>CM032339.1:17245520-17845520 GCA_019022885.1 Schlechtendalia chinensis | reverse complement strand
ATAAAATTTCAAAATTAAATTCTATACATGATATGGCAAAATTTATAATTGTAGACAAATATTTAAAAGCTGCAAATTTTCCAAATTTATGTACAGCTTGTTTTTTTTAACAATACCAGTGATGGTGTCAAGTGCAGAAAGAAGTTTCTATAAACTTAAAATAATTCAAAATTCTCTTCGAAGTACGATGTACCAAATTCGTTTGTCAAGTTTAGCTATAATATCAAAAGAAAAGAAAATTGTCAAAGAAATAAATACATCAGATATTATTTCTACTTAGCAAATAAGAAGTCCAGAAAAATGTTTTAAGATTTAAGTTTTATATTTATTTTGATTGTTATTTGTTACAACTATAACTATTTACTGATTTTTGGTATGTACATAATATGAAGTATTGAAATAATAATAAATATTTATTATTTATTAAATGATTATAAAATGATAAAATGTGTATTTAATAAAATATGCAATAATATTTTTTAATAATTTTAAAATAATTTTAGTAAGATATATATATATATATATATATATATACCTGGACGAGGGGCGCCCGTTGAAAATTTCTCTCCCGGGCCAAAATTTTGATGTTACGCCACTGGATGACGACGAAGTGGAAGACCATCAACGGTTGTACACGACGAAAATGTTTCAAAAGTGCGTGCGCTGCTACTCGAACAACCTCATCTTACCCTTCGAATTATAGCAGAAAAGTTTAACATCGGTAAAGACGCAGTATGTACAATTTTAACAGTAAAAATGAACCGTCGAAAATTTTGTTTTTGTTTTGTTCCACATTTTTTGACCGATAAACAAAAACAGACGCATCTTTCTTGCTGCCAATACTTCATTGAAACTGCCGATAGCGATCCAAATTTTTTAAAAGCCATTGTATCGGGTGATGAATATTGGTGTTTCATGTATGACCTTCAAACCAAACGGCAATCATCAGCGTGGTTAAGTCCAGGAGCACAAAGACCAACTAAAGTGAGCTTGTACAAAGCAGTTAAAGGCAGTTCCACAAAATGAGTTCTCCAGAGCGTTTGAATATCTTTATCAGTGATGTAACGAGTGTATAAGTAGACAGGGATTTTATGTAGAGGGTTAAGGTAAATAAATTTATTTATCTTTAAATCTGTGTTTTTATTAAATTTAGTTCGGGAACTTTTCAGACATACTGTGTATAATTTTTTTGCGAGTGAAAAATACAAAATTAAAATTAAAATTAAACTTACAATCGAAATGGTTAGGTTAGAAATTTTAATTTAAAATAACTTTTAAAAGTTTTACGTACTTTTTATATTAAGGAGATTATAAGAGGGTACTTTCTGTCTTTGCCTTGCACACACGAAACATAGTAAAAGAGATGTTTTGTATTTCTAACGTACTGATCAATCTAGTGATGTGACAAAATTCTGAAAACAGATTTGAATTCGTCGTGAATTCCACTATAGTTAGATTTCCCCACTTTTTTTTTTATCGTAAGATCTTCAAAAATTGAATATTAATATTATTTTATTTTAAATTTGTTAAATAATTTTGGAGGGATTTTTGAAAAAAAATTAAAAAATGTGGGAAAGTCGATTTTAAAAAGAGTTCACGACGAATTCAAATCTATTTTCAAATTTCTTATCTCACTACTAGATCAATCTGTATGTTGGAAGTACGAAACGTATATTTTACTATGTTTCGAGTGTGTAAGACAAAGACAGAAATTCTTGCATCCAATCCCCTTAATAAAGTAATTATGTCTTATCAGGTAAATATCATTTTCATTGAAAGAAGTATAAATTCTACATATTATTTTATTTAATCAACGCTTAATTCAAATATCCAATTATATTTATAAATTATATATTTTTCTTAAAAGGAAATTTTAATTTCTCAACAATTTATTTTAGATGTCTAAGTTGCTTTTCGTTAATGATAAGTAACACAAATGTTAAATAAACAATTTATAAACTTTTTTTAATTAAATTTTAGAAAATACTTCTAGTATAATTTAACTTAAATAAGATTACAGCTACTTTTTATTAACTTTTATATTGTAATGTTAAATTTTTGTATGAGTTATTTTATATGATTACTTAATATTTTAGATTTGTTTGCAATTTCCAAAAATATTAGTAATGAGGAAGATACAAATATGTAGTCGCACTGAATTTTGTGCATTTTATTGAAAAAATATGACATTTTTACCTTTTTATAACCATTATTTAAGTGTTCTTTAATATAAATACTATGTGTAATAATACCCAATAAATTTGTTCTTTATCATTTATTTAGATATTATCAATAATGTATTAGACTTAAGCTATCAACATAGATTAGTGACTATATGTTTTTTTTCAGACATAATATTTGGAAAGTATGTCAAAAAGACATTGATTATACTCATAACTTATTATTCTTTAATAAATGAAAACTGTTGCTGATATTTTCATAGTCGTTACTAATTATTATTATTAGCAGTAATTAAATGACAAATTTTAATTTCGATGCTTGAATATAGTCTTCCTATTGTTGATTCACGATTATGTCGATGATCGATTTTATCATGAATATCACGTACATGTATGTATATAGATATAAATCTAAATACCCCAGTTAATATTACAGTATAGCTAATTAATATGTGTCAGTTCATTAATACGAACAAAATATTTAATATATTTTTATTGATAATTTTTAGGTGAAATTCAGTGACAACTGAGAAGTGTAACACAAATTTCAACGATGACCTTACAAATCGTGATATATGTTATCAATAATTATCTTATATACAAGTATAGTCAAGTAAATACAAGCCATTACAGCAAAGATATCCTTGTGAATTTATTAAAACTTTCATGGATTGGAATATTATTATCAATGTGCTTTTCGGATATATCCATGTACTCAATTTTATTCTGATGTTTCAAAACCGTTGCAGGTTCCATTTTCAGAGAATCTAGTACCCGTCTAACTGTCGTTACTGCACGGTGTAGTCACGACAGTTAGACGTGTACTACGTTCTCTGAATATGGAACCTGCAACGGTTTTGAAACGTCAGAATAAAATTGAGTACATGGCTATATCCGAAAAACACATCAATAATTAAACAATTTTATTTATAATACAAAGCAGTACAATTAAAAATACCACTTCTTTTATATCATGTTCACAATTTTGAAATTTCATTTGTCAAGAATAATTATTTTGAAGTGGTCGACAAATCGTGATAATACATTATTCAACATTTCAAACTATTATTATTTAGAACTTATAAGAATAATGATTTTTCATTGAAAAAAAACTGTTTAAAATATTTATTAAAATACATTTTATATAAACATTGACTAAAATAGTGAGGGAAGCCATGGCTCCCGATGCCTTTCCCCTGCGGATGCCTTTGCTTCGTAGGTAGAGCCGGTTCTAGTTTTTGAGAAGCCTGGAGAAAAAATTTCACAGGGCCTGTTTTTAATAGACATAGTAGAACAAAAGTTCCAATGTTTTCTATAATAAAATATTTAAAAATATTAATATTTTCATTTATATCATTAATATTCTACGTATATTTAATAACATAGCAGCATTACATAACTATAAAAAAGTATTTAAAAGCAACTATAGATATTCAGTATGTATTTAAATACAAATACAAATATTTATTCAAACAGAACTTTAAATTTATTTTTATAAGTCGTATTATTTAAATTATATATTTTTATTGGTCTTATAACTTCTACCAATCAACTTCAAGTTTTCAATTATACTCGTATAAGGTAATAAATTAATAAAATAATAAACTAAAATATGCTTGAGAACAAGCGAGTTTCGCGTTGAGAATGACAACGTAGTTGTCAAAATACGTATACGCAATTTAAGTGCATTATTATTTTTTTGACTGGGTTTATATTGTATAATATAAAAAAATAAATATTTAAATTATTACAAACATTTGAACTTTTACAATATTTTTAAAATTAATAATTATTATTTTTACCAGGATTTTTCATAATTTACATGGAAATATTTATGTTACAGTATTGCCATTGATTTTATACTATAATGATTATGTCATAAATACAAAAAGCTTAAGGCTTAAGACAAGTTAAAACTTATATTTAAACCTATTCAAGATTAAAAAACATTATGATATAAACAAAAGTAGTTTTTTTTATATGAATAAATGATTGTGTTTAACGAGTATATATAATATTATTTGGTAATATGTATTAGAAACCAGGAATATTTTTTTTGTTTTTTGTTTTTTTTTGTTTTTGTTTTAATAATGCATTATAAATACATAATTGTCTTGATAATCTATACAAATTATATCTACTTATACATATTGATGTCGGTTTGAGTATAACGTTAAGCATTTTACAAATATTGAATTTCAATTTTTAAATCATCTTTCGCCTGCCTAATATATAATTTCTGAAAAATGATTTTTGTCGATATTTTTAATGTTTTTAAATGTTATTATTATTATTTTTGAATTAAAAAAATCATATAAACTAATAATATTACATTTTTTTTTTTTTTTATAAAATTGTTTGATAAATTAAATTAAAGTCATTGAATAACCTTAAGTTATATATAAAGTTGATAATGACCATAGCCAAAATCTGGAATGTCCTATCTGATCAAAGTAATATCATCTAATGTCTATGAAATATAAATTTCATTTTGTATTAAACATACAGATTCAATTGTTTCCACTAAATTACTTAAAATGCGACTACTATGACAAAACATATATGTAGAGATTTTAGATTAGCGGAATATTGAAATTAATTGTTGAAAAAAATATAAGTTGCCTTTTAATAAACAAAGTCATATCAGTATTTAGTGAGTATTTAATTTGGTTTCAATATAACTTTTGAAATGTCATAAATAATTTAAATTAATAGTCCTTAAATGATAAAATGGAAAAAATAAATCAAAACAAATTTATTTTTGAAATTTTAGTAAGTATTTGCTGATCCACAATAAAAAAATCACCAAATATACTTATATATTTGGTAAGTATTCTATATATACCTATCTTGATCTCGGGAATATAAAATGAAACAAATATCCAACATTCGTATTATACCTTCTGCCTGTACCTGTTCATACTTTTTTTCCATATTTTTATTAGTATCTAACCCTCATTTAATGTGATTAACGATTTTATATTGATTTTAATGATTATTAACCATAGTACAAATATATAGTACAAATTGAAATTATTTTTATACTTGTTTATTTCTGTTAAATTCGTACTGAACAGATTATACCAATCTTAATAATTTAATAATATCACATAGTAAGCATGTAAATTGTATGAGTAAATAATCAAATAATCAAATATTTATAAAATCTATAATAAGTTTAATCTAGTGTACCTTAATTAGATTTGAAATGGTAATAAAAGTTTTCCCGTGTTTATAACTATATTCAAAAAGTTTAGAATATTTTATAAATACATACATAATATGTATAGCCATTTAAAATGTTTATAATAATATCTTACCAATTGTAATGATATGCACACATATCATCATTGTATTCACAGCTAATACAAATGTTATTAATATGTTGATTTCTTTGTGTAAAAAACCATATATCCATGTGACATTTTCTTTAAATAAAATATACTAACGCTTGGCCTTCACGGAACACAGATTGTATTTTCAAATAATACTACGAACCAGTACTCATGACCAAATCTGTGTTCCGCGGGACATAGTTAGTTTCGCGAGAAAACTTTATTTGAGTATTGGTTTATTTTATTTTGTCGGTGAATTCGCTGTGGAAGCAAAGTCACCGACCCAACCTTTTTTCTCTTTCTTTTTATCGTTTTAATTTCTTTATGCAAACGTTCGTCTCTACGGATATCAGTTAGACATCGAGCACGAGCATAAGATAAGAGATTTTATTATTTGACAATTTATTTCAGTGTATTGCCTTACACGTTTTTATTTTATTCTTTTTATAATTTTTATTTTTTTATTTTTATTTTACATAAAATACACCTAAACGATTCTCGAATCCACCACCTCGTGAAATACCACCCCTTTTTTTCTTTCATTTAAGCGACCCTTAATAATATTCTTATTTATTTTTTGTATTATTACACAATACTAAAATAATAGATGTTACATTCATAATTTTTATTACATCCAATTATTTGTCGTGTTATAGTGAAACTTAAATATAATAGTCAAATTTTAACAATGAAATTTGATTTCAAAACGGTAAGATAATTTCTATAACTCTTAAACATAATATATTTTAGATAGGGTCTACTTCTTTTTTAACTTTAAAACTTAAATATAAAAAAAAAATTATTCTAATAATTCAAAATATTTTTCTAAACTTTGAATTATTAACAATTTGCTATGTATAACATTGTTAATAAATTCTTGTTAACATTCTTAAAAATATTTTGAAATGCATCCCTGAATTCATTGATTGTCTAATGTTTGGTGTATTCATTTATTAATTAATGTCTCGCTTTTGGTATTATATGTCATAGAAACATTGACAAAATATTTTTATGTACAAACGTATTATATGTCCTATAAATTTAAATTTCTGTTGTTCAATATTTATAACCAAAAAATTTCGATAAATCATAAATTCGATAAATCGATAATTCATTTAAAGTCAATGAGGTTCTTTTGATGAAAATTCAATCTAGATTTTATTATTATTATAATTTATGATGCCCATAAAATAAAATCTGAGAATTTGAAAACAGTTTCAAAATATCGAGTTGATCCAACAGATAGAAATTAATTTTCAAGAAATCTAGGTAATTTCAAGTTTAAGAACCGTTAGGAACACAAAAGAACTGAACATTTTAATTTATAATTTTATACGGTTCTGGATCCGGTACAGGTTCTATGGAATATTAAATGTAGGTTCTTGAAATACCCTTAGGAACTGATTTGAGAACTGGTTGTTTTTGGTTCGGTTACAGTCCCTAATAGAAATTGAAACATTGTTTCGCAGTAATAGCAAATTTTAAAATATAAAGACATTGTATTCGTACGTCGAATCTATTTATGAACAACAATTTAGTGCCTATTCGATAATTGACTACATAACAATATTAAGCATTAATTATTAATACAATGAATAGAAACAATTCGGATAGTTTCAAACATATTTTATGATAATTGATACGGCCATTACACAATGTCATTAATCTGTTTGAAAGTGAAACTAAAACTATCGTTTGAATCGAATACGCATATATAAATACACACAATTCGCACGTATACATATATGCAATACATAAATGCTCTTTTGTGTATTTACACATACGTTTATATTTGTGTATGTGTATAGGTTTGTTTATTGAGTTACATAATAAAACTGTGTTAAATGTGTAATGTGCACGTGAATTTAAATAAATTTCATTGTCGTGACCCATTGTATGACGACTAATGAAATGAAAATAACATCGGGGAGAAAAATATATAATAATTATCGACGACGTGGTCACCGACCAGGGAAAATAATACCATAAAACTACAAAAAAACAATAGAAATAGAAAAAACGAATATATAATATGATTGCCGTAAGTTTATATACTCGTCACTGTAAATACTCGATCTATTGCGATAAAAATGCTGAGTTTACGGACAGACAAGGTTTTTTTGGTTCGACCTCGATTTTCTAAACGTAACCTCCAATCAAGCTTGGCAGCGTCCGAATACGAGTAGCTATTAACATTGTCATCTATGTCTATTTATTATATTATGTATATTTTTTTTTTTTACAAGCATATTTATACATCTTTATTTATTACACATATAGAAACATAAACACTTATAATCCCAATTTTATAAAGTATTCATATAAATTCTCTTAGATAATTATATTATACATTTAAATATTTGCATGGTATTCAAAAAAAAAAAAAAGTACATTTTACAAATATTCTAAATACGTTTTAAAATAATTTTCGATACATTTAAAATACTTTTTTATTTAAACAACAGTAAAAAGTAGTTTATCAAATTATAAAAAAAATTTAAAAATTCTAATAATAAAAAAACTGTTAGAAATAAATAAAAAAATTGTAATGATTAATATGTACATAAACATAATATTTGAAAATTTGTAGACCATATTTTGTTTTATTATTAATAAAAAACTAAAGATTATTATTTAAGTTATGTTTTTTTGATTCTTTTATGGGAATATAATATAAAATAATTATAACAATAATGATCCAATATTATAAGAATTAGTTTCATAATATGGTAAATACGGGGCAAAGTATATGTAAATTAATTTGTCATATAAAACCTTAAAAAAATATATTTGTATTCCAAATTCAATGTATTCTAAAATTTTGTCAAAATACTTTTTTTTTAATATATAAATATTTCATTGTATAAATGTTTATTATATCATATTAAAAGCATTTTGTAATTTCAATAGGTGATTAGCCACACATATGCGTACATATTCACATACTCGTAATGACGGTCATCAGAAATACAACTTGTCGCCTCAGCAGAGGTCAAACTGCATACCAATACTAATTATTCATGAACTTGCCACTGCTGTCGGGCCATTAGAAGTAATAATACCACACGCGCCAGACGCGGCCGATTTTCGAACATATTATAATAATATTGTTTAATATTGTTTTGGCCATCATCGCGGTCACAACTATTGCCGTTGCTATTTTCGTGGTTATATTTCGCGAGTTCAACAAGATGAAGCGATTTTTTGACCAAGGTAAGACTCGCTAAAAATTACCTGTAAAAAAAAATATAAATTATCGATAGTTTTTTTATTTCTGACATTTGCTTATCGTAAATTAAATGTGTGCACTAAGAACAAACAAGTAATTCGTTGTAGTTTATTTTTTTCTCTATATATTTCTTAGAATTTTCAAAATTAAAATTAACTAATTTAAAAGTAACAATGAAGTTCAATTAAATATTTTTAAACGTAATGAAATAAAAAAAAATACAAAATCCTATATACTATAAAATCTTATTAAATGAATGTTTAGATTGCTCTACATAAAACTTATTTTTTATTTGAAGTTAAATAATATTAACGGGATGTAAAATGTTAATGAAAAATTGTTTTTAAGTTAAGATATAAAAAGTTATTTATAATACATGCATCTAACATATTGATTTGGCTTAAAATATTCTTTATTGTACAAAATTTTATATTCCACGTTGATTCAGAGCTTTTGGTATTTATTTTTGTCCATTTAATCGATTAACGAACATTTCCTTTTTACATTTATTTATTTCAATACAAATCTTCACTTCATAGAACATCAACGAATTTGTTTTAAATAATTGTCTGTACAGAACATTATTATTGTAAAAAATTTCAATAAATTTATTTAATAATTATTAATTTAATCAAATAATCTGTTTAATATATATTATTTATTTTAAAATTGTTCAATAAACTAATACATATATAATTTAAGAAATGCGTTCTCTATCATTAGAACGAGTAATACTCGCGTCTCATTTGCTTACCTTGGTGCGAATGAGACTATATATTTATATTAAATTTTAAAACAAAAAAAATCTTAACATTATAGGGAACAATTTTTTATATAACTTGGATACAACATGTACTACATGTATGTAAACATTTACGTATAAGATGTTTTTCAAACTTAAGAGCTCATGAATATTACTTCATCACTAATCACTACTATAAAAATGTTGTTTACCTACATCAAAACGTATACTTCCCAGAATTTAATACAGATTTTAGTTTTAAAATGACATGCTAAATAGAAAAAAAATAGAATATACTACTTAACAAATAAATCTTATATACTTATACTTAATTCTACTATCTTAATTATTTCTAATCATAAATATACTACTATTTTAGTTACTTTTCAAAAAAAAAAAATTGATTACAAAAAAATGATTTTACAGTGTTTCTTTTAAATTTACATCATTTTTTAGTTATCTGTACGAATCTACACCTGCATCATATTTATTTGGCTTTTTATTTTTGGGATTCATCATTGTACCTCAGGGTGTGGGCTTTCATATGCCAACATCTTATTATTTTACTGTCTAACAAATTTATTTTTTCTCCAAGTATATTTAACATTTTTCTGTTTGTTTTTTAATTTGTCTAACTTAATTTCTTCAATGTTTTTCAGCACCACATTTCTAGGACCTCTAGCATATTTTTTTTTGTGTCTACGTTTTACACTCATACAACGTTATATTTCATATATATATTAATTAAAAATTACTTTGTTTTATTCCAAAATATTTAGACGTCAATATTTTTTTTCTTACCAAATTCAATTTTTCTCCGATTTCTATCATTACTGGTTAGGTTCTCTAAGTATTTGTACTAATTAACTTGCTCTATTTTATTTCTTCTTAGTGCTATGTTGATATTTAATTTTTTTTTACTACTACATAACAGTTCTTTTATTTTTCATATTTAAGTTGAACTAAAAATTTTCGATCCATTTCAATTAGTACTACAAATATTACTATAAGATATATATATATATATATATTTTAAAATTTCACTTTAGGTAATAGGCCTGTGTTGCCTATTCCTTCCACTAGCCCTGCCACTAATTATGACCCAAAGCTGCATTTTCCTCGTTAATTCTTATAATGAGGAAATATCCCATAGAAATAGTCTTATAAATAAGACCTAATAAGGTCTTAATAAATATTTTAAATCTAAAAAATATAAATAATCAGTTGATTTATATCTCAAATTAAATGGGAAATTTTAATTTCCCGCTTATGCTAATATATTTTTGATCTTAATTTTGCATTTATTATCAATTTTTAATACTTTTTCTTCACTTCCTTAATAATTTATTTCTGGTATTCAAAATTTTTTTAAACTACTTGTCGTTCTTTTATTTATTTTTTTATTTTTTCCATAATTGTCGTACTAAAGCATATATTCAAAATAAAGGCACTAAAATAAAATACCTTCATTCATTGAAATAAATAAGTTGTGTTTTAACTGCATTTATTAACTGATATATATTATGTTTACTTAATTATTTCTTATTTTATTTTAATATTAAGATTTTGAGTTTGAGCAAAAAAAAAACAAAAAAACAAAAATAACATTGTGTTTGTATTTATATTTTTCTTGCTTATACATTATTTTATTCAAAAAATAATATAGTTTACTTGGTGAAAACATAATTCGTTTATTATTGTCTTATAACTGTTTTTATTTTTAAATAAATAGTAATTGTAGCTACTAGCTACTAGCTCTGTTATTTAGAAAACCATTTATCAACTGAGCATGAATTACTTGTAGTATAGTTTTTTAAACATTTTAATCCTTAAAAAAAGTTCTTCTTATATGAAATAAATGGAAAACATTAAATACTCTTTCCAAAATTAAAAATATAAAATCATTACATCCAAAATTAAAAACCATACAATTCATTAAAACAAATATAAAATAATTTATTAATAATATTCATATATTATCTTTGAAAACAATTAATTTCTTCATAAATTAAAATTTTAATTCCATAGTATAACATAGTCAAACATTTAAACATTTAAAATTAAAATAAAAATTGTAAATTATATAAAACATAAACCTCAACAAAAAATGTCAAATTATATATTTAATTTTAAAGTTCAAACAATTAATCAAAACTTATATTACGCATATGCAAAATAAAAATAAATAATAATATATGAAAAAATTATTAAATATTATTTTCAGATTAAAAAAACAACAAAAATTGATTTTATCAATATTAATTTGTCATAAAATTCATATTTTTTTGTTTTATAAGTACTTATATACACAGATTTTTAGTATTTTTTGACGGAGTTTTTAAAACTGCCAAATTTAAATAAATTAGATTAAATGTTAATTATTTACTGGTTGAATTTTGTTTTAAGACTGGCTTATATCTAATATTTATATCAACTAGAACAACGATTTAAATATCGAAATCATAAAAAACAAAAATCAGTTCTATACTAAAAAACTTATTTGCAAAATCAAAAAACGAAAAAATAAATGGAGTACTAAAGTGAAATTGATATCAAAAACGATTTTTTACTTAAATTAATGATTTATATCTAACACGTATAGATGCCATTATTTAGGAACTTTCTCTATATTCTAAAACTATCTTATGCTTTGCTTCAGAAACTAAAATCTGTGCTAATAATAATAAAATATCAAAATATATTACATTTCATCAACCATGACAAATTTAATGTGTGTATTTAAAAACTAATTAATGCACATGGAGTTAATTGTATGTTATATTAAATATTAAAAAAATAATAACTCCATTTCATAATAACAAATTAATTCTATGGAATTATGTTTAGAGTTAACAGTCATATTTCTGTGGTGTCTTCTTTTAATATCGACTTCTCAGACGAATTTTATTATGCCAAAATGGACACATGAAATATCTAATGAAAACTTAACGAACATACCGAAATCTGTAATACAGTTACAAGACGATCTGTTATATTCCATAAGAGCTTTTTTACAAAATATGTTTAGCTCACAATATCAAATAGACAAGTCGCGGATGTTACAGGTTCAAATTAAATGCATATTTTCGTCTGAAATCTTAAAAAATTAAAATAGATTAAAACAAAGGTTTAGAAATGCCTTTTTTGGTTTTAGAAAACACAGAAACACGTACTGAAATCAACAAAGTTCTATTGCAACACTAATGGTACTCGATCATCGACAAAACCTACGAGCGTACACCAATTAAGACCAGGTGATATAGATATAATCGGTAGTGTTGGAGATTCGTTAACAGTCGGAACCGGAAGCTACTCGTATATTTTACCACAATTAGTTGTCGATCATCGTGGATCATCATTTTCAGGAGGTATGCATATTTAAATTAACGTACTATTGGTAAGTGAGATATTATATTATCAACGATAATTGATACTTACTCAATTCCAATTATTATTATAATTAAATATAAAAAAATGAATAACATATAGGTGGACAAGGTACATGGAAAGAGTTTTTGACTCTACCAAACATCATTAAAGTGTTTAATCCGAAATTAATTGGCTATGCATATGGCGATTCGCAGGCTAAAGATAAATTTTCTCAATTCAATGTCGCCGAAATCGGTGCACTTAGTAGAGACGTACCGTTTATGACAAAGGAATTAGTGAAGAGGATTAAAATAGATAGAAGAATCAATCAAAACGAAGACTGGAAGGTAGAACGAAAATGTTTACATGGTTGAATATATTATTGTTATATGTCAACAATAATAATTAATTTTTTTTTTCATGAAATAGTTAATAACAATAATGATGAGTTCAAATACATTTTGTCTAGAACTATGTTATGAAGATTATACAAAATATGCCGAAAAACATAAAGTAGAAATTATGAAAGCATTGTTATATATCAAAGAAAATCTTCCACGGACTATAGTTAACTTGATTTTAAGTCCAAGTAATATAAAATTATAAAATTAATAAGCATACAACTATTAATAAAAAATTCAAATTTAATCAACTAAAATTAAATATACGAGGATTTTTGTATTTCAGAACGCAGCAAATAAGTTATAAGTTGTAAGTTTTTATAACTCTAAGTCTCTAGGATCCGAGCCAGAATTTTAATTTTTAATATAATAATTTAATAGTTTGTTTTCTAATTATCATAAATACAATAAAATTATGTTGCCTACAATTTAAATTTTAATTGTGTTGCTATAAAATATTTCCAAATAGTTTTGTTGTAGTCATAAAAGTTATATTAAGCATAAATCTTATATCGTATTTGTTGAGATATAATTATATATAATTAAAAGACAAATAAAATAATTAAGTGTATAAATGTATAATATACGTAGATGTCAAATAATTAATAAAATTTAATAATCTTATAAAACACTGTTATTGTCAACTAATTTATTTGTTAATTTCCTGTGTTTACTGTCAATATTACTATGATTTATTAATTTTTTTTTTTTTTTTTTAAAAATTAAGTACTTTTTCTAAAATGTGTTTGGTTAAAAAGATTCAAGGATTAATATAGTAAACGATGTCAATTATATTTTATTTAAAATACAAAAGTTATAGTCAAAGACAATAATTGGGAATTGTCGTTGTTTTCCGGAAAATGTCATCGACCAGAAGAAGATAAATATGTACGAATATATTGTAAAAAAATTAATTTCTTTCTATAATTTACAAGACATCAATTCCTTTGATTAATGGTCAAAGATTTACAATACATATTTATACATAGTAAATGATAAAAATTAAAAATAAGTTATTCATTTCAACATTTATTATTTAGTTTCACAAGTGCAATTATTTTATAATTATTCAACTACATGCCATCTTTGATGTGTGACAAGCACATTTATTATTTGCACGATCATTTTTGCAATCAATTATATATTTTAAGCCCTTGATTCTATATCCCACATCTTTATATTATATCTTTTTCTTAAACATTTCTATAGCTTGTTCCAAATCAATTTTTTTTTTGCACAAAAAATATGGGCACTCACGTATTTATGTTTTAATATACCATAATCTGTAACAAATTCTAATATTAATTTAAAAAGTAAATAAATAATAAATAAATTAAAATTGTTAACCTTGTGCTGAAATAATAATTGCGAACAAGTTATGCAGAGAACATCGAACTCTATCAAATATGAGTATCGGGATACGAATAGTTTGTTTACAGATTTCGAGCTTGAGGAATTTCTCATCAGTCAAAATTAAAATTTTTTTGAGCATGTTTTTTGAGACCAATGGCCAATTATTATCATTTATTATTAGTTTTTTCTATCCAGTTATCTTATTTACAAACATAATATACCTATAATTTATAATTTTATTTAATATATTTATTATTATTATTAATTATAAAAACTATAATTTCCCGACCATTGACATTATTTTCCACATTAACATCATTAACTATAACATAAACATTATTAAATAAAATAACAAATGCTCATTTATAAAATAACTATTTAATTAATTAGTGATGTATTTTAATGGTAGAAGTTTACTTTGACAACAATACAGTATACACGATCTCTCAATAGATACAGCAATTTTTATAAAAAGTGAAACATAATTTTAAAAAACATGATAAGTTTAAATTTATTTCGCGTTGTATGTACATCCCGCTTTGTTTCGTATTTCATTTTGACCATTCATCGAACATTTATAAAAAAATTCTACTATAATCACAACGGACACAGGAATAATTGGAATAGCATTTTAAATTAGTTAGGTACCATACAAATAATATTTAGATACTATCATTTTTATAATAACGGACAAAATAAAATTGTTATAAAATATCATAACTATATATTTAATTAATATTAAATAGATTTAAAGTAAATTTAGTTCTAAGTAACATAATATATTATAATTCATAATATTATATCTCGTATTAATTTTGGTATACTAGGTTTTATGATTTGATACTACATAAATATACCAAATAATAAAATAATTCGTATTTGAAATAATAAATACTACTAACTTATAAAATAATGATGAACAAATATTGTTTTATAATTCAGATTTGGAAATTTTACTGAATTTCACTAATCTGCCTCCGGTTTGTTTTTTAACTCATATCCTTGAATGTCCGTGTTTGTATGCAAAACAGTATCAACATCGATTGCCAGATTATATTGATGTAATGAAAAAGTTTCAGGAAGTCGAAAAGCAAATCGTAAGTTTTTATTAATATTGTATGATAATATGTGTAAAAACATTTCATGATGTACGTACAATAGATTACTACTCAGATATCCGCACACAACTACATCAACTACATAACAATTCATCATAATATAATCATATAAATTTATTTTCAAATTTCAGAAGGTTTAATATCTATATCAGTGTTATTTTTCAAGTTTTTAAAAAGTAGTCGAAATGTTTTCATCGTAATTTCGCCATATATTCAATAAGTTTTAAATAATCCAAATGTATGTGTTCGAATTGTAAGAAAGAGTAAAAAAGCAAAACCACTCATTAAATATCAAAAAATATGTTACCGTGATAAAATATATATGTTTACAAACTAATCATGGAAAAAGTACTAAATCTCCTTTATAGTTTGTATTACAACCAAAATAATAATTTATTGATTTTCAATAATATTTTGTGCTTAATAATTTTGGTACTTTTAAAACTTAACAAAAATCAAAACTATTCGAACATTTTTTTATAAATCACATAATACTGAAACATAAATATTCTATTAATTAGGATATTTTCAAAATAAATACTAAGGAAAAAAACTAATGGAGTATGATAATATAAAATTATATTTCTAGACTAAAAATGTATAAATATAATTTTAAAAATTTTAAATATGATACAATATAATACAATATAAGATTTCGAATTTGCCGATTTCATAGAATTTAAAAAATACAACATAAAATGGTTGATATATTTTTAAACATACTAATATACGTATAGTTTATATATAGTTGTACGTGTAATAGAGCTCTGAACAAAACTTTATGAAAAAGCATTATTATATTTGATATCGAAATCAAATGAAAAAAAATTCAAACTTAGTTTTATACCTACCTATTTTTAAAGTTATCAAAAAATGTAGACACATTATTGTAGAAAAAGCTTATTTTACATTTAATGAACTTTGTTGAATCTACTGATTTATGCATAAACGAATAATTTATAAATGGGTAAGACCAACATATTTAATTACAACAGTTTTTAACATTCAGATTGTATAGGTTTTGCAATTGTTTTTTCCTAGAATTTTATTTTGTCTAAACAAACTTTTTTGTGATAAAGAAGTGCTCATATAATTTAAACATGCGTTATATTTTCGTAGTAAATTATAACAAGTTAGTACTTTCAACTTTTTCATTAGTTTCCTTTAGTGTAATTAAAAATAATATAAACATTTTTAAAAAACTAGTACAATTTTTTACCTACGTATTGTTCATGAGTAGTTTATATATTTTTGGAAGACTCACATGTAATACAATCTTAGATATATAATATATATATATATATACATTTTAATGATATTATATAAAATAATAATTGTTAATAATGTATATATATATATATATATATATTAATATAATACAATAATATTTATCATTGCATTCAAATTCAAATTAATAATAAAATTCTAGAATCTTTATTTAAGTGTTACACTTAAATCAAAACCCACAGCACCCGTGGCTCACTTCCTATTTTTTTTAATTGCAATTACTATATTTATTCAAAACATTTTCAAAAATATTAAAATTCAAATTGTGTAATAGTAATTTTAAATTATGTTATTAGATTATAATGCCGATGTAGATAATACATTTCGGAGAAACAATCGGTTTTGTATAATAAAATGTAGTGACAAATTCGCAAATATTAGACATTAGTTTTAATTATTTATATATACATTTAATTATTATTGGAACATAAAATGAATGATTTATACACAAAACAATGCGATGATGTAAATCACTTATGTTAGACTCTCCTAAACAATTATTTAAAAAAAAAAATTTTAAATATTTAAATAATTTTATTTGTACCTAGTTAGTAAACATATTATTAAAAAAATAATCCAATATTGGATATTAAAGCTATTTGTTGACTGTTCTTTGCAATACAATGATTCAAATTTTCTAGACCTAATACAATTTCTGCATCAAATTTTCACTCATAAAATGGGCTATAACAAACATTGATTATTTTTAAATAAATAATATATATGTTTTCCAATTTGTACTTACTTATTGTTAAAGAATCGAACAGATATACATGTACCACACATATATTACTTTTATTTTAGGTAGAGAACGAAGAATTGAAGAACAAAGATGACTTTACGGTCGTCCTCCAAACGTTTACAGAACATTTAAAGTTCCCGTTGAATCGGTTTAACACCACTGACATGTCATATTTAGCTTCAGACTGTTTTCATTTTAGCCAGAAAGGTTATGCCAGAGGTTAGACCATATGTTAATATCATTAAATACCTTTTTTTGTAAATAAATTCGAGTCTTAGCAGATATAAGTAAATTAAAACAAACTAATTATGCGAATAACAGCGAAATTTTAAATAATATTAAAAAAATTAACTGATACCGTGGCCGTAACCACCTATCAAATTAATAAATATAAAAATTAATTAATAATTAATATTTGTAAAAATAAATATAGCAGTCGTGTATCAAATAAATAAGTATAATATGTTTCTTCGTGAACATCTCACGACAATCGCATATTATTTCACGACGTAGTTCAGTGTCATTATAATAATAACGATCATTATCCATACCTAATTAGAGTCTTGTGTTTTATTTTCGCCAACATTTGAATTCACCTGAGATCAGTGTAGAAAACCATACTAACACACATTTCTATTTATTCGTAATATAGCAGCAAACGCATTGTGGAACAACATGATGGAACCTATAGGACGAAAGTCGACTAGCTGGACAAAAGAATTTGATCGGTTCGTTTGCCCAACAGACCAATTTCCATACATCCGTACATGGAAGAATAGTGCGACGTAATATTCGATGTTTATAGTTAAAAAGTATTTAAATCGACGGACAATATAATAATACGATACAATATGTAAAATATGTACACTTATAAACCTACTTATATAATAAATAATAATAATAATAATAATAATAATAATAATAATAATATCATATTAGAATCATTGATAGCTATTACTATATTTTGTAAATAAGACACATATTTGTAGTTTAAAAATGGCTGAAAATTTTATTTGAATCATTTTTTAATGTATTTGTAAATTAAATAATTTAATTCTAGTAGCGATATAGGTAGTACAAATTTAAATACAAGATGGAAATATATTTATTAAAAATATGTTTAAACCAGTGGCGGATTTTAAACACTTTTCTGAGGGGGGGGGGAGGGGTCCTGAATAATATTATGTATTTCAAAGGTATTATTTTAATTTATATTAAAAACAAGTTTTTATTTATGTATTACATTGTATTTATGTATTATATGTATTACATATTTTACAAAATAAAATCGAATCTTTTTTGGTTTTGCAAAGTTCGGTCAAGACTGCATCAACTTTAAACATTTTTAATTTCTATGAATCGACATCATTGCCAAGCTGTTCAATCTTGCCTGAAATTTAAATTTAAATTTATTTTTATTAACGAATTTCACAAAGAATTTTTTTTTAAGTTTGACATACCTAGTAATTTATTCTTACCTCAGTTATATTATTTCTTAAACATGTTTTAATTCGTATCAAATTTGAAAAAGTGCTCTCATTTAATGTAGTGAAGACTAGTATGGTAACAAGGATTTGAAGCAATCTGACACTTGGGTATATTTATTTATTACAAACAGTCATAGCTTGGAGTGCGTTTTCTGGTTGATTTCTGTTTTTTAATCTTCTTTGCCATAATTTGCAATCAATAGATAAAAATGAATGATTCATGAACTCCACATCATCTTTGTAAATATCGACTAATTGTATAAATTATCTTATTTTCTTCTGAATCAAACAATGACTGAAAATTATTAAATGTAATCTTATGATTGACAAACCTTTTTTCAAGTTCATTAATGTATGAATCCATGTACGGAATAAATTTAGATGTACGGTAGTATTTTTCGGTGAATTTTATTTGAATATTCATTCTATGCACTTGTCTTCCTGTAACTCTAGGTATTGTTATTTCCACTTAAAATATTTCAGTTAAATCAAGTGTAGCTGTATATATATATATATGTTAAAATGTTTTTATTACACTATTTTTAAAGATTTTTCATTCCTTCTAAAGTTTCATCCGCTAATCTAGTTGCTAATTTCAGATCGAAGTCAACTTTTTGCAAATGTTTTGATAGGAGTAAGCCTAATCCAAATCATTTTGTTAATATTAATAATGCCATAATAAATTCTCCATCTAACAATAATTTTCGTAATAAAATTAACCTAATATAAAGTTTGCTAAATCTTTCCCCATTGTATCATGAGCCGGAACAAATTATAAAAACTCTTCAAAAAGTACAAGTTTTTTAAAATCAATAAATCTAACACAGAGAGAAATTTGTTCCACGCCATAAATATCGGCTGTTTTGTCAGCAAGTATTGAAAAACATTTTGCATCATTTACTCGTGCTACAATTTTTACGAGTAAAACTGAATTACAAGATTCTATTTATAGCATTTTGACTTGTCTTGTTCTGTACATTTTATAATTATTTAATTTTAATATAATTTTATCAAAACTAATGCCATCGAGAAAGTATTCATCTGGCGCAGAAAAACAAAAATTAAAACCACAAAAAGAAGATAAAAAGAAAAATCATCCAACAATTTTCAAATTTTTCAAACCAGAAAATGATCCAAAATGTAACGAAAAAATCCATTTTTCTTCTGATAATAATTAAAAAATCTGAACCTGAAATTAATGTAAATAATTTAAATGAAAGTCTATTAAATATTAGGGAATCGGAATCAACATGAAGCAATATATTTTTTTTCATATTTACAAAAACTGTATATTTTTTTCATCTTCTTCACGAAAGTTGACTATTTTAACAAAAAATCTTAGTGCATTATTTATATTATACCAAAATTATAGAAAAAATAAAAATAAATTGATAATATTAATTGAATTTATTTAAAAAATTAATTAAACTTGACTCAGTTGAAAATCCTAATTTTTTATATTTCTTTAAAAATAAATATGCAACATTTGTCTTTCGATAATCTATTATTATATTCAAGTAATTTATTTTCAATAGACGAATTTGAAATATAATAGGCACCTAAACTTTAAATTACCTAGTTTATTTCAAAACCTATGTTCAAAATTCAGTTTAAATGATTATCAAAATAGCAATAACATGCCATAAATTTTTATTAAAAGAAAGTAATTTGAATAATTTTGTTATTATATATAATAATGTTATAATAACTGTATAACTAGAAATTGACAAATTAGTA
Source organism: Schlechtendalia chinensis (assembly GCA_019022885.1). Taxonomy (NCBI): domain Eukaryota; kingdom Metazoa; phylum Arthropoda; class Insecta; order Hemiptera; family Aphididae; genus Schlechtendalia; species Schlechtendalia chinensis. The sequence goes on along the minus strand of CM032339.1, from coordinate 17,824,540 downwards.
ATCGAATATTATAACTTGATTATTAAATAATGAATATTAAATATTATATTTTTCATTAAAATAAAAATTTTAGTTTTTAATAGTATATGTTATAAGTAACTATATTAGGTTATATTTAAGTATATTGTAACTAACATATCATTAATTTAACCATATAAGCAATTGATTCTAACATTTTTAATTTAATTTTCACTAGAAAACCACAAAATTTGGTTACTTTTTAATATAAAATCACTCGATTACCAATTTGATTATCTTAAAATAAAATTTTAACTTTCAAAATATTTATATTTTTGTTCTTTAGAAATTCAAATTGATATAGGTTTAAAAATTTAAATCACAAATACATTAAAATTAAATTGTATTAAAATGATTAATTATAGTTTTAAATTTAAAAAAGTTGGTGATAGTAAGACTTAAAATTTAATTTTACTAAAAAAATTAAAAATTTTTTATTTATGTTGTAGTTATTTGAGATTTTTTCAGCAAATTTGGAAAATTAAAAATTAAAATTAAATAGCAACCAGTGCCTTATTTCTAACAATTTAAAGTACTGCATAGTTTTATACGGTAAAATAATTATATAATACAATGTATAATTGTATATTACAAACACAAATTAAAATAAAGTATATTAACAACTCTACCCATGGCTCATACTCATTTAAATTTAGAGCTTGTACATTTAATACTACAATATAATTTTATAATTGTTTGTATATTACTTTAAAATCAACTCAAATAGTCAAATTAAAGTTTAATGGATTGGCATCAATACGTCGAGAGTTGTAGAACGGGGTAATTTGCAAATGTGTAGTTTTTATCAGTGTACATGGGGATTTTTTGGTTTCAGCGCTACTATATCTTAGTATTAATATATATTATTTTTTGATAATGCATTGACTTATTATTTTAATTCCTTCTAATTTACAAATTTAAATACAAAAAGTTATAACCACGAAATCAATTATTTATGCAAGTTTTATGAGAATGTTATGATATTAATTTATTATTATACGTTCCAAGGGGAGGAGGGGGTCCGGACCTGGAGTCTACCACATTCGGTGCGCCACTATATCTTACAATACCTTTAACTAATTGTAAAGCAGAACGCTCATTTCCAAAGTTGGCTCTTATTAAAAATCGTCCAAAGTCAGTTCAGAATGAAGATAAGTTGAATGCGTTAACAATTATGTTTATTGAAAATGACATATGTAAATAACTCTCATTCAACGATATTTTGGACATTTTTGTATGGAGCAAAGCCAGAAAAAATGTTTTACGTAAACTATTATTTGTATGTTTGCTTTATTATTATTATTATTATTATTTATTTTAATATTATGATTAAATGTTATTGTTTAATACATTATTTTTGTAACGTACTTAATTTCTGACGTGAAAATTTTTATTAAAATATCAAGTACAAATTTCAATGTGTTTTTAATTAATTTAAAGCCCTCTCCCTAATTTTTTTTGTTACATCACTAAATATAAAAATACATATACTGTATATGTAAAAATATATATAAAAATGTTCTTATATGTATGTATATGATATATATATATATATATAAACATTTTTTTTGTGTAAAACTAGGACCCCCAGATTGAGTCAGCCCAAGGCCACTTCATTATCCGGCTCTGCCATAATATATTATATGATTTTATATTTTTTAGTAATTTTACAATTAATTAAATTAAAATTAAGCTATTTTATATTATAAATACAATTTCAATAAATATTTTTAAAAAAAATTGTACCGCATTACAAGTTAACTGGGAAAAAAAATTGAGTTGTTGAAGATTTTCAATTATTAATGTTTTAAATGACAAAGTTATACTGGATGATCGTTTTTTATTTTGAACGGAAGATTTTAAAAAATTAAAAAATATACGAAAGAATTCCGACATGATACCTGAGAATTTCAATAAGTACTACTCGTAATTTAATTTCAGATATAATTTATACGAGCTTACGTCATGTAAATGAAAAAACAAATTGTATGCTAAAACAGAGCAGAGGTTTTAGACGATACAAGTTGTATGCACTGTACAATGAACACACGTATAAACATTTTAACAATAAGTATTCATAAGAATTCCTATGCATAATATGGGAATATTATATTAACATGACAATTCAATTTATTTCGGTATGTTCATGTATAATATAAAGAATTTGGATTGCGATTGGATGATGTTCGGTTCGGATGCTGTGAATGACGTTCGTGGGACAAATAATGCAAAAATGGTTTAACGGGATATTATATAATATATAGCAGTCGATAAAAAGCAAAATAAATACGTAGATATATACGATATCAGGAGCGTATTGGCGATGGGAGTGGGAGGATTGACCCCTTTTGAGATTTTTTTTTTTTTGCTTATGTTATAGTAAAGTATTTAAGTATTTTAGAATTTTAGCCAATAAAAAAATTATAAAGCTATATAATTTATAAAATGTACGTAATTATTTAAAAAATTCATGATTCATAATTAACGGCGTTCTTTAGTGGTTTAAGTCGAATTAGTAAAAAATAATAATAAATGATAAATAAGGAATAAGGAATAAGTAATACATCTCTCCGTTATCGCGCCGCGCCACCGAAACTCCGCGATGCCTATTTACAGTACACCTATTTATGTATAACATATTTTTAGACTAAAATTGAAAATACCATAAATCCATAATAATAGATATTATGGAATCGCATAGTAGTGCGCGTATTCAGCATTTAAGCATTTTTATTTGTTAAGAACAATTTTGATTTTTTAAATTTGTGCAGTGTTTGGATGTTACAATTACAAGAAGAACAAGCTATTTTTGAACCGAGAGACTTCCGTGTAATCCTACAACAGATCATCCCGGGTTTCATTATAATATTGATTAAAAATTATAAATACCTACTAGATAGTATTTATAATCGACGGTTATACCTATTGAAAATCGCAAAATAAAAATAATAACATTGCAACTTTACGTCCGTGAAGTTGCCCCCCCCCCCACACACGTTATTCAAACATATTCAAATAAATATAAAAAAAAATATGAAACTTCTTATATCTTACAAATTATAAGTCATGTTTTGCATTCATTTTTGAAATAATTAATCGTTTTCAATTAATATGTCAGACTACAACCATCATAACCATGTTACAAAATAAAAATAATTTTGGGACCAATGAAATTTCTGGTAGTGAAATGGGACAGCGATGAAATGGGATATGACCAGAATATGCTGTCAGAATAATTTACAACAATAAAAAGCGATGTTGTTGTGTTTATTTTTTACATACGAGTAATAACAATTTTTAAACAATGTATTTTGGTAGAACAGGTAGACAAAATAAAATTGTGTTTATGAATTTGAAGTGAATTCATACGTATTTATATGGATATTAATTAATTAAAAACGTCATGAATATAAAAATGAGAGTACGAAGTCTGTGTAGTGGGCATACATACAATAATTACAATACGAGTTAAATTACAAATTGACTTATAATACGCGCGATAAAAGGTTTCGTATACCATTTCGCAGCCAATAATTCAATTTGTTCCCAGATTTGTTGTATTGATATTGTGATTATTATGTTTATGATGGTCCTATTCTGACACATATATTAAAAACGGATTAATTGTTCAAAATATAAATGCAAAATAATACTTCTAATTTATAAGACATAAGATATTTCGCATATATTTTTAATGGCGGATATTTATTTGTATATATTTATTTTATAATTTTATTATCGTATATTTCACATTTTAATTTTATTATCCTATATTTCTTTTTATTTTAATAAATTTAGAAGTCGTAATAATAATAATTCATTCTATTTAACAATAATATAACTCGGCGAAATAAGAACGAGCCCGATAAAAGAATTTGGGTCGGCGTCGGCGATCTTATCGACTATTTGACCGTAAAACAAAAGTCGGTCTACCAATATCTGTGTCATTTAATAGAAAAATCAATAGACTTTATTGATGATGTCAAGTAATTATTTCAATTTATACAAAGAAAATATTAATTATGTACCACTGTTTCCCGTGGGGGTAAAACTCGATGGGAAATAATTAAAATCGCGATTGTTCCATTCGACCCGTATATTATTATTTCATCGCCCGGTTTAAAAGTTAATTATTAAGAATGCAGTTATTAAAATAAGCGTTATTACGCTATTACGTCTATAAAAATAAATGCAAGTGTTTTTATATTTCATAATCAATGGGAATCCGTCGAACGTCCATACACAATATCATCGCCTCTCGTTCACAACCTACTACCGCCGTGAGTTGCGGGTTTCCGTTTCTCGCCGATGTGGACGACAGTGAGACCACAATCGCCGTCTGGTCGAAATCGTCGCCGCGCGCACCTCAAACAATGGCCGTGATCGGAGAATCGGTAAGTCGACGATGCCCGTTAACGGTGTTATTGTTCAGTGGCAAGAGGAAATGCGGAAAGGATTTCATCACCAACGCGATCCACAACAGGTACTGCGAATAACTTGTCGAAAGGAAACGTTTGGGCAAATAATGTTTGGGTAAAGTCGTGTCGTATAAAATCTATCGCCGTATTTCATTCTCCACGAAACAGTTTGACCACTTGGTATGATCGGAAAACTGTACAAAAGTTGTGTGGTTTTTATTTTTAATTTAAAACGTCGTCTCGGAGTAACTTTTTTAATATACATTTAGCGTCGATTTCTGTATTCGAGATATTAGCATATTATTTTAATTAATTTTATCAATCTAATGGTATTTGTTGTCAAAATATAATCGTATTTTATCAAAATAATATTTTAATTGTAAGGTTATGTTGTAATTTATATTTTTCAAATACGTACTTTTTTGAAAACAAGAATTAAATAGTATATTATCGGTTTTCATTTAACGCCGTCTCTAAAACATTATAGTTATTATTAAATGTGTCAATGTGTGTAATAATATAGTTGGGTACCTTCAACGGACATAATGTTGTGTAATACAATTTTGAACGCGTTGAGCCGAACTGTTCGAACCGTGTTTACAAACCGAATAGTTGCGTCTAGTCTAAACGTCCGTTCGTTTTCTACTCCAGTAAGTCAAGAATATGTCATTGACGATACGATTGCGCTCAAAACCATCTCCGACAGTATCATAAAAACTGTTAACGAAGCCATCACAAAAAACAATCGACTGTTCGCCGTTGTACATATATGTGGAAAGCAATTTAAAGTCACTGAAAATGACTTGGTACTCATAGATGGTTACTGGCCACCGAATGTAGGCGACTGTATCAAGTTGCAAAAAGTGCTACTTATTGGTGGCAAAGACTTTACACTCATTGGTAGACCAGTTCTGGATCTGGATATGGTAAACGTCTCTGCAACAGTTGTTGATAAAGATCTTTCCCATACTAGAACACATTTTGAACGCATAAAACGTAAACAATATATGAGGATCAACTTCATTCGAAAAGAAATTACTATTATCAGAATCAACTCAGTAAATATAACACAAACTATTGACAATAGAAAAGATGTTCAACAAATGGGAAGACGTCAAATGTAATCCTAATCAAGTTTTCATGTTGTACAAATCAATTGTAGAGAAGATGCCTATTATATGATATGTGATACATATAAAATGTTTAATAACAATTAAATAATGATTGATTAAATGTTTGTATTTTAAAAGAAATCTGTAAAATTACTAATTTATATCATACCTATTTAGGTAATTTTTATTGATTATTATTATTACATTCATCAGGGAAAAGACATTTTATTTTATATCTGATGTTTTAAAACTTATTAATGAAAAATGCATTACTAATATTAAGTAAGTTTTATCCATTTTTATTGAAAATAAATATTTTTTATGTAGTATACATATGTATCATTGATAATATTATCAAATGTTCTTATCTCATCTATTCTACTGATAGCCGAAATAATTAAATTGTATATTGATTATGTAATATTGAATTAAAGTTTGAAGTTGTTAAATTATTCTAATTTTTAATATTCTATTGTTAATCACTATTATAAAAAAAAATCCTATTCTAAGACTTACTTATCTGTTGCATTTAAATGTCTTCTGCGACTTTTAGTCAAAAAAGTTTCCAGCCAATACCTCCAGAAAAAGGCAGTTTTCCATTAGACCACGAAGGCCAATGTAAAAAATCTGCATACAGGTATATGTTTTGTTTGAGTGTTAATAACGGAGATAACTCAAAGTGTCGTCAACAAATTAAAGAATATTTAGATTGTCGCATGCAAAATGATTTGATGGCTAAAGAAGAATGGGAAAAACTTGGTTTAGCCAATGTTGAAAATTCCATTAATAATAATAAAAAGACTCAATAGTAATGCAGCACGTACTTATTGCCTGCAGTGCTAGTGTTGCTGCCATAAAAATACCAGATATTATTTTTCAGCTCTCTCAAAATAATATTCGCACTACATTGGTCATCACAGAAGCTAGTAAACATTTTTTAGATGTTGAGAAAATTAGAAATGATTTTAAAATTGATGTGTATACTGATCAAGACGAATGGGAAGCTTGGAAAAACAGAGGAGACCCTGTATTACACATAGAACTTACAAAAAAAGCAGATTTACTGGTACTTGCTCCTTTGAGCGCTAATACAATGGCCAAAATAAGTACAGGGATTTGTGACAATTTATTAACATGCATTGTCAGAGCTTGGAATGTTTTAAAACCAGTGGTGTTTTGTCCGTCAATGAATACTCAAATGTGGAATCATCCTGTTACAAAAAATCAAGTGGACATATTAGTATCGTGGGGATATAATGTAATTCCTCCAATAGTCAAAACATTAATGTGTGGTGATCATGGTATTGGTGCAATGGCTGAAATAGAAACTATTGTAAAGCAAATTTTAGAAATATTGAATGTATAAAATCATAACATTTAGAGCTTGTAAACTTTTTATATATTTTGAATCTGAAATTTATTAATAAAATAAACATTAAACTTTCATACAAAATTATGTTTTTAATTATATATTTAAATACCTATTGTACGCATAATGAAATTAATACCTATAGGAATTAATTTGAAAAACTTGTATGATGAACTAAATGGAACAATTACAGAATAGGATCAGAAAAATGTGTAATAATCCGTCTTTCGGGTCCCATAAAAAAGCATTGGGCCCAAATTAAATCACTTCAACTCGAAGAACTTCTTAGTGATGGGGAAATGAAGGAAAAACACAGAAAGGCAATGATTGAATGGAGTGAAAATGTACGTTCTAAAGACCATAGTTTTTTTTGTCGCATGGCAATAGACATGTATGATCAAGGTTTGTGTCTTTATTGTTCAATTTGTTTAAATAGAAAAAATTATTTTTTTAATTCATATTAATATTATATTAGATCATTCAAAAGAAATATGGATTGTGAGCGATGCTAGAAGGAAGACTGACATTGCTTGGTTTAAATCCAATTTCGATAATGTCAAATTGATTAGAATTATTGCAGATGAATGTACAAGAAAAGAGAGGGGATGGAATTTCATACAAGGTATATCAACTTAATACATAAAAAAATACATACTTAAATTTAAAAGTAGGTAATTAAATAAAATATGTAATTCATTCTAGTATTATATAATAATAAGTAAAAATTCTTAACATCTTAATTATAAAAACAATATAAGTTTTAAGTTATAAAAAAGTGTAATATAATACAAAGAAAGTTATTTAAATATATTGTAAAAATTGATAAAACAATACATACTATAATTAGGTTTAACAAAACTAAAAATAAAGTTAATTAATAATAAATTAATATTACATATTTAAGCAACATATTTCAGCTACTAATTTGTTATATTTGTAATTGTCCTTATTTCTTTTAGTACTTAATTAAATTTTGATTTTACTTCTAATACATAAAATAATTATATTTAATTTCTAATAGTAGCAAAGTATATATTTTTAGTTTATATATAAAAAAAGTTGATTATGTTAGTTTTCTACTTATTAGGACCATAAAATATATAAGAGAACTTGTGATTATTTTATACACAAATGTTTAAAACCCGAAATCACAAAAATTATACACAATATCCGCGTATACGTATTTCGACAACTACATTGTCATCATTAGTAGCTCGCTAATTAATTTGTGTATTAGGACCATAGCTATAAGTAGGTAATGGAAAAATTGCAATCATGATAAATGTTGGATAGGGAAAAAATCAAATTTTTGTAAAAAATAAATATAATATTTTAATTATATTTACAAAATACATTTTTTTATATTAAATATATTTGAACACACTGCTTACTAAGTTTAAAATATCTTGGTCACATGGTTATCATAACCGTACATTAGTTTAAATACATAGGTGTATATTTTAAATTAATTTTTAAATGAATTTTATTATTGGAATTTGGATTAACGATTAACTAAACTCAGCGATTGTAATTGGTCTATTACAACCAATTGTTGATGCATTGGCTAATTTTTTTCCTATACGGATGATGTTAACTTAACATTTAAAAAAAAAATTTGCAAGTCTATTATTATTGAGTAATTAAATTGTGAATGGAACAAAAAGCTATTGGTTTTCTTTTTCTCTTTTTCCAAACCAATATTTTAAATTAATATATTTATAGTTATCTAACTTTAAGTATACGTTTGGACAATTTATTTAAAGAAAATAAATTATTGTTTAGAAATAATATGATTTTCTAATTTTCAGGAATTGATGATGTACCATCTGAATGTGATTTAGATGATCAATTAGGTTGGGATTGGATTGTCCAAAATAACAAATATAATGATTGCAATGTTTTCATTAATGAAATTGCAAATACTATACTTACAATTTAGTGTTATTTTATGCAATTAATATTCATATTATGTATATTATACATTTAAATTATTTGCACTAGTTTTTATATATATTATCAAGCTTAAGGACATAATATAAATAGAATATAACTGTGAATTTATATATTTTTATAATGCACTTTTATAAGTCACTTTAAATTTAAATATTATGTAATATATTTAACATTATACAAATATTATATTTCTTATTTATGTACCTGCTTAAAAATTCCTTCAAGGATATTGTATCTTATTTTTATTATTTTGGTTTATTGAAAAATTTGATATGTTCAGAAATAATTTTATTGTATGAGATTATACACGACTATCAAGAAAACAGTATTATGTGCACATAATTCAGTGGCTTAGTTACAGTTTTTTCATGTGGAGTGATATAGTACACGTTTCATTAATTAATTCATAATTTTTTATGATTATATTAATGACATAATTATGTTATACTTGTAACTAATATTTTTTTTATTCAATTTTATCATCTATTCTAAAATATAAGTACAAACATAAAAAATAAGAAGTATAAATCAAAATATATATATCTATGATTTATTAAAAAAAAAAAAATGAAAAATAATAAATATGTAAATTAAATATATAAAAGTATAAATTGTGAATATAATATGTATATATGATCAACATTTTTAATTACTATTTATTTTTTCTATGATTTTGAAATTGTGATTGTCCCGTCATTTTTCGTCTTTTTAATCACTGTTATCATATAATAGATACAAGTCAAAGACGTTTATGATCTATTCTGTGATAATTTATATCCGTAATCACTTCAATTCATCTTTCTTATCTCATACTATATAAAGTCACGAAAACAAAATGTATTTAGATTCTTGTCGACAATACATAAAAAAAACGAATTGTTTGGTTAAATGATTGTTTAATTTAGAAATGGTTTCAAAACAATTGAGAAATAGTTGATGAATGGTTAAACGTATTGTTAGTTTACTATAGTCTGTACTACTTTACTAGACTCTGTAGCATTGACGACTGTTTTGTTATTATCTACTTCAAGGTGAGTATGTTATGTTACTTTGGTTTTAACAAAAGGCAACATTAAAATTAGGTTCTTGCAAAAATGAAACGCAATTTTCCATTTTTTTTTTTTTTTGTAACTTGGTCAAAAGTAAAATTCTTATGTCATTTAATAAACTTAAACGTATGTGATTAATTGACGACTTTTTTCTCAAAATGTTTTATTGGTCTATAGGTTTAAAAGTATTTCTTCAATTCCAAATTTTTGTTTAAATTGTATTTTAATGATCATTTAGCACATAATTTTAAAAATTATAGTTTGCCTCCTCCCTACCCAAAGGTGCACGGTTATGCTGCAGTCGTGTTTTAAAATGACGTCAAGCAACAATGTGAGACGACTAGTTTATGTATTAGCCAATAGGGCCTACTCTAGAAAATCCCGACGTAACAGGGAATTTAGAGGGGAAGAATTATTAGAACAGGAAGATGAACTTGTTATGGTAAGTAATATTATTTTAATTATTTTAAAAAACTATGTTCTTTTTCCTGTATCAAAAGTAGTTATAAATAATTAAAAATTGTTATCAATCTTAAATTATATTAGAATATTAATTTGAATCTACTGTTTTTATATTAACAAAAAAACTGCCATAACTATTTTATTAGTAAATAAAGAAAATGAAGTGTGTAAGTTGATAAATTCAATAAATTTTTATAGTTACGTTACTAAATCTTAATAATAATTGTATTACATTACCTTTTTGTATTTTTAAATATACTATATTTAACAAAATTTAATTATTGAAAAAGAATTAATATTTATATGATGTATTTGTTCATAGCATTTTTATATTGTTTATTGTATTGTAATACTGATAATTATAAATAATAACTAATAAGTTATTTGTTTTTGCAATAGAAAATAGAAGATTCTGAATTCCGAACAAATCCTAATTGGCAGTTATTACCTAGGCATAAAGATAGTCAATTTAAATTACCAAACAATATTGGTATTGCACCTGAGGTAAGTATTTGTTGTTAAATATTTTATATAAAATATTATAAAAATACTATTCAATTATTTTGTATATAATACAAAATATATAGTGTAAAGTGTGTATTGTATAAGTTAAATAAGTCTGTTTTGCAGATGGACGAATTAATTTAGAATAACCATGTGCCATATTTTTTACAAAACTTTTGTGTTAAAACTGGTTTACATTGATGTTAATTGAAAAATTCACATAGTTCAACACGGTTATAAATATCTAGTTTATATTTAATACAATGTAGATTTTTACAGCCATAGAAAATAGTTGTAATAAATAATTGAATATTTTATTAAATAATAATATAAGTTATATTTCATAAATCTCATTAATTTTTTTATTTTTATAAAAAATTCACTTTACATATTGAATTTAAAAGTATATTATTCAGTTTATGCTATAGAAACTAAAATGGTTATTGTACCAACTAACCTTAAATATATAATAATATTATGTAAAATGTAGATACATTTAAAAAGGTAATAGTAATAATATTAATGTAGGTGATGATTAGAATAGTAAAAACTATTAAGAAGAAGTTATATCCACATTTTTTGTTTCCTTCGTTTGTCCAACAGGCAATATTATAAAATCATGTTACACAGTTATTAAACTGTGGTTTTTGGATTTAATTTAGAGTTTAAATTCGTATTACGAAATTTAAACAGAATATTTTCGAGGATGTCTCTTGGCCATTTTGTAAAATATGACTTGACAAAAAAGTCAGCTATTTGAAAAATTTAACATCTCAAAACATTGTAACTTCTTTGTCGGACTATATTTTTTTAAAAGGTTATTAGGTACTCTTTAAAATATTCGGCTCTTCAAATCACAGTTTAAGAACTATGTAGGATGATTTTGTTATGTTGCGTATAAATCTCTGTTGAACAACAAATAAGGTGATATGATGTTCTCATAACATAAAAATCTAGAAGATGACTAAGGGGATGTTTATTAAACAAATATAACTGATATTTAATAATCTGATTATTATTCATTATCCAAATTCTCAATCAATGTCAAATGGTATTTAACTGTTGTTTTATCTTTATAGTACTTACTAAAAAATTAATGTACGTGTTCTTAACGCAATTTTGTAGTTGTATTTATATTACTTATATTTAATGATTTATTTATTATGAAATTTTTTTTAAAATTATTATATTGTTTGTTGACAGGATTGTATTATAACCACTCGCCTAAATTATTATACACAAGACTGCCCAGTTTTACTAAAATCAGGTATATAAATTATTATTAATTTTGTTTTATTTTTTAATTTGTGTATTTTCATATAGAGATCACAGAGCGTTTTAATGTACCTCATCTAAAAAACTTTAGTCTATACATGATTACTATCAATCTAAGGCAAACATCTAATACAGATTTGTCAAATTTGACAAAACAGGTAAATATAAGTTTTACATTACTTTTCAAAAATTGTTATTGTTTTTTAATATACATTATTTTTTATGCCGGAATCCAAGTCGAATAAAACCGTCATGCACAAACCCATATTATGTTTATGTATTTAATTATGAATTCAAGTTAAATAATACAAACCGTTGTTATGTATATTACAGAATAATGTATATATTTTTTCAATCCGAAGATTGTTTAAATGTTTGATGTATCTTCCCTTCATTTATATCTGTCGTTTATAGCATGTTATATTATGTCTGGCATACATATCTATTCTAGTGTCTTCCATCACTTCTTTTATAAACGGTGTCTTCTCTTAGTCTTTCTCTTCCAGTTTTTCAACTCATTCTTCCCTTAATTAATGTTGTTATGTATGTAGTATTTTTTATTGAAGGTCCAATTCTCCTCATTCTCCATTTCCTAAGTATGTTTCATATTGATATCCTAGTACCCATCATAAGAAGGACCTCTTCATGTCTTATTCTGTCTGTCTATAAGATTATTAGAGCTTTTCTCCAGCACCACATTTCAATGACTTCATTTTTGGCTTTCTCGATCGTAAGAATTATTTTGTTTCAGCTCCATATAGTGCTAAATTCCACACTAAAGTTTTTGATAAAAGCTTTTTAGTGTTTAAACTTATCGTCTTTGAAATTAGGAGGTACTTATTTTTATAGAAGGCTTATTTTTCTTACACAAATCTACTTCTTATGTGTGTCACACTTTTTCATCACTTGTGATCTTGCTTCATAAATAAGTGAAATAGTTAACTGTTTCTAGTTTTATATTGTCTAATACTATATTTGTGTCTACATGTTTCTTGTTGCATACCAGTATTATAGATTCCCTTAATTAATTTTCTTGTAATATTCTTTACATGTATCATTCATTTTTTTTTAGCATTTAGATCCTCTTCATTTTCATCCATTGCTATATCATCTGCAAAATTCAACATTTGCATAAATATCTCACCTATTTTTTATAATATTCTTCCAATATTCTCTTCTCTTATTTTTTTCAGAGTTTCGTTTATTTATAAATTGAATAAAGTTGATGATAAATTACATTCTTGTGATCTTTGCCTCTTCTTGATAATTAATTTTTATCAGCTTTTATTATTGTGATTTTGCTTAAGTATAACTTGTTATGATCACTCTATCATTTTAGTCTATGCCAATACTTTCCATATTCTTAAAAAGTATTTTTCAATTTGGGTTATCAAAAGCCTTTTTTAGATATATATATAAGATGGAATAAAAATAGGGTTTGTTTATTCTGTACATTTTTCAATTAGTGCACACAATTGTAATGTATGATGTATTCTCTTGTATTCTTATTTATTCTAAAACCAAGTTCATCTTCTGCTAGGTTCTCTTTTATTTTCTCTGATATTCTTTTATGTATTTTCTTCATTTAAATCTTAGAGGCATGTGCTCTAAGACTGATTATTCTATATTCCTCACACTTCACTGATTTTTTTTCTTTTTGGGTATTGGTATTATATGCATTTTTCCTAATCTTTAGAGATTCACCCTGTTTTTATGCATTTGTCAGTCTATTAAGTAGAATATTTTTCCCAAATCCATCTAAAACATTTAGTAACTCTCTGCTTAAGTTATTTACACCAAAAGCTTTGTTGTGTTTTAATTCTTTTAATGCTATTTTAAATTTTTCCCTCAGAATAGGGGTTCTATTATTTTATGTTATATTTTTATGTTTTATATTAAATTGGATTGTATCTGTGCTTTTGTTTCCATATAGCTTTAAATATATTTTTTCCAGGTTTTCATTTCTTTATCCTTAGGAAAACAATGCAGTCATTTTATATTGCTTTCTGCATCACAGTTGATGATTCAGTATTTGGGATATCCATTAAGCTGCATTCATCAAATCTTTGATTGCCAATGATCGGTAGTAGTAGTTGTTGTTTTCCTTTGCTATCTTCTTTTAGTTACCTTTTATGTTAAGCAGAAGTTACTGTTGGCCTATTTCAAACTCTAACTTACAGGGGAAAAATATTATTGTATTATTATATAAAAATTAATATTTCCTATAATAAATCTCTAATATAATAATTATTCATATTGTAATTACAAAAAAAAAATATATATATATATATAATAATTTATTTCTATATATTATTAATATATAATTATAACTTGTACATATATATATATATACGAAATAAAGTCATTCAAAATAAAATCATTTCTTTATTTATTGTTTATTTATTTTTTGGTTTAACTGTATTTTTATTGTAATAATCACAATTCCTTCTATGTATTTTTGTTCATTTTTACATTTTTATTGTATTTTGTACATATTCTTTAAACACACTATTTTCATGAAAATTAGTTAAATTTTTTAAAATAACTATTACAGATATATTTTTAATAATTTCTAGTATCTACATGCTGCATTTGGTATAAGTGATCGTCTTCAAAATGCTGGATATTGGTCTGATTTCATACATCCTTATACTGGACTACCAGCTTTAAATCCAGGACTGAATATTGATTTTTCTACTTTGGAGTTGCCTTATAAACCTACTGTTTATCAAGTCAATACACGTAGGAAGTGCAAAGTAATTGTAGAAAAAATGTCTCCGAATACTATTGGTAAGCAATAAAGAATTATCAAAATTCAAATATTGATATACTTAGATAAAATTTTAGTTTAACTACATAATATTATGCATATTAAAAATAAAATATTAGTTAAATACTTATCTTTGATTTATACATAGTAATAAAATAGAATATATTTTTTTAAATTCATACTTACAAGCTATAATAGCTGTCATAATATAATATAAAACGTAATATATTATATAATAATATTGCATGTCATTTTCTAATATAAATATTACCCAATTAAATTATTATTTATTAAATGAATTAAAATGTTGTAAGGATATTCAATTTACTTTTAAGCATTATTTATTATTCTTCATTTATTTATAATAATAATAAAAATAATAATTATTATTAAAGTATACTTATTCAAATTATATTTAAACATTTATTTTTTTTTTGTTATAATAGGATATTCAATATTTAAATATTTATATTATAAATTAAATATTTAAAATATAGGTATTATTCTGTAAATAATTTATATCCCATTATAAAAAAGATATTTATAACTTAGTTATAATTGTTATGAAAGATATTAAATTTAATTTTAGTTAAAATTAATTACTTTTATCCATTTATTTCAGGTAACATATTTACTAATGCTTCGCCTTTAAATACAAATATTATCGAAGAAATTTTGGATGAAGTTAGTGATTTACATCAGAATAGCTATGAATAAATTTTTATTTCTGTTTTCCAGTTAAACATGTTAAACATACATATTATGTATTGTATTTTATTTATCGATTATTAGATTTGATACATATTTTTAAAATAATATGTAAATGACAAATAAATCTGTTTATGTATTATATTGTTATATTTTAATCTAACTAACCAAAGTTTGTTTATAATTTAGGTATATATATCTATAATAATTAGATGTTAAAAGTGATTTTAGTTTTAATTATTGTTATGTTAAGGTTAATTTGTTTTTTTGAACATTATAGTGTTTTTGATTTCAATTTTTAAATATGTATAAATAATTAAAATTGTAAAACCTTGAAAAAATAAAAATGTTAAATGCTATAGTTTTAATAATATTTGCATTTAGTTTATTTTTAGGTGTTATTCAATTATTGGACAGAACATATAAATTGGTTAAAGGGAGGAGGCATAATTTAAACTATATTAATAAATTATTTATTTTCTATTTGATTGTGTGTTTTAGAAATATTATTGACCATATTTATTATTTTATACTGTAGGGTTAATTTATGAAATATGTATCGAGAAAAACGAAGAAGTTCTGACGATGGAAAACATCATTCAAAATATTCAAAAACAACTAATAGACCTTTTACTTTTTTGGATTATAAACGTGTTTTGGAAAAAGTCTTTTTTAATGAAGAATTGGTTGAAGATATCAATGATGTGTGGCTATTTGTAAACAAATTTGAATCATTTTCTATGAAAAAAACAACCACTGATAATTCTGTTGTAACTACTCTAAGTTCTAATCCTCTTAAACTCCCTGAAGTTTTTGATAAGATGCATTTAATTAATTTAAGATTGCGTTATTCCGACAATCAATTAGCTTCAAGGTTACCTACATATGATCAAGAAGAAGCTTATGAAAAGAGACCATTGAACAAAGAAGATATATCTAAGTTTCATCAATTGCTTCTAATGTATTTGGATTTCAAGCAAAAAGAAAAGTTTAGTAAATTGAGGAAACTTAGAGAAACACAACAAAATTTGCCAGTCTATCAATTCAAGTGAGCTAATATTAAAATATAAAATGTACACCATAACAAAATATTCTTGTTTTTGGCTTAGGAATGAAATAATTGAAGCTGTGAGACAAAATAGAGTTGTAATTATTGCTGGTGATACTGGGTGTGGAAAATCAACACAGATTCCACAATATTTATCGAATGCTGGATTTAAAAGGATCGGTATGACTATCAATTCTCATTTAAGTTAATTAAATATATAATGTTAATCCTCTTCTTTAGCTTGTACCCAACCTCGTCGAATTGCATGCATATCATTATCGAAGAGAGTAGCTTATGAATCTTTATCCATTCATAACAATAATGTAGGTTATCAAATTCGATTTGAAAAAACTACAAATAAAAATACGAAAATTTTGTTTTTGACTGAAGGATTGTTATTAAGACAAGTAATAATATATATTTCATATTATTTAAATAGCTGTTAATATTATATCATCTTGAAAATAATCAATGTAATTATTGTAATAATCTACTTATCACTTAGGTATGTGGAGAGGATTTATTATCACAATATGATGTTATTGTTTTGGACGAAATACACGAACGTCATTTGCACGGAGACTTTTTATTGGGTGTTATGAAATGTTTGTTACATCAGAGATCTGATATTAAACTTGTTCTTATGTCTGCAACAATTAATGTAGACTTATTCAGCAAATATTTTTCTCCATTGGCCAAGTTGATTCAAGTAGATCATAATTCAAAATATTTTTATATTATGTTTGTTCATAACTAAAACAAAATATTTTGCTTAGGTACCTGGTCGTTTATATCCTATTAAATTAGAATACCATCCAATTATTAGTGAAATGAAAGTATTTGGCAAAAAATCAGAACGTTTTGATGCATCACCATTCATAAAAATTATGCAAATGATCGATAAGAAATATTCTAAACACGAAAGAGGTGATGTACTTATGTTTTTAAGTGGTATGGCAGAAATTACAGCAGTAGTAGATGCAGCAAGAGTTTATTGTGAAAAAGTTGATTCTTGGATTATACTTCCTTTACATAGTTCATTGTCATTGGCAGAACAAGATAAGGTACAGTTTTAAAACACTGTTCAAATATTTTATAATAATTTGTTTTGATTAATCTAGGTTTTCGATTATGCACCTGAAAGTACTAGGAAGTGCATTGTATCGACCAACATTGCAGAAACATCTATCACCATTGATGGCATTAGATTTGTTGTTGATTCTGGTAAAGTAAAAGAAATGAGTTATGATTCATCCAGTAAAGTTCAAAGACTAAAAGAATTCTGGGTGAGCAAAGCGAGTGCTGATCAACGTAAAGGAAGAGCTGGTATATTTTAATTCATTTTAATAAAAAAAAATGTTATTTTCACATTGTATTATCTCATTCAGGTCGTACTGGTCCTGGAGTTTGCTATCGTTTATATTCTGAAGATGAATTTGAATCAATGGCTGAATACAGTACACCAGAGTTACAAAAAGTACCACTGGATGCATTGTTACTTCAAATGGTAGCAATGGGTTTACCTAATGCTCGCCTATTTCCTTTCATTGAACCACCACAAGCGGAAAATATAGAAAATGCTATTGAATCCTTGAAACAACATGTTAGTTAAGAAATAATAATAATAATAATTTCTTTTTATATCTATGATAAACTGATAAAGAATGTGTGGTCATGTTGGTTGCATAGCTTGTGTTGGTGTCTTCATGTATTTTGTTTAATCTGACATTTTGATTAACATTTCAATGGTAATTTTTATAAAATTATAATCTTCTATTATTGTGTTGAACAGTCACAGAAAAAATGTTAAATAAAATAAAGTATATAGAAAAGATAAAGCTATAATATTAATAGTGTTTTCGATTTGACAGTTTATTGTACACCAAAATTATTCTAGTACTTAAGTGTAACACACTGTCATATTGGTTTCAAATCAATTTTGGTCAATGTTTGCAATTAGTGTTTGTTGGATTATGCAAAATACGTCAAAATTAAAACGCAATTAATAAATGTACACATGAAAATTGAAAATCAATAATTAATTTTTTTAGGGAGCATTGACAAAAGAAGAAACATTGACTCCAATAGGAAACATGCTATCACAACTTCCAGTTGACATACCACTTGGGAAAATGTTAATAATGGGATCTCTGTTTGATCAATTGGAACCTGTGTTGTCATTAGCTTGTGTACTATCAGTTCAAACACCATTTACTAATAAAGCGTACAAAGACCCCGAATGCGAGGTAAAATTTATCTAATAATAAAATTAAATAAGTTACAAAATGTCACTTTTTTAGAGAGCAAGAATGGATTTGGAATCGGATCATGGTGATCCGATAATTCTGCTTAATGCATTTAAACAGTGGCTGGAATTAAAGAGTGATGGTCAAAACACTAATACACGCCAGTGGTGTAAAAGGCGTGGTTTTGAAGAACAACGTTTTTATGAAATGACTAAATTGCGGCGACAGTTTAAGGATTTGTTGGATGTAAATCGATTGTGTTGTAATTATGTTTTTAGAAATAGTATTCATAGTCCCATATTTTTTATATAGGAATGTCGGTTAGTAAAAAATGAAGAAAAAAAAATGGACAATATGACTAGTTCAGAAAGAGCCCTTAGACATGGTGAATTAAAACTGTTACGTGACATGAAAAAATCACACAAAGAGAAAGATTCAAGAAAAAGAAAAGTATTGAAAAAAGATATGTGGGAAATTGAAAATAATTTAGATGCCGAAGATGATTCAGTTGATATAAGAGATATAGATTTTAGACTCGGGCATAATCAGCGACAAGTTAAAGTAAAAATCATATTTGATCATGTTGTAAAATTAATACATTGGAAATAAAAAAATGCATTTTTTTTCTAGCAACTATTGAAAGGATCTACTGCAATTAGTTATAACGACTTAACAATGTTAAAAATTATTTTAAGCAGTGGACTTTATCCTCATATAGCAATAGCAGACGAGTTCAATTCTTGCAAGGTAAAAATTAATACATTACACTTCTCGGAAATATAAATTAATTCGAATTTTATTTTTTTATTTTATTTCATTTGTAAACAATTACATTTAAGTATTTTTAAGTCATACGTATATAAAGTATGTGTATTTATAATTTATAATATAATGAGGATTAATTTATATTACATTTGTATTTGATTGTTTGTTTATAGACTACAAAAGAACATTTATTTCATACTGAAGGTAAACCGTTTGTATCTCTCCATCCTATGAGTTATTTTGGTAATCATACAGATGTACTTCAGCTTACTGAATCTGAAATAATCTTTGTTCCCGAGTTTAAAGGAAAAAACACTGTGAGTTCTAAACATCAAGTATTAATATATATGTAAGTATTATATAATCTTTATTAATTAAAATTAATTAAACAATCTGTTAAAAGTTGAAACAATTTAATACTTAACACTTATAATAGACATAAAAGAATTGTTCATTTTTTTTAAAAACCTCTTAAAATGTTTTATGTACTATTAAGTCTTTTTATCAGCAACAGACATATATAATAGGTTTTAAATGCTATGGATATTTTGTTAAGTAAAACAAATAAATAGTATGTCAGTATCCCCTCTCTAAGTTCGTCGATACCTATTACTAAAATAAATGAATCATTCAGGTTTAAACATTGTACAAGATTAACCTACATAATTGTGTATGCTTGTTGTATAATTATACAATTTACTTGATATAACAATTTTTTTAAATTATTCTATTTATAAATTCTCCATTGTTTTAAGATTAACACATATGAAATAATGTAATTTTCTATAGCTATCTAGTAGACATCTATTTAATTTAATTTTAACATGAATATGTTTTTGGCCTGAAGATCATTTTAAATTTTATATTATTAATATTACTAAAAAAATGATACTAGTTTATTAAACAAATATGGTTTCCTAGACATAAATAATAATAATAATAATAATAGAAATGTAAGCATTTTTGTAACTAAATCTATGAATCACGTAATACCAAAAAAAAGTAAGAAGAAGAATCAAGACCAACCAAAGAATATTGTGTGTATCATATATCTTTACAATTGAGCCTCATTATAGGCTAAAAATATATTCATGTTTCTACGTTTTTACCTTCAGATCAAAATTTATATAATTTTGTAAATTAAATGATCTGATAAAAAATATATATAATTTTTGTATATTAAATGACCCAATGAAATATATATATTATAGATGATTTATTAAATTAAAAATTTTAGTTCAGTAGTACCTATTATAGTTATTTACTTTAAATGAACACAAATATAATAAATAATAATTGATATTCAATAGAAATCAATAGTGATATAATTAAAAAGACTTACAATTTACAAGTTTAAATAATTACATATAAATAGTGCAAATGAGCTTTTCATTTTTTTATCAGTGTTAAAATTTTTGTTTATTGTATCAATCTATTTCATGTTTTATAAATTTAAAATATACAAAGTTTATTTTATACATTAAATGCAGTTTTGTAAATTGTAATTGTGTAGGTAGTGTATATTTAATCATTAATTTCTTTTTGTGTATAAACTATTCGGTAAAACAAGATTTTATCTGTAAAAATTATGGCTGGGGAAATAATTATATTAATAAAATGTTTTACAGTTTTTTTTGTTTTGGATTTTGTAGTTTTATTGATTTATCATTCTTTACTTATTCTTACTATATTTTGTTGTGTAATGTACTAACATTTTATTTAAACTTACATTTAGGATTTTATCCAAAAAGTCAAAAGGAATTTTTTAATAGTTTTACATATTATATATTTATATTTTACATATTATTTGAATTTCAAAAGCTTATAAAATTTAAATTATATTATTATAATATGTTAAACACTCATGTTTATATACAGCTTTTTATTTTATATAAACATTTTGTAAACTTCTACTAAAAATCAAATGAAATGTATTAATTTTAATAAAATTATAATTTAAATTTTATATTATACAAAACATATTTAAAAAAAAAAAACAAATAAATTTGCCTAACAGTAATAATGTAAATTAGTAATTAAGTATTTAAAGTAAATAAAGTAATTAGTAATAATGCAATTTATTTAGGGATATTATACTAAATTTCCTTAATCTTTTTTTTTTTTGAAAAATTAAAAATATTTATTTTACCTAAATAAGAATAATAATAATAATAATATAAACTAGGTAAATAGGTAAATTAATAAAATCAATCATATGTTTAGTGATAGTTTGTTTCTGTTGTACTCGGTTTATTTATTTATAATGATATTTAGAGAAAATTTTACTGTTTAGTGAAAAAAAATTTTAATTGAAAAACATACATTTTCTCACTTAAAGTACATAATATCATATATTTATTTATTTATGATTATGTTTTATTGTCAATTATTTTTAAAGTATTGTTATTCCATTCAAAAATTAAAATTGATGTACTTACTTCTGAACTCTTGTCAAAAAAACTATTATTTAAAATAAAACATTTAATTTCATTTGACATGTATGAAATAGAACTTCTTATTGCCATATTTACATATATATGATCATTATAAATTCATTTTATAGGGATTATAATGTTAACGTTTCTTGATATAATCCTAGTAGCATATTGTTTTTCTCAGTTATGTAGGAAACAAATATAAAATAATATTTAAAATTGATTAACTATTAATATACCAAAAAGTAGTGATTGTGTACTTTTAAAATAAAACCATTTGGAAATATTTGTTCTATTTACAAACTATAATTTGAACTATTTACTCTCATTTTTTAGGTCACTTTTGGAAACTACCAAAGCATATATCATGAATTCCTTACGAATGCCAGGAGCTCAAACCCTTCTGTTATTTAGTAGAAACATTTGTACCAATCAAAATTTTTCTCAGTAAGTTTTTAATTAATTACTAAACAGCAAATTAATGAATTTAATTTTGATTTTTGATTCTTAATAAATGAACGTAAATGTTTATTATACTTTTTTTTTAATGAACACTTCACTTTTAATAAATACACTTTATATTTTTTTTAAATTTCATAAGTGTTTGAAATAGAAGCATTTTTTCTTATATTTTTCATATTATAATTTTTAGATAAGTCAAGACATTTAGATAAAAATCTAACACACAAGTGATAGGTATCTGTATTATAATTGTCTATTATTGTTTTTAGAATTGTCTGTGACTCGTGGTTACAACTAGAATTTCCTTTACCGGAAGCTGCTGCAAGTTTAATACTCAAAGCTTCAAAACTTCGTAACACTTGGGATAACCTTTTAAAACTTAAGTTGGAAGGTACATAGTGCAGAACGTTTGACACACTGTATGAATATAACTATTGCATATATTGTGCATTTATTTTTTACTTTTTAGAAAAGAGTAACAGAAGAGAAGAACGTAAACTATCAGAAGATATGATACGATTTATGAACGCCGAAATCAGTTATACCTTAAAGAGACTTCTGGCTGCTGACCAAAAAATTATATACATTGGACCATCTGGTGATGAAGTATCATTCACAGGTTCTAATCCTTTCAGTGACGACGACTGGAAGGTGTGTGAAGATGACAAATTTGGTGGCTTAAAACTATCACCATACTTGACTTATGATTGGTAAGTAAATTCATTTATTTAGAACTTCATTATCTCACAGTCATTTTCAAACTTTTAGTTTGACGGGTCAAAGTCAAGTGGTTTATGAACCATGGATTTGTTCCTTTTGTGACAACACAATAGAAGTGACTAGTGCTCTTGAGAAACTGCAACATCACCAAGTGTGCAATTCTCAAACTACTGGTACAGCTGAAGGTATGTATATATATTTTTTTCATTTCATATAATTGAAGTATGCTTTTTGCAATATAATTTATCTGGAAGTATATTGTATGATATTAAAATATATATTTCTGCCGTGTTATATTATATCAAAGGATTTTAAAATATGCTTAAAAGATAGGTTATTTTATGTTTTCAAATAAATATACATTTTTTAAATTCGGTCCAGAAAAAGTATTAGTTTTATTTTCAAATGTCATCCATATTATTTGCAATAGTAGTAAAACAAACAAAAACATTAGAAAATTCTTAGATCTAAATAAAACATTTTACTTAGCTGATCAATAAATATTTGCTAATAATTTAAAAGTCTGTAGTAAAATCAAAGAGCAGGGAATTTATTTATTTAATTATGATTTAAAATATACAATGTTGATTAAGTTAATCTTAAAAAGAAGATATCTAGTTATTTCCAATTTATAAAAAAAAACGAAATATTTTTTTTATAAAATACAAAAATGACGAATAGTTTTATTTTTTTAAATAAAAATTAACTAGTTAAACACCATTACTTTTAAGAAACATTTTTTGATTTATATTTATACACAAGTTTGTCTAACAAATAATAAATTTGACTTCAAGTTTTAAATTTCACATTCTATCTTTTATATTCACCTTCTCTATATTATTTTTAAGTTTAAAAATTTTATAAAAGATATATTTAATTTATTTAAATTGTTTAACGTATGAAGTTAGTTCTTACAATTTTACATAAACTATCTTAGTATAATTAATTATAGATAATAGTTAATTAAATAATTACTCTTAATTAAATTGGTTTTTAAATATCTGTAATTTTAAATATATATATATATATTTATTTATTTATTTATTTATTTATTTATTTATTAGACCTAGGTTGCACCCTATAGATGAAACTTTATTGAAATGAATATATTTGTATAATATAAAAATTACTCGAGCTCCTAGTCATTGCATTTGTCATTAAATAATAAAAATATATGAACTAAATATATACATTAATACTTAACACAACACTAAAGCACTAAGATTTAAAAGTAAATATCTAAAAGTTTGGTAACAAAATTAAAATACAAGTATTACAGGAAACTGTTAAATAGTAAAATATACTCTGATGTCTAGAGTACAGTTGCACTGTTCTGGTGGAACACTGTTAAATATATTTAAGTGAAAAGAAGGGGTAGAAGTCAATTTGCTGTTAGGTCTGGGTCCTAAATATCTAGCTATTCATCACTTGACTATTTTGCTAAGCTTGTTTCATGTTACATAATTTTTTTCCTTTTAAAATGTAATGTAACTAATTATATTACTGTAATTAATATTATTTTACAATAATTTAATAATAAATAAACTCATATGTATACAAAGGTTTATGTGGTACAATATAATTAAGATTTTAAAAATCAATGTTACTTCTTCATTTTATAATTGTTATTGCCTACCTATAGGCAATACCATCTACTATCCATGTGTAGTACCATCTTTGGGAGTTTTCCATACAATACTGTTGTGTTGACACAATAGTAAGAATTGTAATGTCATATGTAATAATTAATAACACATACCTATATACTATTGTACTAAAATTAAATTAAAATTTCCGATTAGATATATTAAAACATTTTTCGAAAATAATTTTGTTTTTTAAATATTTGAGTTTTATATATTTTTTTCTTTTTTCTTTGTATAATATGTACTTGTTATTTTATGGACAAAATTAGGAAATATTTTAAAATAATATATTCAAATATAGTTATTATTATTTAATTATTTAATAATAATAAAATAATGTATTATTAAATTAAATTTTTAAATTGAAAAGTTAAATAATACTTAAGAAAAAAGTTATTAAATTATTAAATTATTTAAACCACGTATTTCATTACAATCTTAGTAATTTAATAAAAAGATAAAGATTATTATTTTATTATTTTAATAATTTTGAAAACAGAACAATACAAGTATTATTTGGTCCACTTTAATTATGAAATAATACAAATTAATTAATTAATAATAATCAGATGAATAATTAATATCCCTTGATAGGCTCAAATCGAATATTTTAACTGTTAAATTTTTCAGAGACTAAATAAATTTTAGGAACTTAAATCTGTCTAGGTAATGATGACAATGCAAAAATTTCATACCTAAATTATAAATTTGAAATGGCAATAGACATTAACTACTAACCCAAAGCTATTAGTGTGTATGTTACATCACAGATATGAAATATACTCATTTCATGAACTGAACAAAAATCAATTTTCAATATTTATAAATTTAAATAATATTTTATGTTATTTTTCAATTAAAATTCTTATAATTAATTAGTATTAATTTCAAGAAAAAAATTTATTTAGAATAATAACATCTACAACATTTTAAATTATCCATATATATCCATGAGTAGGTTAGGTGTGTTAACATAAATTTTTAATATTTTTTTTTACTATTATGACTCGTAGATACGAGTACACAGAGGTTGTGGATATAAGCTTGAGCGGTTTTCAAGGCCGTCCAAAGGGGGGTGCGAGATAGGCAGTGCCCCCTCCCGTTATTTTATTTGATATTTGTTTCAATTTGCGATTTAATTCCTTTTAAATGTCAAAAAATTGTCAGTATTTTTTTTACGTGTGATAAAATAATCGATTATTATTTCTACTAATCCCGACCGACACAGTCACAGCTATACATAACCATATCCGTAGAAACAACTTTGTAGAACAGCTGTTGTAACATGTGATAATTTGTACTCCAGACTCCGTGATCTGTGATTTATAATTTTTAATTTTTATACTCTCAGTATATTAAAAAGAATTTAGGGTGTAAAATTTTTGATGCCTTTCCTTTCCCCGAAATATTTTTATACAGGCGGCCTTGGCATTTTTTAATGTACCAACAATTTTTCTTGGCTTATTTCTTATTCCAACAATGGTTTTCAATTTGTATTTTTCTCAAATATTGTAGTAATCAGTATCGTGGTATTTTCTATTGTCATTTAAAATATTTTTAAACTCAATAGTCTATAATACGTTACACAATGTTTTTGTTCAAAATTTATTATAATGTGTTTAATTTAAAACAAAGAAAAAGAAAGTTATGAAATTTTTGTTTAGATATTAAACTATCGTAAATAGCAATTGTATTCTTCCTCAATATACACAGTATACTAATGATAATTATCCATATTTATCATTGAGAATTTTCTCCGTGTCTAGTTTTATTTCTTTAAAATACATGTTTAAATTGTCTATAATGTATTAGCTGCTTTACGGCACTATGTTTACATGCATTTATACATTTATATATGAGTGCTAGACGTGTACCCACTTCAATATTTTAACACATAATTATTTAATTACTCCTTCAAAATATTCAAAATATTAGAAAAAAAAAAAAAAAAAATAAAAATATGTCAGATCTAAAATGACATAAGAACTTATTCTTTTAATATATTTTCAAGTTTGTACAAAACCGTGTGTGTGAAAACAGTAATATCAAAATTACCTTTAGCTATATCAAAATGCAAAATTGTATTATTTTGATTGTTCAACAAAAAAAGCCAGTTATCTCACGCCACGTCGACGTCACCACATATCGTACGCGGTGCATTTTAATTATATATATTTATAATATTTTCACACTCTCGACCGTGTTTGTAACAGGTTTTGAACAATATTACAGAAATTATTTTTATATCGTACGTTCAACCCCCTCTCCCTCTAAACACTTTTCTTACTACACCTTTAATAGCGGTGCAACGGTTGAATCAGTGAATGTGGAGGAAATGTGATGACATTTTTGCAAATTCACTTTTAAATGGTAGTGAGGATGATGGATATATTTTAAATTATTTTCATTTTTTCATTCCTACATATAATTCTCTTGTGATTAAGTTTTTTATAATTAAATTGTAAATATATACAAAAATCAGCTTTTCGACTTCTTTATATTCATATTCAAATAATATTAAATATATATAAAACAACTAAAAATACTTCCATTTAGTAATACAAAAAGTTGTTTTTTGACATTTATTTCATAGAGAGGCATTGTGTAAGGTATTGATTTATTCAGTAAATCATTAACATATTAGTGCGTTGTTTACATTTATGTTGAACTATGTACAATAAAAAACCTCGTCCAGCGATAAGAATATTGAATACTAATTTTGGAAGAAAAAATATATTATCTTAAGTTGTTAAATTATTCGTAAATATTTATTGTGAACACTGTTGTTTATAACAATCAATAGTATTATCAGTAATATAATTAATACATTATTTGTCGTTTGTACGATATATTATACACAAAAATGCATGTACGAAAACATCGGAAAAATCTGAATAATTAATATTTTGAAAATATAAACGGCTTATAAATATATTTTTTCTTCTTAATTTACTTAAAACGGTCCGTTTAGATCCTTGCCGCCTTTACTACACTCTTCCACCGTTTTCTATTAAACGTCGGTCCCATATTCAGCGATGCATTGACTTTTCTTAAATATTTTACCACGATAAATCTTACCATCATCATCGACGGAGGACGATCCCTTGGTCTTTTCCTATCTTGTCTTTCAAGACCCTTGCTTATGTTCGAGTCGCCTGCTCGCCAGAAGTGTCCTTCTGACTTTAGCCTTTTACTAATTAAGAAATGTCTGATACTTGGCTTATTGTGTGATTGCTACAGATCGGCATTAGTTCTTCTCTGGAATCTTTCATAGTCTGTGTTATATACCAGCCCATATATTTTTCTTAATACATTTCTTTCAAAACCCAATAGTCTTTTTATCTTCTTGTGTGCTATATCACGTCTCTATCTAGTTTATCTTTCTATTAGTGTTCTTTAAAATGTTTGATATTAATTTCACATACTTATTATACTTATATTACATATATTTTTGTATGGTAAAACGTAATTGTATATTTAATAAATCACACAGACCTGAGAAAATTATCTAATTTTTTTAATTTCATCGTATGTAACAGCAAATAAAAATTTATAACAGAAATAGCATGAATGATTCAAAGAATTCACAATGTTTCAAGATTTTGATCTTATTCTTCTTGTAACTTTTTTATTAGACAATAATGAAATATAGATTTTTTTTTCTTAAATGATGAATACTGTGTTACAGTGGCGCACCCAAGGGGGTGGACTCCGGGTCCGGACCCCCCCCTTGACCTGTGTAATAGTTTTAAATTTATTGATGAAAATCCAAATTCTGATACAACGTTCATATTTTTCTGTCAAAATTTCATAATGTAGTTTTTTAGACCCCCCCCTTGAAAAAATCCTGGGTGCGATACTGCTGTGTTATAATGTGTACGAGCTCAATTATCACAAAAAAACTAAAGGCGCGTATCGACTACGCGCGACAAACCCTCGAGGCACCGAGGCAGCCGCGCCTAACGGATACACCGAGTTGCCGCGCGTGTCAACTCAAAAGTTGTCGCGCTCGAACATGCCACGGGTCGAACCACTTTTTGTCGGTGTTTAGGCGCGCGACAAATGAGCTTCAGTTAATTGCTCGCGAGCAGTTGGGACGGCAGTTTGTCGTTGTTCAAATCTGCTCGCGTGCAATGGTTGATAGCTGATATGCGAAAACTGAACGGAATCGCTTTGGGCGGGTAGGATCACTCGCCGTGCGCGTATGCCGCGCTCTAAAAAAAGTTGGTGCCTAAAATGGCACGCGCGGCAAATGAACAGTTTGCCGCGGACAAACATGGCTGCCGCGCGTAATCGATACGCACCTTTAGACTAGTATCGATACGAAGGGTCATACATTTCGCAGTTTTGAGTTTTTACAGCTGTTTTGTTATTTTCTAAACAACTAGACGGGAAATAACGAAAATTAAATCTGTTTAAGATTTCTTCCAAATTTAAATCTATTAATTATATATATTGCCCGAATATGTGACAGTAAAAAAACAAATTACATAGCATTGTATATAGAAATCAACAAATCAACATTTTTACTTTTTTTGTTTTGAATATTAAATATTCATTAATCCTGGCGCATTTAACGAAATATTTTGTTAAAATTATATATTATTTAAGTTATTTCATCATTAAATGAGCCATGTTTTATCATCTTAATTTAAACATTTTTTTAGAAGTATTAATATTTTAGATTGGGAGCAAAGCGAAGAATGTATTCATTTTATTAGTACACTGATGAGTTTTTTTTTCTGTAAATAAATTTTCGTATAGTACAAATGCGATTTTTAAGTTCAGCACAACTTTCCCGGAAAGAAATCGTATTTATTTAGTTAAGACTTTATTTCACAGGTTTTTCGATTTTCTCAAAATGAATTAATTTTTTGTGTCATTATATCGATATATTATAATAAAAGTAAAAATAATAATACAAGTCGAAAATATATGTGTAAGTAACTCAAGTAAGCCAAGATCTACAGCAACCGAAACCTGCTATATTTTTTTAGTTTAATTCACTTATGTAATTATTTTATAAGTGACCAATTATTAGGCAAATAATTACGTAATTATTATTATTATTAATATTATTATTATTATTATTATTATTGTTATTATTATTATTATTATTATTATTATTATTATTATTATTATTATTATTATTGTTATTATTGTTATTATTGTTATTATTATTATTATTATTATTATTATTATTATTATTATTATTATTATTATTATTATTTACCATTATTATTATTATTATTATTATTATTATATTATTATTATTATTATATTATTATTATTTCACCATTAGCAGAAAACATAAAACTAATAATTTTGTTATTTTCTCTTCTTTATATGATTTATACAATTTTCGTCTCTCGAATTGTTAAAAAACCCATTTAATAAATGATGGTATCTGAACGGGTTATTCACTCGTAAAAGTATAATGAAAAACATGTTATGATCTTTGTGTTTGTATGAATTATAATTTTAATTTAATGACGCACTTTATGTGTTATATACAGTATACATCATGCTAAACACTTTTAGCAAATAACCTATATCTATAGTCATAAAGAAAAACTGTAATAAAATAATAATGAATAAAACTTTTCTCAAAAGTAACTATTATAAATTTAATACAGCATGCAAATTTATACTTGTCACTAGTTTTAATTTGTGAAATGTCTAGAAATTAAAATATTTGATCAAAATATGAGTAATGGTTTTCCCAAAATGATGTTTGAGTTTTATAATAATGAAAATGTTTAATTTTTATATTTTTAGAATTTTCGTACTCGAACAACTAAAAATATTAATAATATTAACTTCATGACATTTAAATATGTAATATTATTCGAATTAATGAATTTCTTATAATTTTATATCTAAAACTATTGATTAAATATACATTTATTGTATATTTAATCAATGTTAATACTGGGATGGGAATGGGATAAAATTGAGTTTAATGAGTTTTTTGCAGACTATTGTTTTTGTGTTCAATTATTTAAATTATATTTATTAATCTTGCTATCGGTTCTTAATTATTTTCCACGTGCCAATTGTATTGTATAAATAAATTTAAATTGGTACTCTAACCAATAGTCTACATTTATTTTCTGAGCTACATAAATTAATGTTTAACTATTTATTTCAGTTTATATGTAGTTAAGGAAATACAAATACCATAAAATGTGGTTATTCAGAATTAAAAATAATTTAATAAAAAGGTTTGGGTATTTCATTTTTCATATGAACGAAGTGTAATATTTGTTCCTTTAAAATCGAAAGTTTAATTTAAAATTTGAAATTTAAGTATTTATGGTACGTTATTTATATATAAATTAAACAATATTTTGGAACATTCATATATTAATTTAAATATATTTTTGTGTGCAATCTTACAAATTTAAAAAACCTTAAAAATGTACACAAAATTATAATTTATAATCCATTATTAACATAATTTTAAGAACTCGGACGCAGAGTTATGTTATACATATATAACGTGTATTTTAACATCGTTTACTTATTTTAAAAATACGTATGTAATATTTTATTTTATAAAATGTATTATTTCTCTATCATTCATGTAATTCCATGTTATGTTCCATTGCATTTTTTTTATAATTAATGCTTATAATTGTTTTGGTATTTTGTACATTTTTTGTGACCATTTTACGAGTACATAGGTATCTTGCAGTTTATAGTTTTAAGAAGCATTAATATTGTGTTAATTATGATGTGGACAGAGAGGTTTGAATTTTCCTACTGTCTAGTTTTGAAATTTGACCAAAAATAATAATATAGTTATTGTTAATTCAAGTATCTACGAAATGACAAAATTTTAACATCATAAAAAATAGGGAATTGCTGCACAAACGTTTAAATTCGGGCACAAACCAGCACAAACATAGCACAAACATAGCACAAACAAAGGCACTTATTTTAAATATGAAATTCCGAGGTGGGGGTGCTATCGTTTCCACAGCACCCCTTCTAAAAAAAATCATAAAAAATAGGGGATTGCTGCACAAACGTTCAAATTCGGGCACAAACCAGCACAAACAAAGGCTCCTACTTAAAAATTAAAATTCCAAGGTGGGGTGCCGGGGAAATGTATCTAGAAAACATTAAGTTTTGGCGAGTCCCTTTTATGGTCAATGGTTGTATCTAAAGCCTAAATCCTAACGTTATGGCGGTTAACCTTTATATTTAGATGGAATATGTATTCGTTAGAAAAATTTGTGAAGTGAATGTTTTATCTTCTTGTTTTTCGGAAATGAAATTGCAAAAATCGATACGTTTTTGTTGGTTGTCCGTAGGAGGGCTTATACCAGTTGCTTCGATATGCCTTCAATGCCAAACGACCTAGTAGAACACGCCAAATGATCAAATGAGGGAGGCTTAGCTCTAGATCTGTATAGCGTGTAGACTTCTGTGGACTGTGAGTGAAACTTTGTCGAACACTCGATGTTTTCGTCAGAGGTATGACGTCGACCTGAGCGTTTCTGTGCACACAAACAACCATTTTCTTGGAACGTTTGATGCCAACGTTAAATGCTTTGAGCAGGCTTCACTTCCATATATTTTTCGAAAATCACATTGAACGGTTATTGCCGATTCGCACTGTCTTAAACGAAGGACGCAAAACACTTTCTGTTGTGAAGTCCTCATTCCGAAACAAACTGATAGCAGTTCTCTAATCATTACAGAGACAAATTTATCAGCAACATTACTTAAAATATATTAATATCATTACTATCAAGTCCTCTCATTAATATTTGGTCGTTAACCAGCAACTAACGATTGCTGAACTATATCAGTTCGTAATCAGATTAAGACTTTTGAAACACGTTGTATATTAAATTTATGAAGTAATCATTCGTAAAATCAGATTTACACTAAATTAAATGAAATATTAATAATATGCATGGTAATTTCTTACTAAAAAAATTAATCAACACGTGTAAAGCACCATAATGTATTTGGGATTTGATTGACAAAACCACAAACAAGTCATTATCAGAATAATTTACATTACGTGTAATGTGTCAAGTTGTATTGTCGTACATTTAAATTAAAATTTGAAAATATTTATTCAGTTATCCCGTATATATGTTACTTAAAAAAACCCCAACATTTTAATTCTTCAGAATATTTAAATTAACGAGTTCGATAACTTTTGTGAACCCTTGTTGCGATTTTGATTATAATTAGTTTATATATATATATATATATATATTGTAGTTTACTAAGTTGTAACATTGGAAATCATTGTTCCGTTTTGAGAATAGAAAAAGCAGACAAATATTCAATGTTCCGGAAATAAACTGCAGGGTTTCTAAGAAATGATTTTAAACTTCTAACGTTTTGTAAAACAATATATATACATATTAATTTGCGTTGTATTATACATACCTTATAACATTTAATATTCACATTGAACTCGTGTTCAAATATGATAAGTTTCATTCCGTTGTTTTTTCATACTTATTGCATTTGATTAATTTGACATTCAAAATTGTTACAGTTACTTAATTTTAATCTATGCATTTTGTAGTGGAAATAGTAATTAATAAATATAGTAGTATTAAGACATTAAAAACTGATCATTTTATATTATATAATATTTTTATTGAGTTTTCGATTAATAATAATATTAATTGGAAACATAGGTATAATGTGTTGTGTGTATGTACGATATCGAATATCGTATAAATTTATACTCATCTCATTACATTTGGCTTTCTGTTTATAATAAAGTTAATCCATAGGTATCCTTTTTTTCACTAATTCGGATTATGTTCGAATTTATTTAATGTGTGTTCACATAATGTTTGGCTTGTATGTATATAATTTGTTTATTTGCAAATCATCGAAGATTTAACCGTAAAAATAGTACTATATTTGATATTTCCATTTAAAATAAAAACTATTAGTATATGTACTTGTCTAGTATAATGGAGTAATTAAAAACAAAAAACGAATTCTACGTCTCCGAATTTAAATATTATTACATAATATTATGTAAACGTATAAAAAGAATATTGCAATCAGTGGAGAATTGGCATTTTCGGGAAACTGAGAAACTTCCCAATTGGCCGGTAAAAGTAATTAATTTTCTAATAAATTCTAGTTTTGAATGATTTCTAGTATTTACTGCAACATACACCATTTTTTCTTTATAATGAAGAAAATTGGATGTTTAATCAAGTGGTAATTTTTTAAGTAATTTTTTGTTTCCCGGGTCTGACAATTTTTCAAATCCGTTCTAGATTGTAATAATACAATAATACATAAACATTATAAGTATTTTAAATAATATATGTACATCTCGAGATATTTCGTTGACGGTTTATGTCGTTTATCTTAATAATATGTTTTTCAAATATGTTTTGTTCTTTTAGAATAATATGTTAATTTTGATATTGAATTTATACCCATGATTTAAAATTTTGATTATATAATTGAAGTGATTCTACAAAAAAAAAAAAAAAAACTATTCACTTTTCGATAACTTCTAAGAGCTTAAAATTATCATCGCATATTCAGTTAACATTTCCCAAGGTTTCAAATTATGTCTAATATAATAATGATTTACTTCATTGATATTATATTGTTACTATATATTTATAGGTGAAACGCAAGCAGATATGCCGAATTTAAAACCGAACACAAAACGTTATGACTGTCCGGAGTGTTCGGAAGTATTGTACTTGACTCCTACCGAAATGTTAAAACATAAAAAATCACATTTGTAATAATTATTAATTTTTACTATCATTATAATAATAATAACGTTTAATATAAAATCTTGATTTATTTTTGCATCATCATTATTTATTATTACATACACTTGTATATACATTTTTATAGATAAACATTTTGAAGACAGAAAACCATTGAAAACCAGTATTATTATGTCCAGTGTTTCTTTCATACATTTCTCGGGGAGGGCTAAGCCCCCCGGAGAAAATTTAAAGAATAGTAAAGAAATATCAAATATTAGAAAAATTTAATTTTGATATCACGGTGAATGACCTACAATTGTCATATATAATAACACTATTCGTGTATGTTAAACTTTTGAAATTTTGTGTATTTAATTATATCGTTCACAATCATAATAACTGACAAAAGTAATTATTATCAAAAAATTTAGTTTTCTTGATGTAATATAAATGACCCCCAATTTTTTCAAATGCCCCTTCGGAGAAAATTGTCTGAAAGAAACATTGATTGTGTCGACAGGTTTCGTATATCAATAAATACGGAATGTCGGGTAAGTATAAAATATTGCACTAGACTTTCTCTTAAATTTGAATCGTTCACGGATTTCAATTCCATCTCATTTACTTTGATCGGCCACTATACTTGCTTTTTTATCTTTATTCTGTCTACATATTGTTACTGCAGTATCGATTCTCTTTTTTTTCCTTAATTGGTTCTCTACCACGTACAAATCCTATTCACCTTCCGTCGCATATTGTATTCTTATACTTTATTTCGTTCACAATGGAACGTGCTTTGTACTTGGTGTAAAAAAGAAAAAAAAAGAAAAGAAATATATCTTTTACCTCATCCAATTACATAGCACCACGTAAAATTACATAGTTCGACGTTAAATATATATATATTTCTATATAAATAAATATGTGACTCTAAGTACTTAAGCTAGTAAAATAATATTAGTTTCACGATGCTGTCAAAGTGTACAACAACTCCATCGTAACAACAGCACTCGTTTTATTTATTTTCAGTAAAGTCTTGGGCAATGAGCTTTGTAAAGTCAATGGTGAATTAAATGATAAACTATTATGTGCATGCAAATATAGAGACATATTTAATATTCATTTCAAAGATTTCCAATTATTCCAAATCAAAATTATTAATATTAATAATGCAAAAGTAATAAAAATCAAATGAAAATAATGGGTCCATTCCTATTTCACCGCCATCCCATTTTACCGATTTCAATTTTTTACTGTCCCATTTCATCGAATTTATAATACCATTATAAATAATGAATTATTATTATTATTATTATTACTATTGCTAAATTAAATTAAAATATATGTTAATAAAAGTATAAAATAAATGAATGTAAAAACATATTCGTCAGAGATATTCGTAAGAAATACATACGAAATATCTTATAATTTACAAATTATATTTCATTTTTTTAAAACAGTAAATCGTTTTTAATATATACATCAGAATACGACCATTATAAACATAATAATTACAATACTGTCATAATCATGCTATGAAATAAAAATAATTTCGGACCAAATAAAATTCCTAGCGTCGAAATGGGATACAACCAAATTATGAATGAACATCGAACCTGAGATAAATAACCGTTTTTAGACCAATGACGTGATATAAAGCTTCATTTGATCAAAAACCTTACGGTAGTATTAAGATACAATTTCCAAGCAATATATAATATATTAGTATATATTATATAGTCGTGATGTGAATGTGTGCATTTAGTGAACCTTGAAGATAATTTAATTTGGATCATTTAACGTATCCGACTGATCAGTATCGTGCTACGTCAGCAAGCTTAAAAAAATTAACGATGAAAATTAAAAAAATTGATTAATTTAGATCCACACAATACAATTTAAATTTAGTATTGAAAAATAATATGACTTTTTTATTAAACATTAAAAAATGTTCAAAGTAAAATTTCGATTTAAATAACATAATTTTCTGGAACCAGTGGAATGATGGAAGGGCAAACAATGCGAAAAGAAGTAGCAAAGGATGGAAGTTGATTTACCCATTTACGAATGGGTAAATTTAATGTTTTTTAAAGTGACTCAATTGTTTCTCTAGCATCATAGTTTGATCAATTTTTTCCTAAATTTTAAAACAATTTTTGGCTAATGTAATTTCAGCTTAAAGTGTATTCAAATAAATCTTTAATAAATCCTAAGATAAATGTATTAAAGTATTTTAAGAGATTTTTTAAATTTATTGAATATATTATACAACTTTTTATTCATTTTACATCAACATAATATGACAAATTTAATGGTGAACATAAAATATTAGAAATATTAAGTAATGTCAATACACACGTCAATGTACTCCAATACACAATGACTAAAATGATGTGACTATGGCGTGATGTGGTTGAACCAGTCGAAGCACGTTTTTATCCGCGTTGTTGTTGTGTATATATACATTATTATCTATAGAGAATAAGGGATTTCCGAATTTAATTTATAATTTATTACATTCAATACTTTTTTTCATCATTTGCAACATATTTTATTCTGGATATTTATTCATATATTTATATCTGGAGACTAAATTACATTACATAAATTTGGGGACAAAAATTATTTATACTAAAAATATTATCAAAATAATAAGAATATATTAAAATAAGTATAAACAACATATTGATAGATTATTATAAGATATTTTTATCATTTGTAGAAACTAAAATTCTTGGGAGGTTAAAAACACAATGGGGCTTAGCTCTCTCAAGTCCCCCTAAATACGCCTATGAATATAAAAAGCACAAGATGAGGCGAGAAGGTCCACGATTTTGTTGCCTAGGTTACCAGTATATCTAGAGATCCATAACAAGTTAATAGTATAACCAACACTGGGGAGAGAGAGAAGGATCGTGCAAATATGGAGTATGAAATAGGAGGCAGCAGCAATAAATGGTGAATAGTTTAACGCTATCAGGTACGATTGAGAATCGGAACAAATAAAATTACGATTATCTAAAGATTTAATGGTGAGATTGGCTTCTAAAATGACGAGGCATTCGGTTGTGTAAGAAGAGGTAGAAAGGGGAATATTATTGGAAAACCCAATAGAAAGACTAGGTATACAAATAGAGTAACCAGCGTACGTTTTTGAAACAGATCTATTAGAAGTGGTGGCGCTAGAGAGGGGCAAGTTAGGGCAAGCGACCTACCCAAATTTGGTTTTGCCCCACCTTTGCCCTACCCGTTGAAGAACAAACGAAAATTTAAATTTCAAGTATTTATGCGTTTGCTGTGTTTCATATGTTTCGCCGTGTAACTCGTCGTATTTTTTTTTATGTGCATTCGTTTAGATAATACACCACGGAATACACTACCATTTAATTTGATTTCGAAATTGATTATATTTTATCGGAAAACGCTAATAGTACAGTATTTTCCATGTATTTCAATAATTTATATTACACCCGTACAGACGGGTTTTCACTAAATTCCATGATCAATTCCCCCCCCCCCCCCTAGAAAAAATGTCTGGTGCCGTCACTGTCTATCAGTAAATACTAAGCAGGAATTAGGATAATGGGACGTAATAAAATCGTTAAACAATGCATTAACGGTGGGTGGAAGAAAGAAACAAATAGAGGAAATGAGGTAACCCAAGAATGTGGATCAGATAATTTAAGAAACATTTAAAAGTAAGGTGTATCTTACAGAGTCAAGCGGCCGCATGATGAGTGAATAAAAGGGATAAATGAACAAAGAGAATTAATAATGATAAATATGTTTATTTATATATAAAAATTATTTTTATTATTAGGAGAATAAATTTATATTTATCATTTTTTCTGTATGTTTTCTTGTTTTATTTTTATTATTTCATTTATAAAAGTAGTAAAACTAATAATACCGTTACGGTTAAAACAATAATAATAATGATAATAATATTCGATTATAAGCATAAAAGTATCTTACCGTTGGTGGGTACTGGCCTGGCCGCATGTTGTTTTCGGGTTATTTCATTTTGTTTTTATTCCTTGTACATGAAATTCAAATACAAAACAATGATACCGATATTACGGTTATTTCTTTATTGACTATTATCAGACGTTGGTTGAAGACTGCTGTTGTCACCTTATTGAAAAATATTTTAAAAATTAAAATACAATATATATTAAAGAATGAATAATTTAATTTATTATTGTTGTACGTAAAAATGTTTTCTTTATATTTTACATTATTATATTAAGGCTCTTAAAACTCCATCGATTTTTTCATCAAAATTACTCGAACAACTCGTAACATTTTGACTACTTCCAGTAACTCAATTTCGATTTTGAAAACAATTTTGAACTTATCAACATGACTTTTTTGCATAAATTGTACTAATTTATCCATTTAAAAAATATATCAGAAAAACATAGGTTTTTAATGGAGAAAAAGTCTACAAGATCATACATATTAAGTACTTCTGTAAAAATGGTCTTCTACTATTTTACAACAATGCAAAGAATAAAGGTTTAATTTGGCTAAAATTTCTACCAAAAAGTTAGACGAAGATGCAAGTGTTCTAGTTGCCTTCAAAAGTACAAAAGTAAAAAAAAATACAAAATAGTTTGATTATGAAAATGTCCACGAGTCTGTGTTAAATAATGAACATCGTTTTCGTACAAATTATTTTTTCATAATTGTTGACCAAATAATACAATCCATTGAGAAACGTTTTAAACAGTTGGACTTATTCGGATAACTTTGAGTTTTTACATCTACATTGGAAATTGAAAAACAATGGAAGATTAAGATTTATTAAAACACTGTAAAGATATGCAAATAATTTTGATAGTTAACAATTTAAAAGATGTAGATGTAATTGATTTATTTTCTGAACTGATTATTATTCGATCATTAGTAGACGAAGATACAAATCCACTTCAGGCATTAAAATTGTAAAAGATGATTAACTAACCTAATTACTGCTATTAGAATAATGCTTATAATTCTTACAAACTTTCACTAATATCAATTAAAGAAATATCGTCTACATTAAAATATAAACATCTGATCAATATTTTCATTTCAAAAAATCTCGGAAAAAATGTTTAGTTATGTTTTAATGTGATATTTTCTATTTTCCTTTGTTTTACTTTTAATTAGTATTATGTAAAACATAATTAAGCATAACTTTTATTTACTTATCATTATAAAACAGTGTATGGTACTAATTAATTTATTATTATTAATAAATGTCCTTAAAGAATAAAAATACCTAATAATATAAAAATGATTAATTATGCTGCATAACATATTAAGTACACGTAGAATATTAATGATATAAATGGAAATATTAATATTTATAAATATTATATTAATAAAAACATTGGAACTTTTGTTCTACTATATCTATTAAAAAAGGCCATGCGAAATTTTTTCTCCAGACTCCGTAAAAACTAGAATCGGCCCTGCCTACGAGACAAGGGCACCCACAGGGGGGACATCAGGGGCCATTGTCACTCCCACTGTTTTAGTCAATGTTTATATAAGAAGTATTTTAATAAATATTTTTAAAAGTTTTTGTTTTCAATGAAAAATCATTATTTATATAAGTTCTAAATAATAATAGTTTGAAATGTTGAATAATGTATTATCACGATTTGTCGACCATCTCAAAATAATTATTCTTGACAAATGCAATTTCAAAATTGTGAACATGATATAAAAACAGTAGTTTTTTTAATTGTACTGTTTTGTATTATAAATAAAATTGTTTGACTATTGATATATTTTTCGGATATATCCATACTGTCAATTTTATTCTGACGTTTCAAAACCTTTGTAGGTTCCATCATCAGAAATCGTAGTACATGTATAACTGTCATGACTACATCTGTTTCTGATGATGGAGCCTAAAACAGTTTTGAAACGTCAGAATAAAATTGAAAACATGTATGTATTTGTAGGATACCATGTACCTATGTTTAGGTAATAATGATTTTTTTTTTTTTTTTTTTTTTTTTTTATTTCAACAATTAAGAGCGAACAAACAAAACAAAAAAAAAAAAAA
Source organism: Schlechtendalia chinensis (assembly GCA_019022885.1). Classification (NCBI taxonomy): domain Eukaryota; kingdom Metazoa; phylum Arthropoda; class Insecta; order Hemiptera; family Aphididae; genus Schlechtendalia; species Schlechtendalia chinensis. Next base: position 17,783,791 of record CM032339.1, on the reverse strand, counting down.
ATAAAAAAAAAAAAATTTGATGATAGAGGATCTGGATAATTCTGGTAATAATGATAGTGTAGCGATTTGTTATTCGCAGCTGAAAAGAAAAAATCGTGTTTTTTACACATTTCGTTGGTACCATATAATAACTATGAAATATTACGCAATGGAAAATTTTGGAGAACTTATAATAAAATTATACATGTATAATACTAACCTGTGGCACGAAAAATTTCCTCATAAACTATTTACTCGGAAAAATCAACAAGACTAGGGTACAATGTATAAAGTGTAATAAATTAATTATCGCCAGTACGAAAAGTGTATGATTACTTCATTAAATCATTTATCGTATTTCAGTATATTACGAGTATTTATGCAAGGCATGTGTTCATTGATTTTATAGAATGTTATTTCTTTTAGAATTATTATCTTTATTTTGTTGTAATTACTATTATTAATGTTAACATGGCGCCGATGGAAAAAACATGGAGTTAATTAGTAGTTTAAAATAACACGATTTGTATAAATTGTTTGGTCCAAAGCACACAATTGTCCTATATGTTATAATTAGGACCCGGAACTTGATGCATTTGCATCTTTTTTTCTAATGCTTATATTTGAGGCTCGCCTTTATAGAAATTTGACTTATGTCACGCAAAATTTAATGATATAAATTTTATTTTGCATTTTTTGCAATTTTCTAGTAATTCTTGGTTTATAAGTCATTTTTTAGCTATTTTAGTGCATTTTATGAATTTTTCTACGTTTTGTATGTATATTTGCATTATTTTTGTTTAAATATATATAGTCTGAACTATAGATTTACACAAACCTGTTATATTAATTTATTAAATTCAAATTAAAAAAATATATATTATATTAAAATCAACGGAAATGTTGAACGGAAAGATAAGATATGTTTAACTTTGGTATTAAAGAAAATGTACGGAATATACTTCTATATTTAGCCCGAAGACACGACCGTCACGTCGGCCAGCTCTAATCGGATCATATTATTTTATCCGCATGCCCGTAATATTTTATATTTTATTTGTTTTCTGTTTGGAATTATTTTAGTCTGTGTAAAGGAAGAGAAAAATAAAATTCAACTAATTCGTAATATTGTTGGCTATGAAATTCAAAATAAATTTTCAGCTGTTTTACAAAAAATAGTGGATATAAAACAACGAAAATTATTTCAAAAATATTGGAAGGACAAGAAGTGTCAAAAGATGGCTTGCCGGAGAATATGAACGAAGATGACATCACTTATTTTAAATATACGCCAATCACATCTGTGGAAGTCGAAAGAAGTTTTTCTGCATTTAAGATTCTTTTATCTGACAATCACCGATTTTTTTTATTGAAAATATTATGCATACTTTAGTGGTCCAATAAAATACATTTAATGATTATACAAATATATTTTCCTTAATTTTTAATATTTGAAATACATTTTAAAGTCATTTTTTGGTCATTTTTTAACATTTTTATGTCTTTTTATGCATTTTTCGTACATTTTTTATGTCTTTTAGATCATCAAGTTCCGGGCTGTAGTTATAATATTAATGAGTAAAAACTAAATAACGGAAAATTAGATGTAGGATTGTTTTTATTTTTTTTATACGTATGATATGGTTTTCTATAACTGGGCGGTCAATAATTTATATATTTGAATGTATGTGTAGTAAATTTATTCATTAATCGTAACGATCTTATCTATATTATATTATCGAGCGTGATTTCGTTTCTGATCAGTGATAACTAGGGCTCGGATTTATATGCAAATGTCAATTAAAATAAAATTAATAAAATATAATTTTTTATAATTTACCTAGAATAATTCTGATAAAAAATTTCGACGTTTCGTAATGTGTTAATTCTAATAGTTAATTTTTTTTTGCATATTTGAATGAAAATGCATATTAATTTCATATTTCTGGATAGTTGCATAAATGTTGCATATTCTACAATACTCATTAAAATAGTTATAACTACATCTGTACAAATATATACAGTTTATTTCATTAAATAAAAAACCCATTATAATGTATTTCGATAACCATTGGATTTTCGTGACACGTGTATTACAATAAATAAATAAATAAATTCTTTTAAAGAAATGTATCACAATTTGAGATTATTTCCAGTACCAATATTAACTCGTTGGGGTACATGGCTGAAAGCAGCAACTTATTGTGGAAACATTTTGATGAAGTAAAAGGTGTTATTAACACTTTTGACTAGAACGAAGCGAAGTTTATTGAAAATGCATATAATTTATTTCACAATAAATAGTTAAAAAGTGATGTCACCGTTATTACAACATACTTTCAGTGTTTAATAGAAACTATAAAAACTATAGAACTATAATATTATACTAAGAGATAGTCTATTGCTCATGCAATATATTAAAAATATGTTAGAAGAAAGAGGGTCAGGGATAGATTTTACTAGATCTAAACTCACGATGGTAATATCAAAAAATTGTAGATATTCTAAATTAATAAAAATCGATAGCATAATCAATGGTGAGACAAATGAATGTGACAAAAATGATGAATTGTCATTTGAAGATTTAACATCTTTTAAACATGCACCGGTTTTCTTATGTGACGTCGAAAGAAGTTTTTCAAATTACAAAAGTATGCTTTGAGATAATCATGAGAGTTTTCAATTTCAAAACTTGAAATCAATTTTTATTACCGCAAACTTGTAATTGTCACATGATAATTTAAAATAAATAATACATAAACTTTTTATACATTTTTTAAAAAATAATGAATAGCTAACCTACTTTTTAAACGGTCATAAAAAATATTATTTTATTAATAAACTTTTTCATGTATTTATTTAGACTGTTTTCTCTTATATTTCTACTATAAATCGTAAACTGTTTACAATTTTTTTTTGCATATTTATGATATGAATCTGCATAATTAATGGATTATTATTGTATAAAAATCCGAGCTCTAGTGATAATTTTGTCAATACTTCATGAGGGTGAGGCAATTTTTAAAAAATAATTTTGTTATATTATAAACTAGCTTTCATTACCTTAGCGTTTCTCAGATGTAGGGTGTTATTTTGATAAAAACATGCAATACAATAAAGTATGGAGACTGTACATAACATCTTCTAAAATAATTCTTCTATTGACCAAAAATAATATTTTTCTTAGATTGCATATTTAAGTGAATAAACAAAAAATAAAAATAAAATAATAAAAAATTAACCGATGGGAAAATATCCCAAAAATTCTTTCACGACTTCTGGTACTCTTTCGGAGGACTTCCTAGTCACGGAGGCGGTTATAATTATTGCACGAATATTTTTGAAATCAAAATGAATATCAATGCGGAATTTGGTTTCAATCGGAAAAACAATTCTAAAATGTCTCCGTAGAAACGGATGTTTTTTTATTACATAAATTATAATTTTATATGATTTGAATTTATTAACATATACGAATAGAAGAATAAAAAAAATCTAGAATTTTTAATACTTTTAAATTTTAAATTTTAAATTTTTGTTTTACTACTAAATGTTCGAAGTTGTCCGTTTCTTTTAACTTTGAAAGATTTTTGTGTCGGTAACAGTATGAAATGGACGCAAATGCATGCATTTATAGACAAACCGCTTTCTTGGATATATGAATTCAAGGTATACTTGTACTTCTATGTCAGTGTGAGATTTTATCTCCCGGGACATCAACGAGTGGGTATAAAATCCGGTGTGAGGGTGGAGAGGAAGCGAAAGAAGAGAAAGGGAAAGAAGAAGGAGAAATAATGAGTACACGTTGGAACAATTCGTCAACGTTGATTTCCCATGTCGCCTCTGAGTTACGACTCAGTAAAAAATTCAAAAACCCTGACCGAAAATTAGACTCGTAAAATTCGTACATATTATGTAGTATATAATATTATTACATATAGTGTATACATATGTATGGCAATCTATGTTTTGTGGCCTGGTTCGTTAAGTACTTAAAGAAACAGTGTTTCCCTCCAACAGACGTAAATAAAAATCGGACAATAGAAAATCAATAATTATTTTGGTATCGAATAGCGAGGATATTCATTGTAGAAAACAAAAACTCGTGGTTTCAGTTTGGATTTGGATTTTTATAAAAATTTAAATAATATAGGTACAACAAGCAACAGATATTGGGTATAATAATAAATAATATATATGATAACATGAGCTGACCATAATAGTAAATAGAATATCACACACCCTATTTAAAAATGTTAAAGACATGCAATGGTGTATTTGAGATTTCATCGTGGGGTGAGTGGTGGTTTATTTATAAACACACACACACACACACTATATATACATAAAAACAAGACAATATAAATATAAACATGACAATTATATTTATAAAACAAAATCTATATTTTTCTTTTTAATTTTTCCAAATCTATCTATTGAATCATCTACAGATATTATTATTAAATTATATATGTATATACAAAGACAAATTTGTTAAACGATATTGTCCCATTTTTTATCTTAACTAAGTTTTTAACTTATTTAAAAATATATCAAAATCTATAATTTAAACAATTAAAATTAATTAAAAAGATATTATAGTATTCATGTGAGGATTTTAGCAATCAGGAAAGTTGAGAAGAAGAGAAGTAAATAACAACAGACACACAATTTAGAGTCATTGATAGTTTAAATTTGAAACTAAAAATTTGGATTAGTTATGAGACGATATAAATAAAAGTATTCCAAAACCAATTACTAAGCTTCAAGAAATCAAACTAATTGCTTTAAAGCAGTTAGTAGTCTTAGAAATCTATATATATATATAAATATATATATATATATAAATGAATTTGTGTCTGTATGTTATCGATGTCTGGCCAAACCGCTGGATGGATTTTGATAGGGTTTTTTCCTACGTACTCAGCGTGGTCCCGGGATGATTTTTATCTCTTAAAAGTTTTCAAAACCCGGCTCCTTATATGACTTATAACCCGGCTTCCGGTGGTCCTTTATAATTACGAGTTGTTTACCTTTCATATGTTTTTCTGGCATCGTTTTTTATTAGTTTGTGATTAGAAAATACAATTTCTCAATTTTCGTGGGTAATTAGTGATTTTTCGCCTTGCAAAGGTGTAGGTAGTTTGCGTGTAGTAGCAATGGTAATGTAGCCACCTTTATCGTCAACGTTTTAACGTCATACGTGAGAATTACATGCCAACTTTCAAAATCCAAGGGCAAATTTATCATTGTAATTCTACTTCTGCCAGATTATAATTACAAATATCTCCACTATATCATCGACAGTTATGCCCCCCAAACGGAAATCGATTGGCTGATCTACATCTGTAGCATAAACAATAAACGCTTTTCGAGCTTCCGAAACAACCAAGCAACGAGCATCACGATTGGAAACCGACTGAGAACGAACTGCTCAAGCCCGCTCGACTTAAACCATTAAAGAACAGAGAGCAAGTCTGACTTTAAGAAGAGAACACTATGATCGATCCAGACAGATGCTGCACGTTGAATTGAATCTTGCTGCGTTCCATTACAATGCGGATTATGATTACAGTTGTTATCGAAGTGTCGTCATTGGAAAAATGGACAAGTTTTGCGAATCTTATCGTGCATTGAAATTCAAAAATGAAACTCCAGGAATGTGCTGGATGCATTTCCAGGGATGTACTCCATGCATAAAAGATGAAAAATGCAGGAAACGCAATTCAAGAGACTTACACGCCGAAACTATCACTGGCAATGATGATATTGGGAATATCATATTATCGACGATCAACTGAAGATGGCGGCAAACTCATCATTCTAAACGTGCGCAACAATGACATTGAAGTCGATAATCATTGGGTTGTACCGTATTCACCATTACTCTCTAAGAGGTTCAAAGCACACATCAATGTCGAGTATTGCAATTCAGTGAAATCGACCAAATACATATGGAAATATATTAACAAAAGATTCGATATGGCAGTTTTTGGAGTGGGAAATGCATCTGCACCAATCGATGAAATTGAAAGATATCTATTAGGACGCTACATTAGTATCAATGATGCTGTTTGGCGTATTTTCTCATTTCCTATTCATGAACGTCATCCAACAGTTGTTCATTTGGCTGTGCATATTGAGAATGGACAGCGTGTGTATCTTACAACAACAAATGTACATGCAAGAGCATTTTTGCCACCGCAAACAACGTTAACTGCGTTCTTCTCTTTGTGTACGGATGATTTGTTCGGAAGAACGTTTTTTTACTCTGAAGTGCCAAAATACTACACATGGAATGCATCAGCCAAAACTTTTTAACGTCGTAGACAGGACAAATTAGTTGAAGGATATCCGAATTTATATTCATCCACGCCTTAGGCGGCCTCTATACAGTTCATCCAAACAATCAAGAATGTTTTTACTTGCGATTACTATTAGTTAATGTACGTGGATCAAAATTTTTCCAAGAACTGAGAACAGTCAATGGTGAAGTATGTGCGACCTATCGAGAAGTTTGCCAAGAACTAAATCTTCTTGAATTCGATGCCCACTGGGACACAGCACTCGCTGATGCATCAAATACTGCTCAACCACAGCAAATACGTGCATTATTTGCGATATTATTAACAACGTGTTTCCCATCCAATCCAAAAGATCTTTGGGAAAAATACAAAGATGACATGAGTGAAGACATCCTACATCATTTGCGAGCAACAAATATCATCTTGTAATTCACACCAAACGTGTATGAGACGTTGCTTTTGATCGAGGATATATGTTTGGCAATCGCTAACAAAGGATTGGTGCGATTAGAAATGTGTGCACCGATCCGACCTACTAATACCACATATGATCGTGATTTGCAACGTGAAACACAATTTGATATCCATGACTTGGGTACATATGTTGAATATATCCATAACAAAAAAGCTTTAGAAGCGCTTCATCGTACACTGCAAGATTTGAGGGGTAATAGACAGCCTTTTGGTGGAGCCACTCATTCTATTGTCAGGTGATTTTTGCCAAACTTTGCCAATGATACCACGTTCAACACCCACTAATGAACTTAATGCATGTCTCAAATCTTCAGTTCTATAGTGACATATCAACAAATTGACATGATAACCAATATGCGTGTTTAACTACAAAATGATGCATTCGCCTAACGTTCCGCAAAACAATTGTTGGATATTGGGTATGGGAAGTTGGCAATTGATTATTCTACACAATGTATTACATTGCTAACAAACTTTTGTAAGATGACATCTACCAAATACGAATTAATTCAAAACGTTTTCCCAAATATCTCGCGGAAATTTAAAAATCGTCAGTGGCAGAAATATAAATATACAAATCTACATTTACCCCTTTCAACGCACGGGTATTCAACCAGTATATAATATATTAGTACTTCCCTCTCATTGAATTCACCTTGTAGCGGTGAGGAGGCTTGATCGGCCGTTCGATGAAGCTTAGTGCTATGCCAACGGTGGTGTACACCACCAGCAAGGTCTTTCATGTTGAACAAGACTAAGCGGAGAATGACTTAACTAAAAGTTCTGAACCAGCCCTTACTTTAATTAGTTGGAGTCAATCAGGCCCGGAGGGTGCCTGCTAGTAGTTAGCAAATACGTACCGATTTGGCAGAAGGTATAAAATGCAAGGGAAGGACACCCTTTAAAAAACCAATTATGAATGTCGATAATACAAGTGTTGTTGCCACCTCAGAGGTTTTTGAACGCCAGAGATTGGTAGTAGTGGGCAGGCCCCCCACGTACATTTTTCAACTACAGTACTGTACATAAATCCGGGTCCTCATTGTTTATTAGTATTTATAATAATTTTAAAAATAAATTCTAGTATTTAATTTTTTATTTTTACAAAAGGTATCTAAAATATTGGGTATACAGCTTAGTTTGCTGTTATACATCTCAATAAAATATCAGTTATTTTAGTTACCCTAAAATACGTTTTAACCCCAAGTACAGTAATTTATTCCAGTTTAACATAAAAATTTAATATTTTTTAATAAGTGTTTATGAATAATAAATAAAATAATAATAATTTTGTCGACGCGCCCAACGCTCGTCGGGTGGCGGTGGCCGTGAGTCTGGACATCAGGAACACGTTCAACTCGGTAGACTGAGTGAATATTCACGCAGGGCTGGAGCGTATGGATTTCCTGCCATATCTTCGGTGGATACTCGAGTCGTATCTGAGCGGTAGGCTGCACCTGTGAGATGACGACCAGGGAGAGCTGGTCATAATGAAGATTACCTGTGGTGTGCCGTAGGGCTCTGTGCTCGGACATCTCCTCTGGAACGTCGCGTACGACGCCGTGTTTCGTCTTTCCCTGCCTAGAGGAATGATCACGGTCGGCTACGCGGTTATGAGAAGTGTACAACATTTCGGCATAAAGTCATCGTTTTATATAAGGAAGAATTATCTGATATCCTAAGTTTGTTGACACTAATTTGCATGAGTGTTTCCTAAAATGTTCATTGAGAGACAGGAAAACGATTTTATGATATTTAAGTGAAAATGGAAATGTCGTTTTTGGAGTGAATAAGTTTTTATGTCCGGTATATAATCACCGTGTGCATGTATCATTACCAGTGTTGGAATTTTTCAAATATCATCGCATTGCCAATGTGATATTAAAATATGTTGACGATCACATTTGATTTACACGGAACTATACGAACATTTAAATTTATTTTTAATTCAGAAATGTAATTACGGAGATAAATCGATACACCATTCGCGTTTATGCGAAAATATGTTATGTAAAATGGTTATGTGTATGACCATATAAAGATAGATAATAAATATAATGAACACAAATATGTATTACAGAAGTCTATGTGTGTAAATTGTTTTTTCAATAACTATCAAATACCATTTAAACGTTAATTTGAATGTACTCGTACATGACATAAATAATATAAGTTTTCTTATATTTTTTCTTGCGCATGTAATGGACCATTTTGTATTCTCTTCGGAATAAAATTAAATGCATCTCAACTGCGTATTTAGGAATTGTTTAAAGAGGAACGAATCAGTGAATCACAAACATAACAGTGACAAATATTCTAAAATACTATTTACTGTCTAAGTATATATATCTAAATACTTTTACATTTACTATACATAAAAACAAAATCTCAAAGGGGGATATATCTCCCGAAATTCCCCTGTGAATACGCTATTGATGCAACTTGCAGTACAACACATGTTGACTTGCATGCCATTATTTTTGTTTAACCATAAAATAAAATTGATCGTTCTATGACGTTCCAAATTATTTAAAATACATTCCACCAATATAGTCGAGAATGTTGTCAAATATATTATTTTATTTGAACACAAAAAATATTTCATAATGCATCGCAACAAAAACTACTATGTCGGTTTATAAAAACAAAAATAATCATATTAGGTGTAAATAGATTAAACTTTTTAATACCAACAAATGTTTTATATTATCTATTTTCATAATTATGTGCTAAACGATGTTTATACACTGCAGACGTTTATCAGCATCATAGTAACAACCATTTCCTAAAAAGAGAAGTTAAAACAATAAATATAATTTTTATCTAAACACAAAAATTATAATGTGTTCTATCTTTAAAAAACTCTTAATGAATATGTTGAAATACTACAAAAAACTAAAAAATAAATGTGGATTTTTTAAATTTGAGTACTCTGAAATTTTTATACCTCAGAATAAAACTAATAGTTTTAAAGTGATTAATTTTTAAACATGTTTTTATTAAACTGATGTAGAGAAAAGCCATCATGTTTAAAACATCACTAAAAAATATCAATCAAAAAAGAAACGGAAAATCAATGTGGTAACAACCGTTTCGTGGCTTAAATGTTATTTGTACTCGTATATATACACATATGGTAATTAATATTTACATAAATTTCACAGAAAATGGGGTTTTAGTACATGATGTTATCCATTACATGAAATAGATAAGTTTATTTAAGAAAACATACAAGTGTAAAAAACACCCGAAAAATACGTGAAATGGTAAAATGTTCATGAAGTAGATTCTAAAAAAATCTAATTGTCATCAAATCAAGTGATTGAATATTATTAATATAATATTCAATTATATTGTATATTTTTAGTAATATTTAAAAAAATCAACATGTGATCAATTTATATGATATAATACATTGGAAAAATAAAGAATAAATTTCAGGAAAAAGATTTTTTTTTCAATTTTTTAATATGGATTGTACACATGCAGAGAGTTTAAAATATACAAAATTATTATTTTTTTTATTTCTTCTCTACCTCATGTGATATTTGCTCGTCGGTATTCTATTGGCTTCTTTCGACGGAAGTGTATACATTAATATTATCGTTGTTACAGACCTTAGTCTGGGTCATATATACACCGACAATGACGGTCAATTTTTAATATATATTTTAATTAAAAGTTGCCACCGATAATGTTGCGTGTCTTTGACAACTTGCTGTACTCCCTACAGGTTCGTTTCACTGTCTGACTAGTGACAGGGCGATCTATATTGTGACGATGATTTTAAGCAATATATAACTTTTTATATTACAATAATAATATTACTGAGAATATTATTTACTGACTCAGCAAACGTCAATGCGTGACTCTATCTAAAATCACGCGACAATTGATCAAAAATTATTCAGACATATCTAACAAGTATAATATCTAGAATAAGGATGAATATATTTTCAATAAGTATATTTATATATGTACATTGAATGAAGTATTCACAATATATTCGTTATAAATAAGAAAAATATGAAATGAAAATTTTAGAATATCTCAAATATAAAGAATATTATACTGTAATTGGAGAAAAACAGTTAAAAACGGTCCAAAAAATGGAACGTAGACTATGTAACTACTATCTACATAATGATAATAACAATTATTATTATTATTATTATTATTAATATCATTATTATTATTATTATTATTATTGTTATTATTATTATTATTATTATGTTATTATTATTATTATTATTATTATTATTGTTATTATTATTATTATTATTATTATTATTATTATTATTATTAATATTATATTTTTGATAGCATAATTGTTAACATTCTAATTAATTTTTATATCTGTAATTAGTTACATGAATTATTATTTTCCAATTAGTGTATTTTATGATAAATTATTTTTATTTAAAATAATGAAGAATTGGATATATTGTCAATTCAATTATATAAATAAATAAAATAAGTCATATTTGATATTTGCAATACAACATTTTAGAAATTTTAGATTCTTTGAAGAGTGGAACGTAAGTGTATACTGTATATACTTATTTCAATTTATATATATATATATATTTATATATATAATAAAGATGAATATGATAATGGTGTAAAAATGAATATGTAATATTAATGTATTGATGATAGTGATTTCTGAAAAATGAATGAAAAGAAATGGCGATTAACGAGTTTGCGGGACGTGAACATAAGAAAGAATTACGAAAAATATTATGAAATGTAGTAATGACGGATATTATAATATATGGTTGTGTGTGGAGAAACGATCAACGTTTTTGAAAATAAGAAAGTTTGAACATGAATAAACGGAAATAACTGGAATAATTGGATACATTAATGCTATATGGTATCTGGAACAAACGTCCGGCATGGGTTGAGGGTAAAACAACGTTTTAATTGGATAATATAAAAAATATTTCTTCAAAATTAAATATATATGTAGTGGATATATTGTTGCCTATTGTTAGCAATAATTTACAATAATCATTATTGTGTGTGAGAGAGCACTGAGGTTAAATTTTATAAAAAATAAAAGATCCTCCGTTGTAGCCACAATGATTATGCATAAGCATTACATTGTAAATTTGTACACAATAAATGGGCCAGATGTTTGTTACTATAAAAACCTGTCAGATTTACTTCTGTGATGGTTAAACTGATTTATTTTTAGTTAATACATAATAAAATAATATGATAATTGTTATTGAGACGGCTTCGATTCGGAAAAATTGCTCGAAGAACAGAGGAATAATTCACTGTGGTTTCGACGTTATTGTTAAAACACTATTCTTTCTTTTTATTCTTATGAAAAAAAAATCTTTACTCGTTCCACCAAAATAGAGTTAGTATGAGTCGGGAAAAAGCAAAGAAATGTTGTTGAAAATCACACGTCTGGGATTTATTCGCGTTTAGTGTGGTTTAAATGACACGCACAGCCACGTCTTTCTAAAACCATTTAGGTATCTGAAGTGCATTTACTCCATCATAAAATATACAATACAAATAAAATTCTATACAAAATCTGGGGAAAAAAATATTCAGTGTATGAAATATTTTCGTGAGATTGTGGAGACACGGGAAAATTTTGAAAATTGGACGGGAGATATTTGTAATAAGTACATGAACGTTCGGGTATAAAATTAACTCAGACATTTGAAAAAGGAAGAGTGAACCTTATTAATTACTAACACGTACAAAAAAACTATAATTTATCTACCATATATTATATACACACACGTACAGTTTAAAGTTGATAAGAGCAACTATCAAAAAATATTAAGGTGACCCAATGTGCATCATTTTCAAGAAGATTTAATTTTTGGCAAGCCTCATTACAGTCCACTGACTGTTCTTAATTCGTTGAAGGTTGTTAGTTCACGTATGTTAATTAAAAGTAATCACAAGTAAAAACATTCTGAATTGTTTGGGTGAACAGTGTACAGACGGCCTAACCTAAGATTAAATATGAATTTGGATGGTCTTCAATTGCTTTACCTTGTTTACTATGTTGACATTTTTGTCGTAGCATTCCACGTGAAGTACTTCAGATTAAAGTAGCATCATAGGCGTGTCTACGAGGAAGACAGGGTGGGCAGCTGCCTCCCCAGCGACTTGGCAGAGGGTTATATTTTAATAATGTAGTTGTTGATGTACTTTTTTATTGGTGGTAGTTGTACTACACACAGTATTTTGGAAAATATTGCTTATAATATAAACATAAAACTTAAGACCTTAAAATAAGTATTAACAACACGATGGACCTGCCGTTCTTAAACAGTTAGTGTTATTAAAGAAAATTACAACGCATTAATACTAACATTGCTATTAATGAAATTTCTGATAAAACAAAGCAGGCTGACGTAAGAGTAAAAACATTAGAAATATTACATCAAATGAAAACGTTTGAGTTTTATATTTTATATTTGCAATGTTTAGGTTAAATCCTATTCTAACTTTAGTTATAAAAGTAAATGTATATTTGCAGTTTTCAAGTATAAATTTATTAACTGTTGTTGATCTTGTTACATTACTGAAACAATCATTATTATCATTAACAAACAATAATAAAGATTCCAAGATATTTATAACCAAACTGTTCAAATGTTCATTGGTAATGGTATTTATATACTAGATGTTAAAAAAAGAAGAATTTCATCTAAAATTAATGAATTTTACAAAATTCAATACACAATTAATATTATAGAAGAAGAAATGAAAATCTCAGTGTTTTTCCCTATGTTCGATAAAATGATAAATAGTATAGAAGTTAAAGATTGAGCAAGAATCTATAAATATGATAAAGTGTATTGTTCATTTCATAAAGCAAGAAACTGATAATGATGTTGTTATACATTTGTCCAAGATGAAATGGATGCTGAAATTCGCTTACTTTAAGCAAATTATTCAATTAGTAAAGAAAAAATTAATACATGTGAATATTGGATAAATTGGTGGGTTGATTCTGGAAGAGATACCATATTTAAAAATATATTTCAAATTTTAACGAACACATGTAATTTTTATGATTGCGTCTTTGAAATATTTTTTCTGTATTGTTGAATAACCCAGTTGTAGAACCATTGACATTTCTGGCTCGTTTTGTCATTATCTTGTTATCTATTCCTTTTAATTTTACACTTATTTGATTTATGTCTTATTTTGGAATACCGAAAACATACTACGGTTGATTTTTTGTACAAGTTTTAGATGTATTCACAATTTCATTAAATCGAAAATAAGTAATCGTCGTTTTTGTGGTGTTGTGAATATTCGACAATTGTCCGTTCTTCTCATTCGGAATAAATCGTGTTTATATAGATTAAAAAATAGTTCTTTTATAGAGTGTTTTCGTTCAGAATCAATGGGAAATGTGTAAAAGAAAAATTCAATCTAATATATAGTATAAGGTTATGGAAATAAAATAGATATGAATGTGTATATATTTTTTTATATTTCATAATAAATGATATTTGCGTAAAACAAATTTATATATTTTGTATAACATAAAATACATTTAAAAAAATATAATTGATGTATCATCTGATCCATTATGTATTATCAACTCCTTGCTTGTCCTTATCCTTTACTTTTATTAAATAATAGTATAATCTCTTAGTAATTCTGAATAAATTAAATTTGAAATGAAGAGAAAGAAACTAAAGAGGATTAAGCCTCTACACTGAATTTAGTGCAGGCGTCTTATATTATGCTTATTCTATCTTCATAATTTTTATTGATCCGATTCATTTACTCATAAGGTCTTTAGCTCTTTATTTTTCACTATCATGCATAAAATCATATCATACAGATATGTCAATTTAATAATAATATTGAGTTATCTATATTTTATGATAATATTATTGTTCATACTTTAAAGCATTAATACTGTAGTCCATTATAATGTCTCGATTATACGACCAAAGGTTTTGACATAAACTTCAGAACACTGGAATCAGTTAATTGAAAAATGAATTATTCATAATATTAAAATGGTAAATCGATTTTTACTCTATAAGTATCGGTTTGCAGTCGTTAAATAAACTTTACGTCCATTGAGGTTCATTATCTTTACATGTGACATATTTGTGACACATGGATGAATAGGTGATTATTATAATTGATTTAGTGATATAAAATAAATAAAATATTCATAGACATAAATACTGTCTGAAAATACATAGATCTTGAGCCCAATAGGTTTTAGAGTAAAAATAGATGTTGAAGAAGGCACCTTCCCTCTTCGTACATATAATTTTATCAATTTCTAAACGTTAAGCAATTACATATTTTGTATTAACTAATAATTACTGTATTCTCATAAATAAATTAATAAAACATTAATACATTTAAAAAAATAATGATAACTGTATCCTTCTTTTTTTTCGGTAAAAGTGTTGAGTATTTATTCATTATTTGTGTTGTTAGATATGTCCCTTTTAATGTTAAGTATACTCAAATCCGAAAATCTGTCATGTAACATATTTTTGGAATTTTTAAAACTAAATATATTAAACATCATAATTATTATAGACGATAGATCATTAAATGAACATAAATCATCACTTTGCACGAATACACAATGATTAAAATACGTAGTCGCACAATACATTTATTTTATTTTACTTTTTCATTAAAACAAGAAACGTACAATATAGCTGTACACGTATTGTAAGTAATCTTAAAAATTTCTAAGAGTTATTTTTAAAGTGTATAATACAAATAGAATAAAAAATGATTGTCAACTTTTTTATTCAATAACATTTTAAAAACTTATTTAATATTTTATATATTTTTTCTTTTGTTGTCTTAAAAATTAGTTTTATCATTCAGAAATACGATTTAACTTTATGCTTGTTTGATATAAGTATTTCGGAATTGACAAAAGGTTTGAATGGTAGTGGTTACGGTTGTGGCATTGAATGTCATTTTAAATATTACTAATTTTTAAAATGTTGAGTGTTATAGTTGTAGGAACATACGCCCGTCACAACTTAACTAAACTCTTTAAATAAATAATTCGTTTTCTACTAATACACAACATTGACAACATTGTACAATATAATTTTAAATATATGTACATTGAAATTAGGTGACGTTAGGTTTAAACTTCCAATCATAAACTAGATGTATTGTATGTCCATACAATTAATTAAGTTTAAATTTGAATTACAATAATTATTAGTATTTTGTAGTTTTTTAAGTTATTATAATGGCAATTATGAAAACTGTATTATATACTGGTATATTGTAATAAGTGTATTACGTTAATATACTGCGAGAAATATTTTTCAAGGGTTTGATTTATGGAAAATTATATATATTAATAATATATATTGAAGTTATGAATTTGATCAATTTATTTGTCAATGGACAATAATGTTTTATAATGTAATTACAATTAATAATTAATTATTTAAACCCTTACTGTCATATATAAAAATTCGGCTTTCTTATGTTTGCGTCCGTAAAACGCAAATAGTAGTCGATAAATTGACTTGAAATTTTTACACAACGTTGCATTTTTATATAAATGTATTTTTTATATACTTTTCATCCCGAAGTTCCCATAGAAACTGGAAATTCCGAGCATTTTGTGAGGTTTAAATATAAAAATTTTTTTTTGACAAATGACTATATGTATTTCAGGTTTCAACGGGAGGGTAGGAAGCAGGGTTCTTTTCCAGTTTCTCGCAGCTTGATACCTGTACTTTTTTTATATATTTCTTAGTTTTGTACGATTCACAATAAATAATAAATTATAATTTATTGGAAATAAGAATTAATTGAAATATTTTGATCTAATTTTTATGTATAATCTGTAAATAATTATTTTGACGGGGATTTTAAAAACATTATAATGGCCATCGGTTCAATGAAACTGTCGCCCGACCGTTTGATTCACAACATATAATGTTACCAATGTTTTAATAATAAGCTGTGCTGTATACACAATACTGAAATTAGGTTCATTTAATTGTTTTCCTTGCCGACTGCTATCACGTCGCAATAACCTGGAAAATGACAATTAGATAAAATAAATAATCATCAATTCTCAGACTGGGTAAGTTATGTTTAGTTAATTACCATAGTAATAATTAATATTTCTTTCCATTAGTACTTTTTATGTTTTATACCGGAATAGATCGCGTACTTATGTTTGAAAATATAATAATAAAATAATAATAATTAATTATTACGTCTTGCCCATGTTCGAACATATGCAGCCGTTCTCGACGTGGAATCATAGATCATCAAAGATGATCAAACCGCACTGATCAAGAACGTTTAGACGATAATGAACATGTTTGAGTCAAAACTTCTCAAATTATATTAATAATAATTATATAGTTACAAACGAGAATATCAGGAACATAGATTCCGTAAAAGTTTCAACAAGTCTGATGTTTTGTTATTACCAAAATCGATTATTAATCATAAGTTTAAAACGATGACGGTAGATTTTCCACAAAAATGTGATTACCTCATACCTTTGATTGAATTGTAGATATGGTGATTAAAAATTGTTTTCATTAATCGTCGAACAACAAATTTAAAGCGAGAAATGAAATCTTAATATCAATATATATTTGATGTGGATAAGTCTATATAAAATTCAATCATTTTTTTACGAACGTATTTTACTATGATAATATTTGTTAAATATTCTTTGTAAGGTCCTGTGAAACAAGAGTATAAACACTATAAAGATCTCTCATAAAACTCATTTTCGTATAAATTATTTTAATTTTACCATTACGAACATTAATAAAGGTTATACATAAAACTACAGATAACAACAATAGATATTAATAAAGCAATATGTCTCAGTATGATATGATTTACGGGGATGAAATTTGAGATGGTGTAGTTTCGAGTTGTAAATCGTTGTGATTTATCCCAGGTTACTATAACACGGTAATATTCTATTCATAGCAAACATACAATAGGTCTAAAACAACGTAAAATTAAACTCGTAACAAAATTATTTTGTTCACCCGTCGGTATTGTAATTAAAATTGAGGTGTAAGTGCCAACTCAAGTTAAATATTATTGTAATTATTTTCGACACAGCCATGCACTATTTCTGTATATATACATATAATATAAATTTTGTAGTCACTTTTACATCTTTCTTTGGAGTGACAGGCAATTAAGTCGTCAGTTTTTGTGTTAAAAAATCATTTTCTTTCGAATACTGGTAGCATTAATTACTGGAGTTAGGCGAATATCTCGAATGGTAAAAAAAAAATCCAAAGAAAAATAAGAAAATTTACTATCATTTTTTTTCATCGAGATATATTAACAGGCGTTTAATTTATGCGCACTTTGCTTCGTTATAAGACGCATTCTGTCATCATTTTAATTACTACTCGAGAAATCCATTATTTCGATTCAAGTAACGCATGATTGGGGTAGACGAGGAATAAGTCTTCACAGAAATCTGGCTATTCGTTCAAGTACTCAATATAATTCGTTAAATTGCATTCGTATTATTTATTAAGATAATACTCTGCAAGAATTGTGTACATAAACATTAACTCATTTTTGTAACATTAACAAGTTTGCTCAGACTAATTATATGAAAAACATTTCGGAAAAAAATTAACTATATGAGTTTAATAATTCAAAAGATAGTTTATTTAATATTTTATTTAACAACAAAAACTTGTGAGCATAGTCTAATATTAAAAGTTTTTATATTGTGTGAGTCTAGTATTAAAAGATCCAAATATCTTTTTACATTTTTCAGATATTATATTTGAAAATTTTATGTTAATCGATATTTTTCTTTCTGTTTAATGTTTTGGCAAATTTTGACTTATTTATTTAATTTGATTACTTTACTCTGTATATTATGTAAGCGTCAATAGTTTTAATTTGCAAGTGACGAAGGCCCTAATAGCAACCCTTGAAAGACAGATAGAGAAAAAACCGTAATAAAGACTAAAATAGATATATTTTAATGAAGTGGAGAGAGAATTCAGAAAGTTGGTTGTTATAATTGCTAAGATATATAACAAAAACAATTATTTGAATTAAAACTATTTACGAATTTACAAAAAATAAACGGTTTTATATTTGTTTGTGATTTTTACCTGAGAGTTGGGTGTCCGATCATTTGACGGTAAATGTCTTTTACATCGTTACAAAAAAGCACTTTTTTAAGTCGAAATATTGATTTTCAAAATAATGCAAATTATTATATATTATTGTTCAATAGTTATTAGTTTTGGTTAATGTTCATTATATATAGTTAATATTTAATGCTTTAATACACAGTTAAAATTTTTAATTTTGTAGAATAAATTATTCGATCCATTTGGTTTTACAGAACACTTAACCATTTTTTCGTTAAATCTGTGTTATTTTGCAATGAATTATTTACTGGATTGGCTTAATATTAAAATATGGCTTAAAACATTTATTATTATTGAAAAAAAAATTATATCGCAACACTTGTAATAGGTCTTAAGTGATAAATCGTTAACATAAGCATTTTTATACTTAACATGTTTATATTAAAATATGTAAACAATGTTTTACAAATGTATCAACTTTTATTTCATTTAGAATATAATATATTATTATATGTATTTTTCACTGTGTATTGGCATTAACTATGTATTTGAGTAATCGAACAAAACTTTACATTATGAGTTAGGCATATATTAAGGCAATGTTACATCACATACATATGTACGTACGTGTATGTCACATATATACATGTGTACACATACATATGTTTAATAGTTGCTGAGAAATTCGTTTTTATAGGAAAATAACATAAAGCAATACTTTTATAAAATTAATTAAGAGAATATATTCTGACTTTAAATATATGACATTCCTATAAAAGTTATATAGTTCTATAATTATATTATTGCAAAATTTAAAAAAAAAAATTATTTTTTATAATATTAATCTAAATTTTATGGTTAAATTTTTCTTGTTTAACAATTAAATTATAATTATTTCTAATGTTTGTCCATTATGTTTATAAATGATTTTTTTTTTAGTTATTAGTGCTATCTGCTTTATATAAATGAATAACGAAAACCAGTTAATAATATATATGCATTAGTTTGAATTAAAATTTGTTGGGACACTTGTGACATGTCTTGATGAAGCAATTAAATATTCGTACAAAGAATATTTAACAAAATAATGCCGGAGTTTCACAAATTTATAAATAAAAAATAAGCTTAAAATATTTATAGTGAAATTCATAATATATTTATATATAGATATCGTACTACATTTTATATAGTATTTATTCAGTACCATATTATGTATATATTAAGTAATGGCTCTATGTTAGTTTCTAAAACGTATTTGTTTTGAATAATTGAATACGTCATGAATGAAATTATTATAAATCTATTAGTGAACTTCAAAACGTATCCATTCGAATTCAATTAGCTGTTTGATATAAATTTATGAATGTTACAAATCTTACTTAATATTTAATTTTAAAAAAATGTTGTGTATTATATACATAAATAAGAAACATTTATTATATAGATTCTATTTTGTATAAAATATTGCAACTTAAACAATAATTATTTTGTCCTCAGTTCAATGAAACGAGTTAGTATATCATTTTCAGTAATCACTTTCTCTATACTTGATTAAGATGTTTTAAATTCAGATAAAATTAACTCGAAAAAACATATTTTTGTAGGAATACGGTTTATGATAATTAATTTAGCCGTTTTACAAATAAAAATACTTAACAGTACATCAAAAATTCTTTAAATTTTTTTAAAAATATTTACACACTATATGTCATACTCTATATTTTTACTAACATATAGTCAAATAATAATTCCTAAATAAATACGCACTAGGTTAGGTATGGACTTTTTTTTTAGTATGCATTTTTATACATAAATTAAGATGAACAACAAACTATTTTAACAAATATTTAAATAACATTAATTAAGTTGAATAATGACATTTATTAACGTTTAAAGGAAAATATTTACTTTTTATATATACCACTTAAACGGTTATAAAATGATTATAAAATGTCTAATGTTGTTAAATAAAAAAATTGCGCTTTTTATGAAGGTCATTTATTGGAATATTAACCGGGTTTATTGAAACTAATATTGTATTTTGCAACTACAAATTATGCTTTTAACCGATTTGTAGAATACATTTTTTATACTTTTAATAAAACATTAATTAGAACAGTAATAATAATTATATATATAAAAAAAAATTAAATAATTATAATAATAATAATCAGCTATAATTAATTGTAATATCTAAATGTTAGATAATATTAAAATAAAATTAATTGATTTAACATCATATTAGATACAAGTATACAATACTGCAACTAGTTACTAGTCATTATATCATATATATGAATAAATATATAATATTACATTGAATCATAAAATAATTAGCTTTGAGTTATAATATACTTAACTATAATATGCAATTAATAACATTTATAGCTTATTTACTAATGTTAATTGTTTTATAGAAAAAAAATTTAAAATGATATTAAAATATATTTTTTAATCTTCTATGCATTGAGTGAAAGTTTAATATTTTAAAATTTTATTATTAAATTGATGGAACTTATATAAATCAAATGAAGTACGATAAAATAGTCGATAATATATTATCCATCGATATATCGAAAACTTGAAAACGGAGAGCACCAAAATATATTATTATATGACAATAAAATTTGTTAGAAGGAATTTCGGCAACAACAAAAATTGCCACTAGTTATGGGATTGTTATTATGTCAAATAATATGGATTGGACGAGGGCTATCTCAAAATCAATCTCCGATGTGTTACAATTTACTACATACGAGCACTTAAGTGACATGTTTCTGCATGTCGCAACCAGTACATTATTTTCTTATAATATGCCAAGTTTCGACCGTTTTTGTTCAATATTATTCTAATAGTTGCTATAACGACATGGAGAATACAATTCTATCTCCCGCTGCCTGTGAGGTGCGAAGTGTAATTTGTTTTTTGCAAGCTGAAGGAAATAGCGCAATTCAAATTCATCGTCGTTAATGTGTTGATTACGGCAATATAGTGATGGTTCGGTACGTGATTGGTGTAGACGGTTTAAAAACGGTTGCACAGATGTGCATAATGAAGGGGGCTAAGGGCGCAAATCGATCATGACCGAAGATATGGTTCACCAAGTTGATCAATTTGTTCGAGAAAACAGGCGTTTTACAATTTCAGATCTTTCAATAAGATTTTCCGGAATTTCTCGAAGTACTTTACACAGAATCGTGTTTGAAAACTTAGGTTACCACAAGTTCTGTGCCCGTTGGGTCCCAAAACAGTTCACATATGTCCACAAGATCCAACGTGTCAATTCAGGAAAAGCATTTCTCGAATGTTTAGAGATGGAAGGTGAAGAATTTTTACAGCAAATTGTGACTGGAGATGAGACTTGGATCCAGTATGTAAGCCCAGAAAACAAAGAACAGTCAAAGCAATGGATGCACACTCATTCCCCAAACAAGCCAAAAAAATTCAAACAAACTTTTTCCAATCGAAAAATGTTGGCCATAGTTTTTTGGGATAGTGAAGGCATATTGTTGACCGAGTTTATGGAATCTGGAACTACAATAAATGCAACAGTTTACTGTGAAACTCTACGTAAGTTGAGAAGAGCAATCCAAAACAAAAGACGAGGAATGCTTACCAAAGGTGTGGTGCTTCTGCATGACAACGCGCGACCACACACTGCTGCACGCACAAAAACTTTAGTCGAGAAGTTCAATTGGGATATTTTTGATCACCCCCCTTATAGTCCAGATTTGGCACCAAGTGATTATCACCTTTTTCCAAAAATAAAATCGTCCATTGCATCTCAACATTTTGGAAGTAATGAGGAATTTATGAACGGAGTAAATCAATGCCTCAACACACTGGCGGCGTCATTTTTTAAGGAGGGT
This sequence comes from Schlechtendalia chinensis, assembly GCA_019022885.1. Taxonomy (NCBI): domain Eukaryota; kingdom Metazoa; phylum Arthropoda; class Insecta; order Hemiptera; family Aphididae; genus Schlechtendalia; species Schlechtendalia chinensis. The sequence goes on along the minus strand of CM032339.1, from coordinate 17,761,057 downwards.
ATACAAAAACTCATCCCACGTTACCAAAAATGTGTAGAATTAAACGGAGACTATGTAGAAAAGTAATTTATATATTAATAAAATTATTTTGTGCAAATAACTATTGTTTTAGTTTTTTTTTTTTTAATTTTTCCCTTTGGAGGTTGATTTTGAGATAGCCCTCGTATCTGCATAAAAACTGAAAATTAATACGGCATTGTCTGATAGAAATGATTTGTGTTTACTGACTAGTAAATTACTTATTTCGTAGTCGATGTGTAATATAATACACAGGACTCATTCTAAGAATGTTTCTCAACTCCGTATTTGTTCATGTACAATCGTCATCTAAACACATTTTCAAAACACCTAGTAAAAAATAAATGTATCATATAAATTCGTTTATGATAATATAGGTAGATTATATTTAGTCATAACAGTCATTATAAAGACAAAACGGTGAACTCTAGTTATTATTATTCTCACCGAAATGATTGAAGTATAATTAAAGTCATTGTTTGTGTCACAGTCATACACAGTTCATTCAAAAAATCTGGAACTAATTCTTTTACGAAAGCAAAAGAGTTTAGAAAAAAGAATTTTAGTTTTCAACATTATCCCCTCCTTTTTTCTATACAAATTTTGCTGCTCACGTACAGCCGCTAGAACGACCTAGATAACTGCTGTTTTGGAATGGCTTTTAGAGACCTTGTCACATTCCTTTAAATCGTCTTAACATCTTTAAAACATTCTCCCTTCGTCGCGATTTTCACTGTAGAGAATAAAAAAAAGTCTGACGGTGCCATATCTGACGAGTAAGGCGGATGTTGAATCGTGGTGACCGACTTTTGGGTCAAAAATTGTGTGACAAGTATCGAGGAATGGGCTGGCACATTGTCGTGCAATAAGAACTAATCATCAATGCGATACAATTCCGGTCTCACACATTAAATCCACTGCTAAAGTCAATCCAGGATTCTTGTAGAATGCTTCATGTACTGTTTGGTCCGGGAACACAAATTTGTGATGGGTAATCTCGTGAGAATCGAAAAAACAATGAACATCATTTTGATTTTCGATTTTATTGCTCAAACTTTGTTAGGTCACCCTTCGCCCTTACCTTGCCACTCAGCAGTTGGTCGTTTAGTAGATGGATAGTATTAAAAACACTATGATTCTTTGCCGATTACAATTGTATTTAAAAAGTTTTCATGCGTGTCTGTCTATTCAACAAAATTGCGTGAAGCTTCTTACAGCGCTCTTTCTGCTTTTTCGTTAATGAGTGTGGAACAAATTCCGCAAACACCTTTATTTTCCCGAAAATATCGTGCAATATTTAGTAAATGCTTCCTACACTGATGTTTAGTTCCTTTAACAACATTTTAATTGTAATTCATCGATTACGAGACAATAGGACGCGTACACGTTTGACATTCTCATAGGTAGTGGAAATTGAAGGGCGCCCCTTCCACGGACTGTCTTCCAGCGAATGTCGACTGGTCTTAAACCGTACATACCATTTGAAAACCTTACTTCGGGTTAAAAAATTACCATCATACGTGATTTTCAATAATTCAAATGTTTTTGAATCTTTTTTCCCCAATTTGAAACAAAATTTAATTACGGTACGTTGATCTATCGCAAAAATTGTGACGCAGTGACAAAAACACATCTACTTCAAACGAAATGCAGCGGGCCACTGAATGAGGTTACAACGCTGAAATCTCAACAGTAAGTAACTAAGAAATGATATTATATAGTTCCGCCGTCGGATAACGTATGTAGCTAGTTGTAAGTTTTATATAAAATTAGTCGCAGACATTTTTCCCGCTTTCCAATTCCCGCGAGTCCAACGCTTTTTCCAGTTTTCGTAACACTTCTGGAACTCTTTACTGCCAGCTCCTGGGATACTCTCATCACGGATATTTAGATATCAGTGACCGACTCAAAATGCGTTCCTTTCACGACTTATTTGACTCGGGGAAACAGAAAAAAGTCACATAGAGACATATCATGGGAATACGGGGGCTGGGGCCCCTAATATTAGAATGTTTATTGATATCAAAAATTTCGTCACACTCAAGGCACCATGCCATGGCGCATTATCATGGTAAAGTATCCATGTGTTTGCGATGTATGGACGAACTCCAACGACTCGTTTGGCAACCAATCGAGTATTTCAAGGTAGAATTGTTGATTTACTGTCTGCCCAGGTGGCATTAACCACTTATGCACCACTCCATTGCTGTCAAAGAAGCAAATCATCATCGTTTTGATTATTGATTTGCTCATTTTTTTTTCAATTCCTTATTCCACCAAAAAACTTAAACACAACTGATGGAATCATCACCGAATATTTTAACCACTTTATTTAACGTTACTTTCGAAAACTCACTGAGTTTTACATAAAACTTAATCACGTACCGTTGCTCGATATTATATTGCACTATTTCTGTGACATGCACCGATTGAACGAATTTAAATTACACGACATAGCTAGAAAACTAACGATACTGCAAGAGTCATAAACACATCTATTAATATAATTATAATAAAAGATAAACCAACCCAAATTTTAGGTACACTGTGTTACTATATGCATGACAAAAAACAGTCTCATTACATAATTGTCAGAGCCTGTATAGGTTTTTTGTTTTGAAAATATTACTTTGAATTTAGTAAAATGAATAAATTCTATAAACTCACAGAATACATAAGATCAAATATTTTTGTGTATTTGATTATATATGAATATATAATAAATAAAAATACTTTATTATTTTTGAAAGTTATTTTATTAACCTTTAAATAATATTTAATACATTTTATTTGAAAACTTGTCAAACTCAATGAATTGATTTATTAACATACAGAGTGATTGAGTATAACTTTTAAAAAATGATAGAAGTCGTTGTATACCTCAAAAGCAACAACCTCTCAACTGTCTTGGAGTTATATCGCGTTTTTTTCATAAAACATTACTTTTACTCAAAAATTGACTATTATTTCGTGAATTATTGACTTCAAGACGATTTTGAAGACACCATTGAAAAGAGCATTAAATTTTCTATTAATGGAGATCTCTTTTACTCAAGAAAATGTATTTCCATTACCGAAAACTTAGTAATTAAACATTAAAAATTTTACTGTAAGAAAAATAAAATTTTTTCGTTTAAAAAATATGCAAATTTTAAAAAAATGTTTTTTTTCTATAACCTTCAAAACAATGTGTTAACATAAGCAATTACCTAGTCGTTTAAATGAGAAATTTCGAAAAATGTGTTAAAAAACATTAGGTGGTAGGACCTTGTACCTACCACAAAACCTGGGAAAGGAAGGCTTGTTCATAACGCATTTTCAATTACAATGATTTATTAATTGCATTTACAAATTTAAATCACAAATTTTACGTTTTTATTTACTGTAAGTATTGTTCAATGTGGTGCCCATCATGTCTCACACAGGCTCGGGCTCTTCTCATCTCCGTTCGCGTTACACGTATCGACATTGTTTGACGGAGTTGAGGTACACATTGCTTTATAATACGGACCAATTCTTCGCATGTTCGCACTTTAGTATGGTAAACATGAGTTTTCAAAAATCTCCACATGAAGACATCAAGTGAAAGGTCTGGTGACCGTGCTGGCCATGGGACAGAACCTCCTCTGCCTATCCACACCGGGTAATTGAGATCAAGAGACTGCCGGACAGTCGAAGAAAAGTGTGGTGATGCTCCGCCATGTTGGAAAATCATGTTGTGCCTATAATGTAATGGGACATCTTCCAACAGAATTTGTAAATCATTTTCCAAAAAATAAAGGTAGGCCTCACTAGATAGCTTCTGTGGCAGTCCGAAATAAGACCCAATTTGTCATCCGACATGTTGAAAATTTTATAAAATGTCTCTCGCAAAATTTTTTATATAAAAATAACCATCCAGAATATAGGTATCTTAAAGATACCTATATTATACAGGGTGCGATTGAAAAGTAATAAGACATTGCGCGCGCAGCGTCTACCAAGCGACCAAAAAAATCGGGTGGTGGGGGAAAATGTACCTTGGACCTTTACCTTTCACGCGCAACCTGTCCCAGTTCGCTTACTACAGCGATTGAGTCAACATCGCTCCACGCGTAAAAGCAGTTTTGGTTGTAGGTTCGAATTCCCCAGTGGCGAAAATGCAGCGGTCGTTGGAGCAGCGTTACGCTATAAAATTTTGCGTAAAGCTGAACAAAACGTTTACTGAAACCCATGAGCTACTCAATGAGGCTTACGGGGACCAAGTTTTGTCCAGGGCCCAGGTCAATCTTTGGCACAGGGCGTTCAAGACGCCGAAGACGAACAGCGATCCGGGAGGCATTCCTCTGCACATCTCTACTGGCCAAGATGGGGGTTTCGGTGCTTAACCACCCCCCCTACAGCCCAGACCTGTCTCCCCCGGACTTCTTCCTATTCCCGCTTGTCAAAATGAAGCTGAAAGGAAGGCGTTTCGACTCCATCGAGGCAATCCAAAAAGCTGTAACCGACGAGCTCAAGGCGATCCTGGAAAATGAGTTTAAAAAATGTTTTCAGCAGTGGAAGGACCGCTACCAGCGGTGTATTGACGCACAAGGGTCCTATTTTGAGAAGTTTTAGTTGTATGAGCCAAAAAGTTCAATAAAACTCGCTCAATAGAAAATGTCTTATTACTTTTCAATCGCACCCTGTAGTCTGTAAAATTGTTCTTTATATACATTTAGAGTAAAACATTTTTTATTTATTTTTTTAACAATAAACTTTTATTATTTCATCGAAACTTGTTATCCTGAGTATCCTAATAATATTATATATCTACTATGAAATTAATTTTACCAAAATATTTCCAAACATATCAAAACAAATATTATTTACAATAAAATAATTGAAATAAAATATCTATTATATATGTAATATATATATATACGAGTTTGATAATAGTAATAATAATAATAATAATAATAATAATAACAACGACAACGACGAACGACAACACAACAACAACAACAACAACAACAACAACAACAACAACAACAACAACAACACAACAACAACAACAACAACAACAACAACAACAACAACAACAACAACAACAACAACAACAACAACAACAACAACAACAACAACAACAACAACAACAACAACAACAAACAACAACAACACAACAACAACAACAACAACAACAACAACAACAACAACAACAACAACAACAACAACAACAAACAACAACAACAACAACAACAAACAATACTAACAACAATACTAACAATAATACTAATAATAATAGTAATAATAATAGTAATAATAATAATAATAACAATAATAATAATAATGACGACAATAATAATATTTGTAGTTATTTGCACCAAATAATTCCTGGCGTATAGAATCCTTATTATAATATGCATTTAATCAAGAATATTCATAATATACGTTTATCTATTATTATGAGTATACTGTGAAAAAGTTAAATTATTTTTGAATATGGGAAAGAAATGTTATTAGTAGGTGTATATAATTGTATTTCAAAATATTTAAAAATTGTAATCGCAAATTGTTTTGATAATCCTATTTTTATTAGGGTTTCTATTTTTAAATATTATTTTTAAATTATTTATTTTTTATATTTTATTCAATATAATGTATTATTTTAATGAAATCTAAATTGGTCTGTTTTGTTTTTATAGTAATTGAATATTACGTATGCAATGTAAATTTTATAGACAATGCGGAATCGTTTAATGTGATATTTGTCATACATATTGCCGGCGAGATAAGGCTATAATAATTTTGAGTATTTTATAGTTTTTTAGAGTGAATTTTATGAGAATTTAGTTATTATAATACATAATTGTGCTAGCATGAGGTGAAGCATTTGAATACGTGTTGTAGCTAGTGCGTTTGAAGAGGGAAAGATGATCGGACACAAATGGTATTTAATATATTATAGCTACGTATAAAATAATTGTACAAACCTTAAAATAATTTTACAGGATGGTAGGTTTATATGAGTATTAAATTATAATTTATATTGAACTATATTGAAATTAATATGATGACGTGACATTTGTGAGATTAAAATTTCATTGTAATTATCAGTGTATCATATAAATGTGATATTTTATTGACATTTGTATGCGAATATGTAACTCTGTGTATATATACATAACTAAAACGATTATAATATAGATCATTATACAACACCACTAAATAGAAATTTAAATTTCGTTTAAAAAATATACATTCAATAATACAACTTTAATTAAATATAAGAATTAATGTTCATTTCATTATAAAGTTTTAAATTTAATATATATATATATTTATATACGTTATACTGATTAACTTTACATGATTAAAATGATTACATTTTATCGAAAACAAAATATGGAATATTCCAAATTGGTCATTTTTTGCATCTTAAAATAATCATCAATATTATAAACTTGTGTTAAAAATATCATTTTTACATAAATAAATAATCGGTAATTAACTAGCAAATTTTAAAGTAAATATATATATATATATTGGGTTTATTGATGTTTAAGATTTCTAATACACTTAGGTAATATAACGTATATAGATTAATTACAATTTATTTTAATATGGTCATGATAAATTTCACTTGAATTAAAATTATAATATAGAAAAAAAATGTAATCAAACCAATGATTTATTAATTTTTTTTGCAATAAAAAATAAATATTTTATAATAACGCTCGTGTTAAATTTTCAAATTTAAATCTAAAGCTAGCCAATTGCTCAAATTATAAAAACACAATATTTTATAATGTGAAATTTATTGTAATATTGCAAAAAATTAATGTTATCACTGCATTATCAAAAATACGAAAATATATGATGTGTGAAATTTACAATTTTTTCGGACTATTATACGATTATAAATAAAAAATACCTAAATTTGAATTTGTAAAAATCTAGGTATCTCAACTATTTTATCAATTTTTATTTTGGTAGTGTTATAACAGTTTTCAAATTATAAATAAAAGAATATATTTGTATACAATTTGTTAGTAAAAAAGGAATTTCCATGAATCGATTTAATCAAAAAATGAATCTCATTCTAACAAAATATCTCTAGATAAAAAAATAATAATAATATTATAGAAACACACTTATCGTTATAAAATCAATATGTTTAATGTATACTTTAGCATTCCCACTTCAGAAATTCGAAATTAAAATTGGGTCAATAGTTTTTTTTTTGGTATGTACACATGTCCCCGATGTTTTGTGCATTCACCGTTACTAAGATATAAAACTTTTGCCGTATGACTGTTGATATATGCTTGCCCCACATCAATATTTGTAATTCAACTTAGTTTATGCTATTTTTTGTAGATTTGCTTACTTATTGCTAACATTTATGTTTTTAAAAATTCCACAAGCAAAAGTACAAAATGCACTTTCTTTAAAATCCCGATTACGATATCCGATTAAAATTGCCCAATACCGTTTATGATTAAATTGGGAAAATTCTTCCGTTATATATATATATATATATTTGTGCTTTATAGATTTGTCACTGAAATTTACATACACAATATTAGCTATAAAATTACTATATTACAGTAATAATAATATTAATAATAATAATACTAATTACAATAGAACTATTTTCAATACAATCTTACAACGCCCATTTAAGTGGTTCATTTAAACAGACATTCATAGTATTCGTTGTATACTATCACTTATCATTATAACTTTCAGAAGTTATGTACTCGTACTTAAGCATGCAATGATTAATTAACTAAAATTATTAAATTAATAATTTATATTTGATTTTATGAATATAATTTGATAGTGGCTTAAATAAAAACATTTGATATCTTTCATTTAGTAGCAAATGTATAACAACCATTCCCCGAATATATTAATTTAAACATATTTTATATTATATTATAAATTATAGATTTAATTTGTATACATTACAAGTTGTTTAATTTTAAACACATGTAATTTTTACTCATTGAAAAATGATCTAGATAACTATTATAATTGGTCTTTTCTTAGAAATATTGATTTATCTATTATGAAAACTATAATATACGATATATTTGTAACTATAATCTAACTTTTTTTTCTGAATCACAGTCAACCTCACCTAACCACGACCCATTTTTCAATGTGAAATTCGGGTTATGTTTAGCGTATCATAATTAACGTGTTAACGTTGAAAAATATCAATTGCTTTGACCTGATATTTTTGTCTTTAAATATATAATATCACATTTAAAAAACATCGGTAACTATGTTGTTTATTAGCAGTATGCGGAACTCGATTTGGCACAGGATTCGGATTATTTTAAGAAATAAAAGTGAAATGAAACTATCATAAACTAAAATACATCCGTACTAAAAAACAAATTACAATATATATTATCGTCGATTGGTTACATAGTCTATAGGTTTGCTTTATATTTTCACAGTTCCAATGATCTATATCTACTATGGTGCGTTTGAGTCCTTCAATCATTGAGGTGGCCACCATATGAATATTAATATGTATTAATTTAATGTTAGCGCCCGATATGCGATTATGATCTCTATACGCACATACCACATCAGAACGAGATATAGCTATATCCAGGAGCAACTTTTCCACGAACATTATATACACCAAGGATTCGTCACATTTTACACTCTTATATTTGGCGACCTTTGCGACCTCGCACGATGTCACCGTATTTCACGTTGTGGTCGCGTGGGGTGTATCGATTCGGGGCGAGTTGGTTGATAAATTATTTAAGATACGCACAAACACAAAAATCGTGTTTCCCTCTTTTTGCCGTGTGTGTTATTAACGTCATTGCTACTATCTGGAGTCTCTCCTATGGTCCCGTTCGACCCCCCCCCCCCCCACGGCGACGAACATTACTCAAAGTATCAGTTCGACAAATACGATAATATGATTTTCTGTTGGTGTGTCGACAATAGTTGAATAACTATCAAAACAGAAGGGTCATCATATTTTGGTTATTTTTTTGTTATTTTAATTGTAATATAAAATTGAACGATTCTCAATTATTTTCATGAAAATCTGAAATATCCTTTGTCAATAAACTGCTCTTGAAGCTGTCACGTAAGTCTACGATTTTACCAGAATTGCTTATTCTGATCTCTGTGCGTTTATCAATTGATTCACGGACGTTTTTTGAACTATCTAATTTTTAATTGATATATAAAATAAAATAAAATACCAAAATCTTAAATAATTATTTTATATGAAATGCATTACTTTTTGGAGCAAATTAGTTTTGAAAATTTGCATTTTTTATTTTCTTGGACATAATAAATGTCCTAATCAGCCTTTAATAGTAAAAATTTCAAATGATTTAGTTCATTATTTTTAATCTACTTAAGTGAATGAAGCATGTTATCTGGTTGGAAGAAAATAACAAATAAATAGTTGCTCTTTAATTTAAATTTTCTTTCAAGTTACGTGATACAAAAGGCAATTTATTTGATGAATTCTCAAGTGTTAAATTTATTTTTATTTCAGTTGTTCAAGCTTTAAAATTATTCCTCCTTTTCCACTCATAAGTTTAAATAAAATGGTTATAAAACAAGAGGTTATAAAATAAAATAAAAACAAATGGTTAATACTTTTCTGGAAATTAAAAAAAAAGAGTAAAATTTATGAAATAATCAAAATGGAATTAGCTAATCATTATTCTTCATATGTGAGAAATACAGAGAAGGAAATATAATTATAAATCATTTCATAAAGGAAAATAGTCACGTAATAAGTTTAAAAAATTTATTTTTCAAATTAAGTAACTACTTTAGTTGTTTTAATGTTAATATAATTTGAAAGTGTAAAATTATGTATAATAATGCATTTATATAATATTTTATGCTCATATTCATTTTCCATTTTTTATTCAACAACATTTGAAATAATAAGAACAATAGAATTTAGAGTTATTTCAATTACTTAAAATAAATAATTATATTATGGTATTTAAATCAAATTTTATTCTATTATACAAAGACAAGATTCACATAATACATTAAACTTAATAATCTAATTTATTCTAACTTTACACTATATGTCATAAAAAATAATTTTAATATATAATTTAGAATATCCCTTTTGACACATCAATGATATTTGATTATAGATAATTGAAATAGTTCTAAGAATGTTCAAAGGATCCTTTCGTTACAAAACATAAAAGTTATAATTGAAAAACTTACTTGGGGCATTTTTCAAAGAATCTAAAGGTTATTGATACTATGAGAGTTCCTTTATACTGAATATGTACGTATATTTTATTAATATATTGTATTTATATATTTTTCACTCATTAAAATGAATACGATATCTTATATTAAGCCTAAAATAATTAAGAGATACTATATCTTATAACTGTTTTATATAGATCTAGTTAAATACGGATATATTCAAATATAATATATTAGTCTTATACAAAATATTTTCCGTATAGGAATTAATTTTTTTATTTTATGCAATCACTATTTAAAAATAAAAACTCATTAAATGTTAGGTTAGATGTTAGGTTAAATGTTGCTGAATTTTAATAAAATGTATTTTAAATTCAGAAAATAATCATTTTTAACCTAACTAAAAACGTCGAATATCCATAAATTTAAGAAAAAATCAATTATTAAGTTAAAATAAATAATGGAAACTGAAAAATAATTATTTGTATTAAAATTAACTTGAGAAAACGACAACGATCAATGAATTTATTCATCGTATTAAATTTTTAAATATATCAATGTCACTCCCGTATACAAAATACGTATGTTTTCTTATTTATAAAACAGATACTAATTTTCAATATGTAGCTATTGTATAATCAATTACTCACTATTAAAAAAATGCTTGAAACACACGTATTGTAAAAACTTCGAAAATATAATAATACTAGCTGAAATGCCCGGCTTCACCTGTGTACTTTTTTCGTATTGACATTATTATTTTTTTAGAATTAAAAGTGACTGTAATTATGTGCAAAACAGTTGTTATGCATAGTCAGTCTTTTATGCTTTTTTATAATACTTCCTTGTATACAATATTTTTGGTTCTTTCTTGAGACTATAGTATTACAGGAGAGCTTACACGCGAATATGCAATGTACTATATGTAAAATATGCCATGGGAGAAGTATTCCATAAATCCATTCTTGTCACTTTCAGAATGTCTTTGTGTTCTGTTAATTGTCATGGCCAAACAAATTTTGACGGAAAACTAGCCGTTTGAATTGAAAGTGGTAGTCAAATAGAATCAAAGATATTCTTGATAGAAAAACTGTTTTTCCAATACCACAGCCTGTAAAGATAGTTGCTTTAATTAAATTTTTATATAAAGCGTCAACCTAAAGCCGTGTGCCATACAACGTTTTGGAGGTATGAGGTTATGTAAAAATATTATTAGAACTCCAATTTTCAAACATAGGCTGTGAGGGGAAATTTCTGGTGGATTTAAAGTTTGATGGAGTTTTACATGATAGTGAATTATTTTTCTAACTCTACCACAGAGTCAACAGATTAATATTTTACTATGTCAGTAGAAACTTGATCCAATAAGAAACCGCTAGTACTTGCTGCAGTGTCATTTTTTGGTGTAAGTTCTTTCCTTAAGCCAAGTAAGATTTTATAAGTGGAAAATATTTAAATTTCGACAAATTTGTTCATTTAAACTTTTAAAAACCTTAACGATTGTACATTGATTGTTTGGAATGTTCACCTTCCTATTATACTCATGTATATTTTAATTTCTTATCTGAAAGAGTAAGTTGAAAAAATCCTCTGCCCCAGGATCGTCTTTAAGATGAATCTTCATATTGACTCGAAAAAATTGGACTTGGATCTTAAGCTATAGGTAGGATGGCTTAAGGCATACTCTAACTTCGTAAACACTAGTTTCTCGAGGAATAACAGGTATTGTTTGCCTGAAATCTGCGACTAGTAAAACAATCAACCCACCCATTAGGCGTTTACTACTTCGGATGTCATGGATAGTTTTACTCAATGCTTCTATTCCTCTCTTGTGAACCATGGTGACCTCATACCAAACAATTAACTTGCACTCCCTGTGTACATGTGCAGAATATCTTTGTTTTGAAATGTTGCACAAAGAAGTCTCAGTATAATTTAAGTTTATAGAAAGTTTAAAGACAAAGCGAGTAATTTTTCCACCATCTAACAAAGTAGCTGCTATTTCAGAGGAAGTTACAGAAATCGCAATTTTTTTGTGCATTCGTACACTAGCAAGAAACCGATTAATCAAAAACGTTTTGCTTGTTCTAATTTTTTTTGAGCATTCAAGAAAAAAATTCGTCCAAAATCTAAATTAACGCTTTTAATAACTTTGAAATAGACTTGACTTTGTTCTGAGTTAAGCTTTGTTATGATATGATAAACTGATTCAGAAAACTGTACTACGTTGTAAGTTTTCAGGTAATCATGGCTGACAGTTAATTCGCTCCCATCATGAGACGATAAAGGAAGTCTAAACTGATAAAATGAATAGTTACACATCGAAAATACAACCTGTTCTAGCAACACTAAGTATTTGTTGTAAACAACATTCATAATGGGTTCAATATCAATCTCTCAGCAGTCATTTACTAGTTGTCTTCTTACGTCTTATAACATACTGTCCTTACGTTTTTCTCATAGTCAGCGGGACAGTAAGTTGGTTTGAAGATATTTGAAGAGGCGATCGTTATAATTGGTGAATAATTTGACTCACGTGAATTGGCGATGTCCATCGTATCTCGGTAACTCATCGCTCATACGACGGTTGGCAATATCCAATTTTATTTTACAGAGGAGAGGACAGGATATCATTTCAACATCAAATTGAGAAATCCAAAGACAGATTAGGAAACGAATAAGGAAATTAGTGCCATGAATTACTATTTTGTATCGATTAATGATTCGTAAAAACGCTGAAAAACATTTCTTGAAATGTCGACAATTATTCCATCAATATACTACCGATATGTTTGCAAAAATCTAAACAGAATGACTCATTTTCATTTGGTTAAATCAAACCAAATTTTGTTCAGAAGAATATATATATTTACGTGATGAAGTAGCCAACGATGGTAATATGAATCTCAATGCATTGGGGAAAATGGTAATTCTACCGGCCACATTTACAGGAAGTCCAAGGGAAATGCGTGAATATGTACAAGATGCAATGACATACTTCCGAACATATGGAAGATTATATATTTGTATATCGAACATATACAAAATTGGAAGTTTTTTGTTTTTTATTTTTATAACATGCTATAATATTACAAATGAAAATAACTTTGTTTATTTCATACCAATGATTGAATAATTTTAATATCTTTGGGAATAATAAATAGAAACGGATATTTTTGACTAGTTAGGTAAGCCACAGTCTTATGTGGATTACAAAAATAAATATGTAATTATACTCGAATTTATAAAATTTGATATTATATATTTTATAGAAATTGTAAATTTGTTCTATTATGTGAAATTTATGAATTAATTGCGTGTATAAAAAATGTAATAAATGATATTAAGTTCTAGAATTTATAAATAGGTATGTTTCATAATAAAATTATAATCGTAAGATAAATTAAACATGTCACACTAAAACTTATACAATAAATCCTAAAAAAATAATATATAAAATAAATTTTTATACTTTATATATATATATATATATATATTAATAAGATCTAAGAATTTACAAACAAATATGCAGCTATAATAAATTGTATATTGGTAAAACTTATAGAAATTTTAAAATTTGATAAAAAGAACACATATCTGAAATAATATTTACAATATATGTGTATATATATATATGCTTAAATTTATAATTTTATGTGCTCCAAGAAAGTAATCGATTTATGTCAGCAGCACAATATATAATTTTGACGTTTAGTGAATAAACTTAAAAGATCGGTTTTCTACGTATATATAAATTGTTTACAGTTTATATTTATAAAATATGTGAGCTAAAAGCATATTCACGTATTTTTAAATCGAACAATATACACATTAATTATTATTTTATTTTTGATTTTTTTTAAACAGAACTAACTCATGAATAATGTTTAAGAGAATATTATATAAATTTTATAAAATGTGCGTGTGTGGAAACATAGTTTATACTATTTACGTTTCAATATTTTAAATAACTATATATATATATGAGAGAGTCTTAGAATAGTTTCGGAATTATTGAGATAACTTATAAGACATAATACGATATGGATTTAATATAGTGAAAACTCAGAGCGCACGCTTAAGAATAATTATTTGAATAGTTTTATTGTAACCTGTAGAGATATTTTTTTTTTATTAAACAAAAACCTATAAAAGTAATTATTATTTAAATGAAATCGATAAATGATTAATAACTTTTTGAGTCACGTAACAGTTTACGTATATTATAATGTAATTTCTGGTTTTATACAATATTTATTAAGTACCAATATGCAATTTATTATTGCCATGGTATTTTGAAAATTGTATTAATAATAATATAATGTTTATAATCTTGATTAAAAAAAAAAAAACAATATAATATATATTTGTTAAATTATCAAAACTAAAACTTACAGTCGTATGTGTAATATTGCAAGACTTTGTATGTTATTTATGTTTTTTTACGTTGGTGAATATTATTTATATAAATAATTATAAAATGCAGTGTTAGATTTGTAAAATATTATTAAATTGTTTTCAAATAATTGTAATGAAAACCATGTCAGTATCAATATTACATTAACAAAATAATTTCATTTAAAATATAAATTACCACAAAAGAGTATAGTATGAATAGAATTATTAATAATGAACACAACGTTCTTAAACTAGATATAAAATTAAAAATCGTAATTATTCAAAATAACAATATTTTAAAAGTCAAAAACCCAAAAATTATTCGGCAACAATTCATGAAAAACAAATATGTCATTATTTACATCAGTTGATTTAAATAAATAAAAAATAAAACTGAATTATGGTCATCTCAATTTTATATAAAACAGATTATAAAATGTCTAAATTAAAAGTCTAAAATGTTAACCTATTTTGTTAACAAAGCATTTAAATAATATAGGGAAAAAAGGAATTCATCTATAATTATACAAATTATATATATATATATATATACACATAAAATAAACGCGCGGACACATAATCTCGTTTAAAATATTTTATGAACTCCAAAAGAATTTGTCTATATATTTATGGTTTCTACTCTTGAACTGTAAACTATATTTCTAGATCATTTGTTTAATTCGTTATAAAGTATGACACATAGACGCAAATCCTGGTGGTGTTAAGGATGCTTAGCACTCGAGTTACAAAATTAACACTGTCAATTATTTTTCGTGTTTATTTTAATTTTATTATATTATTCAAATATGTCAAATATAATAATCATTTAACATTCAACAGTTTTGTTCAAAGTAAAGAAATTAGCACGTAAGTATTTATATTTAGCCATATTTCTCAAATAATAAATAAATAAATGTTAAACAATTATCGGACATGGCTGATTCCTAATTATTCAAAATAATATAAATCAAATTCGTTACTTAATCACATAAATAATTAATAGCTAATTTCATTAACATCACATTTATGTTTTGTTATCAAATTGTAATAGTCTTTTTTTTTTAATAATATTTTATCCTAATCAATTAATTTTTAATACTAATAGTTGTGTTTCCAAATTTTATACAATTTTATCAAATTCGTTTATGAGAAATGGCTGTAATCCCACATGGGTCTGAAATGTATAAATTCTTACTTGTGCTTAAGCGACCTCAAGTTTGAATGCGATTAGCGCTTATGGTATTATAAATATCGAAAGTCTAAAATGTATACGGTTATAATAACATTTTGATGACTTGTAGACGCATACTTGAACATATCCTTACATCCTTACATAAAAATCTAGTTGAAAGGTTTGTCATTATATATATACATACAAAAGCTCTTCAAAACCTCGCGGCAATATTGACGAGACGAAAATAACGAATCAGGTATAAAAAATAATTTTTCGGGCGCCACGGGGTGGGAAATTGTCTACTGACGCGTCGCACTAATTACGATCCCGGAACTGCACTCGTATCTCACTGGCTCACGAGAACGGCAAATTATTCGCCAGCGTGATTCACGGAAATTGTGCGCGTGCGACGAGAACAACGACCGGCGTGTAATAATTCCGTCCGTCCACGGGCAATTCACCGAGGCGGCACGCGAGTGCGCTCTCGTCCCGCAGTACCCGTTTTGTATAGAAACCCGCGTGTCGGCCACCGATCGTCGTCGTCAGTAGTTCGGGTGCGTGTCGTCGGTTCACGTCGCGAATCGTGACACGGTTCCGCGGAGCGAAATACAAAAATGAACATTTGTGCGCCAGCGGCGACATCCACGAGTTCAACGTCGGATTATGTGTACGCTCAAAGTTGTTTCGGTTGAAAAATAAAAATTCGTGTTTTGGGTTTTATTTTTTGAGGGAGGGGGTTTCCCCCATCCTTAATCGGATCGTCGCAGGGACAGTTTATACGTTGTTAATGTCTGTATGACAAATTGACGTGATCTACACCGTACGCAGTACTACTAGTATTGTCAAACGCATCGAAACATCATCAGGTAAGTGGTGATAACCCGTTGTTGTTTCTAGTATCGTATCTGATATTTTACATAGTTTTATGTTATGGTTCAACCAGCACCACTTGTCATATATTTTTATAGATGCAAACGATTGAACCGCGTTTGTCGCTATACAACGTCTAACATGTTATAAACGCATCTTTTTTTCCAAAAAGAAAACAAAATTTCGGTTTCACTCAACAGGTGAGCCTGTTAGATATCCAAATACACTTATTGCCTCTAATATATTACTTTCATTACAACTGCCAGCGTGACTTTTTCAATCGTTCGAATTCGATTTTTCTCTATTTTCAGATTTTGAAAGTAGTCGGATATATTATAACATTGCATGATTGTTCGACGGTCTCAATACAATTACGAATCTCTTTGTTGACTACAATTATTATGGACCTATTATCCCGTTGGTAATATTTCACACAACTTATCGAACGGCACTCGGCAATACGAAATAGTAATAGTATTTACGCGAGTACCTTGCGACGACGTGTTAAACAATAAATTTCCGAATTAATCGAAATTGCGTATCTCGACTACTATATAATTTATATGTTCGAACAAATGTTTTACGAGTAAACACATCCATACGAGAAAATCGTACTAGTTTTACGATAGTACCTACCTACACTTTTTTTTGAGACCGAACTTACTAGATGGTAGTCCGAGTATTTGACGGTGGGTTCTCGTGCTACATATTTTCGCGTTCTTTATTGAAAAATTATAGTTATAATATAAATTTAAAGAATTTATTTTATGATTTAGTTATTAGTAAATTTGTTTTTATTATCATTATTGTTGTTCTTTGGGTATAAATTAGTATAATTACGGGTAATATTAATACCGCTTAAACAATATTTTTGATATATACGTTTTACATTGATTATTTTAATAAATTATAGATGTGAAGTTGTACTAGTGTACCATTTTATTTACAAACAGAAATAAACTTCGATACAGAAAACGACGTTTTAGATCTGTAAGGATATTGTAAAATTTATCATTTTCATTAAATATTTAAAATACATTTTTCGTGTGAACTTTAGGATAAACTATTTAAACTATGCATTGACTTGTTAATGTTTCACTAGAACTTCCTATTTTGTTTTATATCGTTAATATTTAAACTAACCTCTTATAAATATGTTCACCTATACACAATTGTAATTCTTAGAACTATAATGGAAAACGAATACATATATATATATATATATATATTGGAAATATGAGATCAAATGGACAATCTATTTACATGCCTAATTTTAGCAACCTTATATTAGAGTTATAATCATGTATTATTTTTAAACTCATCATAAGACTATATTTTGAATTATTCTAATAGGAAATGTTTAGGTTCGACTATATAACGCCTATTGAAAATATACATGAAATATGCTGTTGTTCAATACTTAATGTCAAATGAAGTTATTTATCTTTACATAAAATATAATATATATAATATATAATAATATAATATTATATAATAATATATAATGATATATAATAATATATAATATATAATATATAATATATAACAATAATATTGTTTCAAATGTTAATAAACAAATTTCAAAAAATATATACAATAAAACGTATAAATAAAGTGAAGTTCACACAACACGAAACTCATTAAATGTGTACAAGATATATATGTTAAATAAACATAATATTTTATGCAAAACTACAAGTTAGGTATTAGTTTTATAATAAATGTCAGTGTCTAAAATATTTTAATTAAATAATAATGAACTTACATCACTAAATTAAACGTAAAAAATTTAATTGCCTGTATATTTCACTTATTTAATATCAAAAGTATATAAGACTAATGTAACAATATTGTGGATGTATTCATTAATATATAATATAATAACAATTTTGACAATGGTTCAAGTGGTGAATGACATACTGGCAAGTTTACATTTTCATCCGCGCAACACATTCTTGACGCTTCATTCTTAAATTTAAGGGCATCGAAATATTCGTTCATTTTTCCAATCAAAACACTTGAATGAAGACTGCAGTTATTATGAACATCGTAGTGGAATACTGCAATTTTGATTTTAGCATGCATTGTCTGCCTGGATCGTACAGTTTGTTTCGATCGGTTTCCCATCTTTCATCACGTTTCTGCTCTGTTTCAGACGAATGGACTTGAGAAGTGCAAACTCGATTAGTTTCCAGTTTTGCTTTTCTTTGTTCATTTGTTTCTGAAGTTTGCGATGTTTTTTTTTATGATTGAAATGTAGATGGTCCAATCTTTTTTCGCTTGTGATGCATGATTGTACAACTGTTTGATAAAATATACTTACCAAAATATAATTATTTTGATTCTATTTGAATATGTTTTAAACTGACTAGTATTTTAAATGGTAACCATGGTAACTGTTTAACGCCTAGAATTTAAAAATGTCCCGTATTAGCTACCACCTTCGTTGGTCATATTTCAAATTTTATATTAATGAATTCTTCATGAAGATACACAACAACTGTTTAGGAACGCATGCGGGGCAGGCAGATCAATATTCATTTATATACATATATATAGATAGATTACGTAATTATGATATGGCCAAAATGTTCATCTGATTTCGTCTGTTTCATCTGTTTCATCTGATGACAATTACTTCTCACACACAAATATATACTTTTAGCACGAAAAAAATTACACTGAATAGTCTATTTCTACATGTATTTTTCTTATGCGTTGACCACAATTGATACGATTATACATTGATTAGATATTCTAACTTTTTTCGCAGATTAGAAATTCTATATTAACATACATATTTCGACAGAATCATGAGCATATAAAGAAAATAATATAAATAAAGGCTACCTGAAGATGGAATAATTTGTTATCGCCTATATCTTTAATTAACGGAAAATATGAACTATACAGTTTTATCATAAAAGTATTGGAATAAAACAGTTTATTGAAACAGTGAATATGGCTCAATACACAGGTATCACATTTATATACCTGTGCAATTTTAGATAATGTTATTAGATAAATATGTTTGCTTACCTCTTCCTGTAACACGAGCTTAAACAATTTTTATTGGATTATCTTTAGAATCCAATAATAATTAATTGAATATGAAAACCACGTAGATCCGAGTGGATCACCCAGATAACTGATTTTATATTATTATTATACGTATATTGAATTCGTAAATAACTATAGTGACAAATAATTATTGTATTCGAAACATGCTTCTGGACGAGTTCCAGTTTGGTGTAGTATGTTGTAAATATTTAAGTGCACATTAAGTTTTATAAAACAAAACAATACATTATACCAAAATAATTTTAAAATTATTTATCATGAAGTCAAAACTATTATCTTAAAACGTTTATGAAAAAGTGTCTTTATTACATTTTCATATTTTGGAATTTAGTTAAAATATCATTAATTGACATTTTTTTCTACGAGACTCGGGAATAATTCTAGAATAGTGGAAAAATATATTCTAAATAATCTCAACTAATAATTCTAATTTATTTTACTATTGCATTAACTGTAACAAAATTGTAGGTATTTTCAAAAAAGTAAAAGAAAAAAGAAAAAAAAACTAAAAAAAGAAATAAAACCTCGTAAGATTATGTATATATATATTTTATAATCTGAACAAAGCGAGGAATCTATTAGTTTTACAGTAAAGTATTTTTTTAAAATTATGTTCCTTAATTCTTTTTTCGTAATCAATTGTTATTAACATATGTGAGATTTATGTAGCAAATTTTATCTAGGTGGTAATCATATTTGATTAGATATTATATTATTTGATATCATATTAATTTAAAATATTTTTCGATTTTCCCAGTTGTTTTCTAAAATGTTATTTTAAGCATCTCAAAAATTTCAAAGAATCTATAAAGTTTTAATATTTATGATTTAGATGTGGAAAATTGTTGTATTTCTTAAGAGCTCACAATTGAATACAACTTCAGACAGTTTTAATATTTCAACAATATTTATCATATTCCTTAATTATAATGAACTTCTAGCATCGATCAGAATGTATTTTGATATCAATAATTTATCATTGCTTTCAAATACAAAATGACAATACAACTCTTAAATATCTAACTAATCTAATCAAAATCTAATTAACTCAATTAAAGTTATTTTTACAACATTTTCTGTTTGCTACATTTTGTACTATCAAAATTATCGAGTTGTATTATCAAGTTGAAATTTTTTTAGCACATGCTCTGTAATTCTTTTTTTAAATACGTTCGATTGTTTAAATTTACTTTCTGGGTATGTCTACAAATGTATAATAAAATAAAATGAATTTAAATATTGTAAAAAATAACCTATATACATATGTAACGTTACAAAATATCTTTATTTTAATATGATAAATATAATATAATATTTATTGCTCACTTATGTGTTATATATTATTCTCATTTGAAGTTTGTCTATATATCACTTCATACTTTCGTACATTATTAACTATTATAAAGTCAATATTATTCATACAATAATACGAAATATTATTTATTTTTAATCAAAACTACCAAAATTATATTATTCATAAAACACTAACAAAATTAAATATGAAAATTATACTTTATATGACATCAATAATCAATACATGATTGTTAGAAATATATCTAAAAAATTTATGTTTAAATAAAAATATTTTTGTAAATTGGTAAATATTAATTAGGTATTAAAAATTTCTAATGAAATTTTTACTCTATTATATATTCTGATTACACCAATAAAACTGTATTTTTTAAAATTTTGAAATTCGGTAAGTTTAATGATACGCGTGGAAACATTTAATATATCTATTTTGCAATATTAAAATCTAATAATATTTATACTATAGTTGATTTTTTAATTTTATAGAATATTATAAATATTATACTAAAATAATTTAATTCTAGATTTTTTTGAAAAAAAAAAATAAAATCAATTGTTTGTTTTTATGATATGATTAAGTTAAATTTCTTCAAATTTAACTATTTTCTGGAAGATATGACATAAACAATTTTTATCTCATAGACGTCCATTATAAACACCATAGTACAATAAAAATTATATATATGATTTTCATTTTTATATTATTGTATATGAATTGATAAATGTAAAAATTTCATATATTTTTTTTTTTGAATTGTGTGTCAAATATTGTTTTAACTTAGAATTATATAATTAGATAACTATGTAGAGCCAAATTACAAGTTATTTCACATTAAACATTATTTTATTAATCAGATCTGAAATATGATCTATAATATTGATTGATCTTAATTTCTCTTTAAGTGTACATTTACATTAGGTTTGTATATTTAAATTTATTTTTGCCATTGCTCAGAATTTCAATTAAAAATAATATTAAAAGTTATATCAGTTATAAAATATGAAAATTCTATGTGATAATTAAAAGTTGTTTTCATGATATTGTTAGCCATCCATGAAAAAATGTTTGAACCTTGCTTTGTTGATTCAAACAATAAAATATATGACAATGAGATAGTAGTTTTATTTAGAGTATATTTTTTTAACACGCTACATAATTTTGTAATTTCACTTAAAAGTGATACGAATAATAAAACTGCTTGCTTTGTAAACTACAAACCTGAAGTACTGTTTTTTTATAATAACTCTCCCCATTGGATTAATAATATAATATTGTTTGTATGATTGAAACTAACAGAAAATATATAGCTTTGGTGCCTTCAAAATAGTTTATAAGAATGAAAATGAAAATTTAATTTTTATATAACAGTTTAACGTTTCAGTTATTAAAGAAATATTGAGAGGTTAAGTCAACAAATTTTATTGAGTTAGAATGAAATTGTATTGTATTTATACAATTTATAAATTCACACACGTACGTTTTTAATGTTTTTATTTTCTTCAAATAATTGCATTTACGTTATAATATAGGTAGTTGGAATGTTTTTGAAATAGTACACCTTTATTTTGAATTTTATAATACGAGTATAAATAAATCATATCGCCTAAACTTTGGAATAATTCAATGAAAACCTATGCAAAATAATATATATATATATATTATACTTGTGCATTTTATTTGTTTATTTATCTTAGAGTTTTCTATAATAGGATCCTTAATCTGAACAATATATTATCGTACATGTTCGTGACCTAAAAAATATAATTTATTTTTTTTGTCAAAAGTATCGTAAATAAATTGTATACTATATACAATACTCGTATACATATAGGTATTCATCGTATAAATTAACTTCAATTAAAAGTTATTTTATATCACACATTTTGAGAAAAAATTTTTTTTTTTTCAAAATAAAATTATTACCATTTTATTATTGCATAAAGACATACGTATTAACATTTAATAGGTGAGTGGTAATCACTTTTCAGAACTATTAACTTCAGTTTCTATATGCGAGTATAATATTATATTGTGATAATGCGTTCGATATATATTATATATATTATATATATATATATATATGGCTTTGATGTAAACATAATTTTAATTATGATTAGCGTGAAGACAATTTATGAAAGTATTTCTGGTATATTTAATTTTAATAACTAGCAATATAATATATGTATGTTATGTTTATTTTAAAACATGATGATGTTATAAACATTACATTTAATATATATTATCAGTGGCATAACAATCTAGTTAGAAAAAAAAGTGTTATATGAAGTATATTTAATTTGATTCTCACCCAGATTTTAAACTATACAAGTGATATATCTGATAAATAAAAATTTCGATTGTAATATTCTATAATATGGTATAATATATATTTTGTATACTTTTTTTTAACTTTCATTTTTCCTACTATTAATATGTGAACATAGCGATAATGATTCATTAACACTATATCATGGGAGGGATATAAGTCTAGGTTAAGTATACTGATGGTGGTCATAGAACCCCCCCTCCAAAATCGGCTACTGCCAGAATTAAAAAAGAGAAGATATGATTCAATTTATCAAAAGGACAATGATAGAATGAGCAAGGCATGTATGGCGAGCCAATAGAAGTATGTTGAAAGGAGCATTGACATATATAGTGAGAGAAAAGAGACCAAGGGTAAGACCGCGAATAAATTGGAAGGATAGCATCAAGAAATTATTAGAAAAAGTTGGACAGGACTGAGAACAGGCATATGATAAAGAGCGATGGAAGGAAGTAGTTTTAGTGGCCAAGAGTCTAAATAGCTCGTAAAACCTATATATATATATAAATAAATAGTAATTGTATGTTACATTTAAACACGAAAATAGAATTTATATTAATATGAGTTCTACAGCCACAAACGGTAATAATTATTCACATTGCGAAAAGTTACAATACTTTTATGTGAAGTATAGAAATGTAAAACTAACAATATAAGCAATAAATTTGTTTTTATCTTCATCCATAATAATTAGTTCTTATATAATCATTTTACTTAAAACATTTGGTAGATTTAAATGTTATTATTAATTTTCAATAATATGTTTACAATAAAAACTAAACATTAATAAGCACCATAATTTTTTTAATTATACCAAATATTTTGAATTCGAAAATCAGTTAAAGTTTTCCTAAATATTTGTTCTTTTTACAAGTTTTCATATTTCAATATTTTTATTTATTTTTTTATTTTACATACTCTTAATCGTATTAATGAAGAACAGAAATATTTAATTAGCATTATTTATAACAAAAAATATTATAGATAATATTATATATAATATTCAAAGGTTAATATGTACATAATACATCATTTTAATTTTAAACATTTGATCCCTAATAATGTATAATTAATTTTTTTTTTTTTTGACTTATTATCAAACGCTTAAATTACTTAAGTATACTTAATAATAACTTAAGTTAAGTAATTAAGTATTAAAGTATACTAATCCAATTAAGTTGTTCATTATACATTAGCACTTTAAAAAGTATATACAATATATTTAATTATTAAAAGATAATAAACCATAAAGATTATTTTTATGTCGTTAAAAAATAATAAGTTACCTTAATATTGAACTTTCTTTGTTTTGCTTCATTTGATTAAATATTTTTTATTGTTAAAATGTTTTATATTTATAAGGATCACATTAGTAAATATAAAAATGTATTTTAAAACAATTTTGAGTAAAGTTTTGTTGGTTATAAACTCTTATGAAATTTATTAGTTTTCCACAATTTCATCCCAAACCGATAATAATATTGTTTTCAAAACATAATAAATATATTTTGTATTAGGATGAAATTGAGTTAATTTTGTTATTTATGTCTTATTCGATTTAATGACTAATTTTTCAGCTAAATAATAATTAAATATATTATATTACAAAATATAGCATTTTCGTATTATATTCTGTAGTGTAAAAATCAACACATTTAAAGAAATATTTTAATTATCTTACATATAAATAATTGGTGGTTAATTAGTTATAATTTTCATATAAATAAATTAATAATATATAATATCTGTTAGTATATTTAAGATATTTTTAAATTTAAAAATAACATTTTGTATCAATATATATTAGATAATATTTATATCACACCATAGTGTAGTGATTTTTTTTTTTTGCATATCCTTTTTACTCTTTATTTATTTATTTTTTTATTTTCACTACATTATTCTTATTATATATATATATATAATTTGCGACTATATTTTCTATTAAAAATGGAATAAAATTATCCATTTATTTGATTTATTTTTTAGGTAACTAATTAAAAGTATTTTTTGTAAATATAAATAATAAGTTGTAATAATTTGATGTTTTGTTCCATTTTTGATGGGTCAGATTGAGTATATATTATTGTAGAGATACCCTGCTTTTTGTTTTGTTAAGGAAACGTAAATATAATTTTTATAAATTGAAGACGAGTATAATGAAATAGCCATACTATCACCTTACCTATACTTAACTTCCTGGTCTTGCATTGGTAATATATATTTGGTATAAGTGCGTACAATATTTAATAAGGTGCAATCTTATTAAACATATTTTTGTTGGTAATTCTGGTACAAAATGGAGTTTGGGTTTCTGTATTATGTTGGTAACCAATAATTATTATGTAGCATAAACATTACAGCTACTTAAATTATTAATATTATTATAGATTTTAAAATTAAAGTTATATTATTTTAATTATCTTAATTCAACATAAAATACTAACTCGATCTTAATAAATCTGATTTACTTCGGATTTCTAGTTTAACGGAGTTCATTTATTGGATTTCGCAGTTATAGTAAAATACTTAATACGTTTGAATACAAAACTCTAACGATGGTATTTGCATCTTACGAATCGTCGAGTTTATTAATAAATCACTAGAATAATCTTTGTAATAATTTTTCGATCATTCATTTATTTGAATGACAAAAAAACAATGATTGCGAATAATAGCTATAAGATTATAATTTTTAAGTTATATATATATATAATCATCGTTTTGTAAATTGTAAGCAATAGGTAAATTAGCAAATAACTACATTACAATAAAAAATCTAACAATTATGAAGTACAAGTTTTGGAAGACTAAAATGACGAGTATCATATACGAGTGTATAATTATGTATCATATAAGTATATAATTATGTAATACAATTTATTAAAAAAAATTGTATACACAAAACTAGCTGACTTAACCTAGTGTTTATAATTATAGGTATAAAGCATGAATTTGATAAAATTAAATATCTAATTAAATATTGTAAAGTATGATGAGCTGTACATTTAAAAAATACAAAAATTAAAATTAATTTGTATATTAATAAGTATTTTATAACGTACGAGTATATAAATAGTAATGTAATAATACAAAATAAAGGTGGTGGTTTATAATTAAATAAAAATAAGAAAAGGCGGGGTGTGGGTTCAAGAAATGTTTAAGAAAGAATATATATACAAATAAAGTAAAGCAAAATAAAGCAAAATAAATAGATTGTTCTTTTCTTCCCTTGCTACTCGTACTTGATTTTTTTATTATATCTGTAAATATAATTGACCATACAAAGAGGATTGAGAGAATAGGTTGGGTTGGTGTCTTCACTTCAAAATGAAATTCACCTACAAAATTAAACAAGTCTATACGTTGATGCACAAAACTGAAGTCGTCCTACGGAAAACCGATTTCATCGCGAGTAGTGTACATACGCACGGTGTAGAGAGAGTGATCTCGTCTTCTCGTCAGTGCTTATACTGACGAGAAGACGAGATCATCGAAGGATCTATGCAGAGACGGAACTAGGATTTTTTATGCCTATGTAAAATTTTGAAATTTTGAAATCATTTCCTATCTTCCTTTACATTTATATATATATTAGAGGCACAAAAACTCACCAAAGTTTCATTACCATAGGAATGCATGCGGGACATACAGACAGACATTTATATATATATAGATAAATAGATAGATGAACATCAAATACGCCGTTTTCCTACTTCCAGTAACGGAGCAAGTAAAAATAATACTAGATAATTCCAGATAACGCCATTAAAAATGCGATAAGTTTTCCAATTTAATCATGGTCAGAAATACATT
Source organism: Schlechtendalia chinensis (assembly GCA_019022885.1). Lineage (NCBI taxonomy): Eukaryota > Metazoa > Arthropoda > Insecta > Hemiptera > Aphididae > Schlechtendalia > Schlechtendalia chinensis. Next base: position 17,733,874 of record CM032339.1, on the reverse strand, counting down.
TATAAAAAAAAATTTCTATGTTCATTCGCATGCATAATAGAAAAATAATTTACCAGTTTGATCCAAACACTTAGTATGATTTTGATGAATACGTTTAGTTATTCTGGGTACAATATTGCAGTTAATTCTTAAAACGTTTAAAATTAAAAATCCTATTTAAGACCCTTTCAAATATTCTTTATCCAATAAACAATGCTTCAATACTTGTAGAATGGGAAGTATTGTTGATAGTGTTATCGCCTTGTCTGAAAAACATCATATTTAACCAAAAGTTGGATACTACTAAAGCTCTTATGCAAATATTTATATTGAATTCCACAAATGGCATAGAAAAAAATAAGTGATTTGTTTCATAGCTATGACTAAATACTAGCTTGTCAATTCCTAGCTATGAACTAGGACAGCTTTACAAACATTAAAACTGAGTTTAGTTCACTAAGAACCACACATTCGTTATTATTTCATTAAAAAAATCTATAGTCTATTTTATTTCCTAGGTAGCTTGAGGAAGTACAAACAGTTAATAATATTTAATAAAAAATTAATAGTCTTGAATATACAGTTATATTTATTTATGTTAAAATAAAACGTCTAAATTATAATATTGTGAAGATGCTTTTCACATTTAAAATGTGTACGCGTATAACATTTACACTTAAAAAATATTGTACTTACGCTTTATATGTGTGTATGAATACATAACTCAACGTGTATCAATTAATATGTACAAGTAAATTTGTATTCGTTGAGAAAAGACAATTCTGCAGAACACCTGAGATTTTACATATACAAATGTAAACGTGTAATGTACAAAACTATAGATTTAGTTCTCTAAGAACGTTTTTTTTTCAAACAAGATGGAAGTTTCATTTATTTAAATATGTTTATATCTTTCCATTTCAGACAAATGATTGTTCTCCAAATGTTTAAATTTTGTGTCTCTTTAAGCCAGGAATATAAATATACATTTTCCAATTTTCTAAGTTTATTTGACACATTAGACTTTATGTATTATTCATAACATCATAACTGATAATTAATATAAAAAATAATAACTTTAGGTGAAAAATATATGTCCACATATAGAAACCGTTTTAGATTAAATAAAACAATAAATTAAAAATGGTTTCAGTTAATACAACTAATCGTTTTGGCGAAACATTAAAATTTCACAAAAGTAGATTAATATAATATGTTTGAATTAAGTCTATAAAATAATCAATAATAAATTACTTTTTTCTATTTTGAGAATTATGATTTTGAAAAAATCAAGTATACAAACATTTAATTGAAAACAAATCTAAATTATATGAAAATAAAACCCTTCATTATACCAGTAAAATGTACAAATTAAATATTTAGAAATTATTTGGTTAGGTTTTGTTTAAAAGTTTTTGTGAAACGTGTTAAATTTAAATTAATTTCTATCGAGTTTCGTAAAAAATTATCTTGAGGAATCGATAAATAAATAGTAACATATGAAATGTGAAGCCGTTATATTTGATATACATAACACAACAGTTAGTACGAATAAGTTACGATTCTAAATGTGAATTAATAATAAAATCAATAGTCTAAAATTATATCAACGTGATAGGTGTGCTATATTATGACCTACTCAAACTAACGTTAATTTTACTCTGATCAAAATAAATATCGACTATTTCATTCCCAATTAAAGTCATTAAAAAGGTTTTCCGGTAGATTAGGCGTATAATTAAATATAAAAATTACATCTGAAACATAAAATATACAGTTATTTATGTATATGTAATAATAATAATAATAATAATAGTAATAATAATAATAATAATAATAATAATAATAACAGTAATAACAATATTTTGACTATAAAACTACATATTTACATACATTGACAAAAAAAAAAAACACTGCTCGTATTTTGGTTATTTTTTATCAGTAGATAATCTTAAAAGTACGCGCATATAGAAAACATGTAGAAAACCGTGAAAAAATCATAAGAAAGTTATTATTTTTTTTTTTTTTATGTAAACATGTTCCTCTTAGAATAGTTATTGAAAACGATGCTTTTTTAATAATGACTTCACTCTAAAAAAGAAATAATAAAATGCTGATTTTTGCATGCTAATAAAACCCGTCAGAATCACTCTCAAATATATTTTATTATTTGTTATCCTGTAAACAAATGATTTGTGTATTTATTGCTATTCATGTATTTTATTGGTATTAAGTTATAATATAAAGTATTCAATGTTACAATATTTTTTGATTTAAATTTTTAATCACTTAAGAAAACGTTGTACATGCGTTGGTCATCTTCATTTATCTATAAGAAAGCATAGAAAAATAATATTAAGCAAATCTTAAACTGTGTAGTTTGAATTAAATTTAAAGAGTAAATACGTAATAATAAATTTTTTTTTATAACTTATGTTTTCTTGTCTTATTTTTTTTTTAATTGTTAATTTAATCAATCAAAAACACCTTATTTATAACACCTTATTTTTATTATTAGAATTTTATAATCAGTGTTTAAACTCTAAATTCAACTCAAATGAAACAACTTAAATGCATATTATATTAACAAACACAAATAATCATTAAAAGAGGCCAGTCAATATTTTTTTCATTCGTGGAAATGAGTGTGGTTCATCGAAAAGTTTAATTAGGTTGTTTTAGAAGACAACTATCAACGTTTATCTCAATTTTCATAGTTTAAAGTTATTTGTGGCATTTTTTTTTTGTCACTAAAAATACTAAAATTCCATTCTAACTTACAGTTTGACTTAGTAATAAGATAAGCCTTCAGAAAACTGTTTCGAATTCATCATGAAGTTAAATTGATTTGGAATTTTTCACTTTCGGAATTTATTTATTTTTATTTTGATAAGTTTCTCAAACAATGAATTTAATAAATACCATAAATTACCAATATTATTGACGAAAAGCAAAGAATTGTGTGTATTTACCAAAAAACTCTTAGTTTACTAAAAATAGGTAATAAATCTATTAAAACAATATTGATTTTTTAAAAAACAAATTGATAAATAGTACCTATGCTTTGAGAAAATGTAATTATTTAATTATTTTTTAGCAAAAAGTTGTAAAATACAGTAGAATAGTTGTATTTTTGTTAGGTTATATAATTATATATTATATAAAATTTTTGTTTATTATTTAAATATTATTTTATTTTTATTATTACATAATTTTATCTGATTTCCACAATATACCAAATATACCCAATATTATTATATAAGTAATTTTCATTCTTAAAGTACAAGTAAAATTTAGATTTAAATAAAAATAAAATAAAATGTTAATACAATTATTATTTGTATTTCTAGACCTCCTAAGGTTATTTACATAAAGTTACAATTGTTAATAAACACAATCCTACGCGTGTCAATCATTTCGATGAGATTCTGTTTAATGTATATGTTACAATAAATGGCGATAAGTGAAGAATAACGTTAATTATTGGTAAATATCATTAATTGTATTTTATGTTTTTTATGATAATTTTTTACGTTAATTACCGGAATTTTTCGTAAAAATTGACAGTATTGATTATTAAGGTTAAATGGAATTGTTTATTTACTACATTCATCACATAATTTTGTAATGGCGCGACATGCACATTTATTATTTTTACATTTGAATATACAATGACACATTTGGAAACTGAGTACCAATAACAATATTATACACAGCAGGATCTCTATATTTAATTTGTTTTTTCTCAATAGCTTGAAATATATTTCCATATTTAGAAAATGTTCATTGCATGGTGCTATTTCAGGTTTTAAGTATTTATTTTATAGGTAGTGGCATGTCTAATTAGTTCGCTTGGTATTCCTGAGCCTAACTTATTCTTCAAAATTAAATAATAATCGCATGTAATATATGCGTATAATCATATGTATTGCTATTATGGGTTTGCATAAATCGGGGAAATCTGCGTCACAAATTTTCGTTTTCTTGCATCCGCTTGAAATGAGTAAAAGCTTTGTTTTTCATACTATCCAACGTTATCATGATACTGGCAATGTTGTTGATCAGGTTAGAAGTGGTCGTTTTCGTTCTATTCGAACAAAAAAAAAACAATTCAAACAAACAAAAAATCATCGCCAAGAAGATGAAAATCAGTGTGCAATCGGTGTCTCGCATGATTCATGATGCAATGCAAGAGTGGCTTGAAAACAATGTTTCGAATTTCATCAAATAATCTGATCGTCCATCCGCAAGCTCAGACTTGAACCCACTTGATTATAAGTTATGGAACATTTTAGAAGAGGTAGCTTGTAAAAAGCGACACACAAATTTGAAGTCGCTCAAGCGAAGCATTGTGAAGGCAGCTGCAGAAATTCCATTAGAGTCAATTGGTATTTGAATTGGGCAGTAGCCGGAAGGTTTGAATCAATGTATAAAAAACGAGGGGGTATTTTAAATAATAAATATATTTCATTAGAATTGTTATTGTTTATACTAAGAAAATACATTAATATTATTTTTGTACGATGTTGTTCTTGGGTTATATACGCTGTTTCTGCCCACCGGCTTATTTTACTTGTGGACGGGAAGACGGCTGAGTAATAATGAACGCAATTCTCATATCAAAGAATATTATGTACGAAAAAATATAAATATAATATCAAAAACTTTTATAACTGAAAATTATCCAAACTCGAATACAAGGGGCAACTTGTTAACAAACGTGAAAACAAAATCTCGCACTTAAATTTATATTGTATATTATACGTGACAATAACGATGACAAAGCAACGTCTACCTCCCCAGATGTCTGGGTCAGCACTAAAAAGCTAAAATTACAGCAAAAACGCCGGACGACACCGACAACTACGATAACGGTTACCGGGCATTTCGACCATCAACATAAATACCCGCGGTGTACTAGCACGTTATCGCGGTCAGTAAACACGCGAGCGGAGGGGCGCGACCATACGTTTTAAATATTGACAGTATTAATGGCTAGACTATGTACATTAATTATGTTTAACTATTTATAATAAACCATCACTCTGAATCATTTTCCAAATGAAATGATATGTCATTGCTTTCAAATTAAAAATAATTATTATACTCTAAAATCTCCATATAATCTTTTGTTTAAAAATATGCACTTACGACATGTATGTATCAATTAAAAATGTTAATTTTAGATTATATGTTTATAGTCGTGAACTCGTATTGTTCTTACATAACATCAATGGAAATCGTAAACCTTCAGTGAATTTTTTAATATTCATCATATTGTCTTAGTAAATTCATATTTATTTTTAGGGTGTACTTATATATACATAAAAAACCATTAATATTTTGAAAAAGTATCAAGTTGACTAGGTTAGCTAAGTAATTCTAAAGCAATATTCCAAATTAGATTATTCCCTATATACTATCATTGAAGTGAACGAATATCGCATCAAAAAGCAATCATACATTTAATATAATTATGTATTCTCAGAGGATCTAGTGTAAATTTTCTATATGTCACGTCCACGTGTCAATGTGGGAATTAACAGCAAGTGTGATTCTGTTCAAAACGAAAACTTTTAAAACATTAAATATAATATTAAAATCAGTTTTTGAATTTATTTTATACAATACAATATAGGACTATTTATAATACAATCAAGATAAAAGTATGAAAAAAATGCTTTCAGAAATTGATTGTACATTATTTTCTAACGTACTAACTAATTGCTAAAATTGTATTTTAATTTAATGAATTAAAATATTAATATATCATATACATTAATATAATATCGTTTTATTAAATTAAACTTGATAACTTTGATTTAATCATTTAATGATAGCTATAAAAGTAATTACGTATACCATTAAACTGTAATTTTAGACTATATATTATTATTAGACAATTTTATTAAACTATACATTATAAACCCAAAATCACAAAACTAATACGCTTTAATTGTGTATACGTATTTCGACAACTACGTTGTCATCTTCAGCGCTACTACTTAGTAGAAGTTGGTTCGCACTGAAGATAACGTAGTTATCGAAATACGTAAACGAAGTTAAAGTGTATTGTTTTTGTGACTTTAGATTTCTAGTTTATAGTATAAAATAGTCACGAGTTCTCAAACTTATTTTAGCAATTTTATTAGTCTAATGATAATATTTATACAATCTGAATCCTATTAAAGTAAACAGTGCATTAACATTGTTACAATGTGACACTTACAGTGTCATCACTGTAATTACCAATGCTTATAATTTATAATTTAATTCCATAATAAAATAATATTTACTCCAAATAAACTCATATTCAGCGTCATAACTAGACCAGTTGGGGCCCGTGTGCAAAACTTAAATTTGAGGCCCTTTATTTCTATTAATAATAAGTATCATTTTATGTATAATATAATTTAGGCCCCGAGCCCGTATGCAATGCACACTCTATACACCCGATTTTTACGGCACTGCTCATATTTTTATTTACAATTTGTAAAAATACTACTAGATACGGAAAAAATAATAATGATACTAACAAAATCAATTATTATAAATTATAGTATTTCTGAGAGTTATGTATAATTGTATCTTGACAAATATAAACTTGACCAGATACGGAAGTCACAACAGTTTTTGATCTTGATCATGGTGGACATCTAATATAAGGGAATACAAGCTGTTAATAACAACTGTTGGTGAAAAATAATAAAATCTGTATACGTTTAGGTGTCAATATTACGACTAAATTTAGCATCGACCAAACTAAACCCATTTTGCGATTATTATTAATTATCTGTATATGACCGATTATGTGTATCTCATAAACTTCTTTTGCACATATATCATTGAATATAGAGGATACGGGGTTTATATAAATAAAAATATTTTTGTTCGATCAACATTTTTATATTAAAAAAAATTAATATAATCAATTTAATTCGTAATTTCTATTCATAAAATGTGTTTTTCAAGTAAAACAAAACTTGCGTTTTGATCTGTGATATACACAGAAATCAAAAAAACTTTTGAAAATAACAAAGTTTATTAAAAAAACTTCACTGTTTGAACTATTCAAAAACTTTACTAAAATGTATCGTAACACTTATATTGACTTTGTCAAATTCTTATATTTTTATATTTATTTATGATATGGTAATTATGAGTGTAAAAAAGATGTTTTTCGTAATTTAATATTTTTTTGCAGAATTAGAATAGTACTTCATATGTTTAAAGTATATGTTTTTTTATTATATATAAGTTGTTTTTTAAAAAATGCATGAAGTATGCAGGAAATGATGACGATTTCCCCATAGATAACTAAAATGTTTAATTATTTAAATTTAAAAATTTAATTTCAAATAGATATTGTAAATGTCAACATATTTAAGTTATGCGTGGATCACAAAAAATTGTGCTAAAGCAAAAAGAAAAACTATTAAAAAGCACTATCTGATTCAAAAGTATAATATATATATATTTTTTTTTTTTTGGGAACAAATTGTCAATTTTAAGTATGATAATAGAATGTATATTTATAAAATATTAAAACTATTAAAACACACACACACACACATATATATATATATATATATATATATATATATAATATATATATATATATATATATTGGTTGCGCTTATCAAAAGAATTATGTCCGTCATTATTTCACTTTCGTGACGGTCGGGGGATAACGACGTATGATGGGCTGGTCTAGCCTAGGACCGGTCTGGTCGAAGTGCGGTCGTCAGACGCGGTCGCCTCGAAAAGAATTTGTAAGAATTACGTTTGGAAATAATAAAACTGTGAACCTACACTTGTGTAACTGTATAATTCTTTTACGTATTTAAACCCATAACCCTTCGGAACTTACGAATCAGTGTCTCGTGTCGCAACATATATATATATATAAAGTTTTTTTACTGAAATTAATTTTATTATGATTATGATATTTTTTAATCTGCACAGTGATCGTTTTAATTTTAAAGTTATAAAATGAATATTGTATATATGTTAGTTTTGTACGAATGTGTTGTATATCATTTTAAACTAAAGACATCTTAAGCATTTCATTATTTTATTCATTGTTTAGTAAATACGTAGATATAAAATATTAATTAATTATGTATTTGTTCTATAAAATCAAATAAAAGCAAATGTTTTGTTAACTTTATTTAAAAATTAAAAATCTATACACGCTACATAAGAAGGATTTTCATTGAAAACAGTGTTATTTATTTTATGTATAGGTATTGATGCGATAATTTAATAATGGATGTTGTATGTGCGATTTTGTATTTTGTATTTTTTTTCTAAGAAAAAAGAAAATTTTTTTGACGAAATTTGAATGATAATTATAATAAATCAGTGTTCAGTGTGGAGGGCAAATTACGCTTGCACAAGTGAGATCAAGTGGCTTGTACATGTGTATAATTAAGTACTCTATGAAACATTCAAACGCAATAGCAATTTAGATTACCTGCCTAATTATGTTCAATGTTTTAGAAAAAACTGAACGTCCTATACTTCGGGGAGCAATTCTTAAATTTGCTTATTCATACATATAAGTGAACTATGTTTTTAAGCAATTATATTTTTTTAATTTATGATTATGCGATTAGCATATGCAAGACTTGGATTTAACAAATTCTATTAATAAATATTTTTGTCTTATTAATTATTTTTTAATTGAATCTGACAACTTAAACTTGTATGTACGCATACTTATTCTTTTTAAAGTGAAATTTGAAAAATATTTAATAGAAGATGAATAAATATTTCATCTTTTGAAAATTGTATAAATAATATATATATATATATATATTTAAATTCTTTGTAGAGGTCATGTACACATTTTTACGTAATACTATGTTTTAACTTTTGTTTTCATAATAGAGACTGGTTAAGAACTTTTAATAAAAAAAAACTTTTCTGTTTTTAAAAAAGTATCAGTACAATCTTAAATATCAATTCATACAAATTAAGTATATTTAAATTCTTTAAATTTATTTGTTTTTTTTCTTATAAACACACATAATACCGAAAAAAACGAGAATTTATAAACATATTTTTTTATTTTATTTATTAGATTATAAAATTTATTTGTGAACCAAAGATTAAAATATTTATGTGTAAAATGTACTTTAAATAAATTATTAATCAAGTATTTAAGTAAATACTTTTAATATGAAATGGATTGAGTTGTAACTTTGAGGTTCCTTTGTAAATAAAGATATAAAATAATGGTATAATACAAATGATAAACTATTTAATTTTTTACATATTTTTTTTTTTTGCACAAAATCCAATTTAATTAAATTTTGCATAATTACGTATTTGGTGTTACGTATTAACCTTTATATTTAAATTGTTTGCATCAAGTCCTTGTTCTCAAATTTATCTCATCTTGTTAAGTCATTGTTTTTTCTGAACTTTTAAATCAAAGTAATTTCCGAATTATCTAGATTTACCAAATTTTGTCTACAACTAACTAATTTAATAAAATTATTATTTTAGTTTTTTTAATTTACTAATTTTATTACATAATTATTAAAAATATTAGGAAAAACAATATTAATGTTGTCTATTCTTTATATTATGCTCTTACATAGCATAGTTATGTAATCGTATAATAATTTAAAAACGATATTTAAATATTTAACCTGATTATTTATATATATATATATATATATTTTTTTTTTTTGATATATTCTTAAACAGAATTAAGTCAAGTTTTAGTAATATACTCCAAAATTTCAAAAACTAATGTTTATATTTTGTTAATTTACGAAAAAATGAATTTATTATTTAAGTAAATAAATTAATGATCAATATAAAACTATAAGATGCAACTGATTTCTTGTCGTTTTAATATGAAAAAAAATAAGAAAAATTTAATACAAATTTAACATATATATAATATTTAAGTAGTTAAATATTTCAAAAATCGACAAAAAACATGAAGAAAAACATTTCTTAAATATGCATATTTGATAATATAAGACAATAAGGTATAACTATTTATAGCAATACAATGTTTGTAGAATCGTACAATGTAATTTAAATAAATTTTAAGGTTATATTATACATTACATTCTAGAGTTTAAAAATGTACTAAACACGAATATAATTATGTCGAACAAAATTAGTTTTAAATATTAAATAAATATTATTGATAACATTTATTTATTGATTGATTTACATAAAATAAATGTATAATTAACAAGTATGCAAGGAAATATAATAAAATATCATGTATTTTCATAATATTACAATTATATTGTTTGTTCCATTCAATTGATTATTAGACGAAAATAAAGTTGATTTATCAGTTAATAAATAACAATTATATAGTTTTTAACCTAAATAATTATTCAAAGCAAAATATATAAGTATGTTTATTATTTAATATAATAAGACAAGTGTCATTTTAACTTGATTAACCAAATACTTTACGATTTCTATGAAATGTTATTTTATGCGTAGAATTAACAATTAAGTAATTAAACTATAAGACAATAAATACATACTTGACTAAACTGATAATTTGTTTTAATAAAATCCAATCGATAATGTAATATGAGCCAAATAATACTGATTTATCTTATTAATTTCAAGATATATCTCTAAATTATATTAAGTTCTCGGTGAACTCTGCCTCGCCTGACTATTCATGATGTTTTAAGTCTGTATTGAATAATAACTGACAATTCTTAATTTGAAATAAGAAAATCTTATTTTAATGTCCAAAAAAATTTGAAAGTAAACATTTCAAACAGTTCAATATTTTCTCTTATACATAATTTATTTTATGAAAAATTAGAAATTAAAATATTTGTGATTTTTTAGATCTATTTAAAGTTTAAAAAAGTGCTAATTAGATAAATTTTGTTATTGGAAAGTAACGTATGTATTAATCTGAATATTAAATCTAAATGAAAAAATGTCCACAGACAAAATAAATAAGATAATAATCTCATGTTCACAGGTAAATAAATTCATAAAATTACGGTACAACACAAAATCCTTGACTGAAGAGAAAAAAATAAAACAATATCAAGATTTAGTTTATCAAACATTAGAAATCACACCTACAGAAAATGATTTACCAGACGACACAATAAATGTAGAAGGGATGTGAAAGAAAATAAAAAACGCAATCCAAGAAGCAGCAGATACGATAGTGGGACCGACAAAACATACAAAAAAGAAAGCATAGTTCGACAGTGAATGCGAGAATGTGATAGGAAGTTGAAATAAAGCCAACCTCACAATGATACAAGACCCATCTATGGAAAATATAGATAACTACACGACTATTAAAAACTAAGCTAGAAAAGTATTATGCCGATAAAAAAGAGTGCACGAAAAAGAAATTGTTAAAAAATAAAAGTAAATAATCACAATATAAAGTAGTTTTTCAAAAACTGCCATCAAGTTAAACAAGGATTTGAGCCTCAAACAAAAATTATAAGCAAATGATACTATGGCAATCCAAGATGAAGAAATTGCAAAATAATTCTCCAATTACATTGAAAAATTGTTAAATAAATCTCATGAAACTCCAATTGACCTGTGATGGTCTTGACGGTAGAACCGTCCATAGAAACTCCGTCACTTGAAGAAGTACAAAAGGCTATTAAGAAGTAAAAAAACAACAAAGACCTAGGAAAGAACCTAATAAACGCAGAAATGATAAATGCAGGTGGACCTACACTAGCCAAATACTTAAATAGACGCATCGAACAAATTTGGATAAATGAAACAATTCCAGAAGAATGGAATATAGGCATCATCTGCTTAATTTACAAAAAAGAAGATCCTTGGAAAACAATCAATTATAGAGGAATAGCCCTTCAAGATGTATTTTATAAAACCCTGGCTAGCGTTATACATAAAAGGCTAGAATGCTTTATTGAAAATTTGGAGATTACTAATGTGGATTCCGTAAATCGATGTCAATAATAAACTAAATTTTAATTCTTAGTCAAGTCCTAGAAAAACACTATGAATTTAACATAGAATCTCATATAGTTTTCATAGATTATAAACAAGCATACGATAGTGATATTAAGGAAGAACTATTGAATTCGCTAAGACGGTTTTGAACCCCTAAAAAATATATTAATTTATTAAGAATGTGCAATAATAATATGATTTTCAATATGCCGATTGCAAAGAAGGTAATATAAACTTTCAAAGTTACGTCAGGGTAATAACAAGGGGATATATTGTCACCTGGATTATTTAACTTGGCGTTGGAACGTTTAACAGAAATAATGAAAGAAACTAAATTTATTGATTTAAATAAAAGCCTTATATTTGTTTTCGCAAATGATATAGAGATCCGTAGAGAAACTCGAGAAGAAGTGTCTGAAACTACTAAGAAATTAATTCAAACTAGGGAGAAAATGTGATTGATTGTCAGTGAGGTAAAAATTAAATATATGAAAGTTTCTGGAAAGGGAAACATTCTAGGTGATGACGATGACGACGATGATGACGATGACGATAATGACGATGATGATGATGATGATGATAATCATAATAATAATGATGATAATAATGATGATAATAATACTACTACTAATAATAATAATAATATTAATAATAATTATAATATTAATATTAATAATAATAATAATAATAATAATAATAATAATTGTAATATTAATAATAATAATAATAATAATAATAATAATTATTATTATTATATTAACATTGGTCAATACGTATTTGAACACAAGGATAACTTCAAATATCTTGGGACACTAATTAACAGTAAAAATAACATGCACCAAGAGATACAAAATGAATTAATTATGCCAATCAGACTTATTTTTGAATAGTTAGACTATTTAAATCAATACTGTTATTTAGAGAATCGAAAGTGATATTGTACAGAACATATTTAAGATCCATCTTAACCTATGGGTGCAAGGCATAGGTTACGATATAAGGAAATGATAAGAAACTTATAACTTTTGAAAGAATAGTGTTAAGAATAATATATAGCCCATACTATATTTACAATACGTCTATACACCAATACGAAATTAGTCACAATGAATATTTGAAGAATCTATTTAACTATCCTAATGTTGTTGCCTTTGTGAAAATAAATCGGATACAATGCTTGGGCATGTTTAGAGGGCAGAAGGAAATGAAACAAAAGAAATTCTATATACGAAATTAAATGGAAATAGATTCGTGGAAGGCTAAGACAAAGATGGCTAGATACAGTACTAAAGGATTTACGAACCGTAGATAACACGATACAGTTGAGAGATGCAGGAAACAGAGAACGATGGAAAGGCGTGTGACAGGCAGCGTTGGCCTTCAGTAGGCCGTATGATGATGTTTAAAAAGATAATTAAAAAGTATGATCAATTTTACTGAAATATCAAATGTCTCACATTAAATTTTATTACAATGTTCATGGATTAAAATATTATCATTATATTTTTCGGAAACATCCACATAATCAGTTGAACACCGCGAATGTACTCGGTGTACAGTAATAAAGCGTGCACTATGCTTTGAAGATGGAACCTGCAAAGATTTCATTTTAGCGGTGTTCAACTGGTAATGTGAATATGTTCGAAAAAAATAATAACTATGTTTTACTTTGTACTATATTATGAGCACTTAAAATTCTCCTACATAATACACGGATATATTGACAGTTTTAACGGGGTTTTGTTATTGCTATTTTTGGTAATTTTTCCATGCACTTAATTTTTCTTTGAGAAAATTAAAATCGTGTCAAATAAAATATCAATTATATATATTTTATAACTGGAAAGTTACACACGTAAAAATCATCTAAACACTCCCACTTAAGTAAAAAAAACACATTTGTTAAACCAATACATTCTTTGCTTCGTTCAGAATTTCAAATTAAACTTACGAACAGTAATTTTGAATTTAAAAACAATTATTAAAATGTATTAAAAATATTGTTTGTACATAGCACATTTTAATTAAATGTTAAATTTTAATTAAAAATTAAATTGAATATATATGAAATAAATGTTTCCTTAAACATTTCAACTTCTAAAAATAAAATTAACCGAGTAATATTCAAATAAAAAAAAAACTTGAACATCTAAATAAAACTTTTTAAAACTAGATTTGACTGTTTACATCAAATCGAATTTTTTATTCATCAATTATGCATGATATTTTAATAAATCAATTTATGCATATAAAATAATAGTTCGTTAATAATATTTTTTTTGAATTTTAAATTATACTTTAACAGTACGGTAGATTAATTTGTACTTATAAGTTAATTATAGACGGGTTTTCAAAACATTAAAGGAAATAAATTATTAATAGATACATATTATAAAATTATTAACCTATATAAGAAAAACATAATGGTAATGAATAAAATCAATTATAATATAATTTAAAGCACTTAATAAAATCGATTTGGTGAAATGAAAAACTTAAATATTTTTATACAACCAATATTACATCATACTTTAAGTTTAATAAATTATCTAGTCGATGTCTGAAATAAATATCATATTATATAATAAAATTATGTATATAAATATGTATTTAAATCTAAATCATAATAATTGTTTTATATTATAATTAAATTAAATTATACTTATATTTACTCGAATGTATAGATATTTATTTAGATAAGCATATATGGATTACAAAGTTATTTTAATAATGTCTGGTCATAAATAATAATACATCAAATCCTCTGAAATTATATTTTTCTTTGTAACATGTCATCAAAATCGACTATTGATTTCGACTTTTATTAAAGGCTTTGCTACCGTAACAACGTATCGTGTTTTTCTAGTACAGTATATTGCACTTCGTATAATCTAGGTCAATGTTTAATGTAATTAATTCTACAATTTCAAACAACGTTGAGTTTCTGATTTTTACTCGTATGATTTGAGTTAATATTTTATAATTTTTGATACCTATGCTAATTAAATAACAATTGTTATTATTATTAATTTTTTTAAAATTATTATTTGAACATAATAAAAAAAAACATTTTTGTTTACATTGGTATTCAAGTTAATCTTCACACGACTTGTTTTACTTAAACTATAATGGTTTCTAGGTTTATTTATATTTATTGCCAATTTTTATAAGATAAATAAATAAAACCACAATTTTAACTTTGTACTCATTGTAATGAAATCCTTATATTTAATTTTATTTAACCCAATGTTTATTTTATTTATACAAATAACATAATAGTAGGTATACAATTATAAAATGTATTACTTAAATTTGTATTTTCCATGTAAAAAACAAAATAAAATATAATATTGATTATAATGTTCTAAATTAAATTAAATAAAAAAATTATTTTACATTTACAGTTTTGAATATTTTATGAAAAAGAAATATATAGATTCATAATAAATAATAAATTGATTCTGAGACGATGTCATTAGGTTTATTTTGGCACGAAAAAATAACAGAAAAATGTTAAAAGTATTGTAATTTGTAATGAATCGAATATTGATTCTTTTCATGACTTATGGTAATTTATAAACTTTCTCAACTGTTTAAAAAACATAATAGTATAAAAAAATCTTAACCTTATTGAAACTAATGTATTGCTCAAAACTGTTTTTCATATAATAAGAAGATACATAAATCATAAACACATAAAATGACTGAGGAATTAAACGTTCTATATGTATATATATATATTTAGGATTTTTTAACTACATGGCTTTAAAATGAAATAATAAATATGTTAATGTATTTTTTGTCATATATATATTTTACGTCCTATATCGTTTGCTATTTGGTAAGGTTTATGGCTCACGATTTACGAGGCAAATGTTTATTGTTCGTTCTGATATTTTATTTTATCGTCATTTCATCTCCTCGAATGAAGAGTACAGTATTGATATGATATTAAACTATATGATATATGTGTATTCTTTAAAAGAAGCATTGACCCACTTAAAATATTATCCGAGTATTTTTTGATACCTTTTAGTATGACAATTAGGTCTCAAGAGTGTAACACTAACATGACAAATTATATCATTTTTATATTGCGTATATATATATATATTGATTTTTATTATTCATTATGTATTTTGTAGTAGTAAATTTGAATTAAACATCACATTTTTAGCTTAAAAATAGTTTTATGATTAAAAATATAACTAAAAAGTTTTGTATTCAGGACTGTAATAAAGTCAAAATTTAATTGGATTATGCAAAATATACATGCAACAATGGCCAGGTATTAATTCTTAACAATTTCATTGACCTCTTAAATAACTAAAAAAAACACTTATTTTTGCTATAGTTTACTGAAATAAGTTTTTTCTAATTTAAATTATTTTTTTCGAGACCTGTATAGTATAAATTCTGTAGACTCGGCATCCAGTTGGGCTGTAGTAGGATTGGCAACATTTCATTTAAACAAAATACAAGTAGACGACGTGCTATAACGATGAGTTAAGGTTAAAAAGTATGTATCTTTTAGCTCTGAACTACTCAAATATAGCTAGTTTGTAAGAATTATCTTGAATTAGTTTCTTTCGCTACCATTGATTTCAGTGCAGGTAGGAATTTCGGATGAAAAATTGCCGATCCAGTCATGCCTGTCGACGTGTTTATTTATTATACCTACCGTAGAGGTAATGGACCGTACATTATTTTTGGGGGCGGATGTATGTCATACGTGTGTATTATAGTGTTAGTTCGTATGTAGAAAACACGATTATTTTATGCGGTTGACACATTACATAGCATGGAGTGTTTGTGGTCATAGGTTAGAAAAGATTTACCTAACCTAACGTTTTTGTTTGAAGACGTTATAATTTAATACGGATTTTTTAGCAATTTATCACATAAAATGATAAAAACGAAAATTCATATTTCCTCAATTTTAACTAAATTAAAACGTGAAACGATTACACACAAAAAAAAAAAAATTACAACTGTAAGAATTAGGATTGATAATTATATAGAAATTAAAATCACGATCATAAATTGTTTCCTTAATTGTAAAATTAAAATAATTTCCATTAGTTGAGTATTTGGAAAAACGTATAGACGATATAAATAATTCATATTACTTTAAAACAAATATTTGACAACTAAGTACAAATCTATTATTATATACGTAACTACCAATTTATTTTTTAAAAATATTTTAAAACTACACGCATATTCATGGAAAGAATAATTAAGGCCAAAAATATAATTTTGTTTTTTGGTTTTTGATAGTCCAAACATAAAACTGCAAAGCAAAACCGAAAATTAATTTTTTCATTGCACAATCATGTTGTGCTCACACGTTTTTTTCAATGTGAATTAAATGGTAAAGCAAAATATTTTTAAAAATCTTTGTTTGAAATTAAAATTCAAAAATAACTACTAGATTATAGTATAAATGCACAAGTCATAATAAGTGTGATCAGTGCCAATGTCATAAGATTAAAATACCGTCGATAAATTTTACCCCTCATGGTAAAAATATCCTAGTATATGATTATCGAAGGCAAAATTAACTAAGTATATTTTTACCTCCTAAGGGGGGTAATAATATACTAGGATAATTTTACCGCCCAGTAAAAATAATTAGTTTAATTCGTACAGGAGGTAAATTTATCCTGAATTCTTAATACTAATACAGTAAAAAAAATCCAAATAAGGCACAATTGCCGCACATAACTGCTGGCGGTAATAAAAATACATTTATGATCATTTTTTAAAAGTTTTATTTTTACAATATACTGATTACTACTTGGTAATGGTTTCTAATTTTATGGGTGATATATAAACAGTTTTCATTGGCGTTTACACCATCTTTGAATTCGCTGTTTTTTCCAAATAATTGTCAATGTTGTATGTAGTTTAAGTAAATATAAATATTTAAATAAATAAAAAATTACCTTTTTTATGAATTAATTATCTCAAAATCTATAATTATTACAAATAGTTCAAAATTGAAAACAATTTTTTTTTAAACTTTTTCTTTAATATAAAATAAAGTTAATTATTTGGTGAATATTTCTAGTTTCTATAACTATTAGTTTAAAAAGTACGAAGAAAAAACGATTTTTGATGTCGATAAAATTGCGTTTTTACCGTTTTAATGTAACTTTTTGGTAGTTTCTGACTTTTTTTTAAAGTGATTTTGAGAAAATTGAAAATTAATCTCTCTAAAGTACCAAATAGATACAATTTGATATCAAAAACCGGGTATGACTCTAAAGATCGGAGCACTTTTTCTTGTAGAATTTTTAGATACAGACATAAAAAAACCACATCACTGTAAAAGCCATATATTCCTCGGTCTACTTATATTCTAAAATATAATATTAATGTTATTCATTTACCTTATATAAAGTTGCTCAAATTTCTTCATGGTGCTCTTCAGAATTAGTCAACTAAACAGATATACAATGAAACCAACAATTGCCATCCCCAGATAAGTTAATAACTTCTTTTGGTTTGGATAATAGTTTTGAACTTTTCTTAGCCACAGATTTAATATGACCCGGTATAATTGGCAATTTGAATTCAATACATTTTTTTTATCATTCAATATTTACTTACAGGCTTATATTGTTGTATTTTAATTGGCAATTGGTCCTCAGCATATATTATATATATATAATAATATATTTTATGTATTGTATCAATTTTTTTACCTCCCGTAAGAATTAAACTAATTATTTTTACTGGACGGTAAAGTTATCCTATTATATTATTATCCCCCTTAGGAGGAAAAAATATCTTAGGTTAATTTTACCCCGGGTCATAATATACTAGGATATTTTTACCAGGGAGGTAATATTATCCGGGAATAAAAATCACCTGTTACACCGGGTCCAGGATATTTGGGGTATATCAGGAAGGTGGGGCTAGTAAAAAAGTTGCGCCCTTTTTTAATTCACCCTCTTCTCTATCAGAAAATCTTTATATTATTTTTCAACTTTTTAAAACATAATAATATGTTAATTACAGGTAAATGATATTTTATATTTAAATTTTCTTTAAACATTATAAATACACTTCAAATTTCTAAAAATCTTACATTTTTTTTTTTTTTAATTATTTAAAAAAATATGTATATAAATTGTTATAAGTATAGTTTGCTCCATTGTATATCATAGGTTAGATTTCTATTCATTTTAATTTTGTAAAGCTTTATTCACATGAGGCTAAAGTAACTGGCAGTGTAAAGTATATTTGGTGAATTATTTATATATCAGCGTATGCATTTTGGAATTTTTTTTTTATAAATAAAATTTGAGAATTCGAAAAACCTTCCAATTTTAACATTTTCATTCAAGTTAAAACATGTTCTTTGGAACTCTATAGTTCAGGAATAAAGTCAATTTTATCATGGTATTTTTCATATTTGTTGCACAAATCGATTCTAAATTTCTTTCAGTTATTAATAGGCCAAGAATACATTTTTGTCGAATCTAAAAACGAAAAATTTTGAGTAATGTTCTTCGTTAATTAAAATCATTGGCGTAATTGTGTGAAAATATTGTTACCAACATTTTTGATTAATATTAAACATTTTTTATCTTCACTAAAATTATAAATCTCATTTTCTGTAATTTCTCTAGTTAATGGTTTCTCTGAATGCGTTGAAGCTTTCATGGATTGTTGATTTCCTGACATTGTTTTCAGATGTTTCCACGTGTGTAGTTTTGGAATAACGTTTCGGACTCATTTTAGAGTCCGAAGCGTCAGCTCAATACTACACACGTGGATACATCTGAAAACAATGTCAGGTAATAGTTTCTTTTTTCGTGGCCTAGGTTTTGGGAGTTCTATATCTATATTTGATTTTTCAAATTTATATTTCGTTATGAATAAAGCATTTAATGTTTTAGCTTTAGTTTTGGCTACATATAAAGTCCCATTAATATCATACTATCGAATATTTTCAATTATTTTGATGAGGCTTTATAAATGTTTGATAGCTAAATTAATTGCGAGTTTTGGTTTTTGAAAAATTATATTAACTCTGTCAAGGGCACTGAATATTTTATCCCAAACCGTAAATAAATGAAAAACGTTTAAGTGATCTTATCAAATTAACTTCAAAAATAACGAATGATTTTCTGAAAACTGAATTAAATATTAATAACTAATACAAAATAAACATTCTTAATATTAATTTTTAAACTCGAAAATTTTTTTATTTTTTTGACAGTTTCTGTAAATTTTTATTCAATCCAAGTTTTTTTTTTCTATTTTCTGATTTGATGCTTTTCTTTAGAATTCATATAAATTGTTATTTAACTACGAAAGCTTTCTTTAATATAATATGTAAGTTATTTATCAACCATTAATACTATACAAATTTAAAAGAAATAATAATAAAATAAATCTACGCATAGCACACTGAAGAAGCCATTACAGTAAACACCGAACAATCTATTGATAATTAAAAACAAGTAACAACGAGGATACTACGATAAGTACAATGGTTTAATTATTATCATTATAAAATTACCTTAAATTTTTACTTATTGCTTTTTATTAATGTTTTTCATATGTAAATGTTCAATGTTCTTTCAATGTATCAAATATTACACAACCTGACAGTGGTCACCATACTTCAAAGGCCTGATCTACAATTTACGATATTACAAAAAGGTGTTTTTTTTATTTCTATATTTAATAGGAGTTATTTGATATTTAAAAGAAATCAGACAATTAAATTTCTGTTCACAGTATAATTAGTGCCTATATATACAACACAATATACAATTCAAACTGAATTATAACTTAATTACGAATTACGAATATATATTATTATCATTTTTTCTTATATTCTGTTCGAAAATTTATCATAGATAAATCTAACTTACCAGTTCGCCAGCAAAACTTATCGAGTTTACATGTGTTCATTATTCGTCTGTGTTTTTACTTTGTTTCATATATACTTCTTAACCGATTTTAATAAAACTAGTATTATTGAAAAAAAAATGTAAGGAAATATTTCAAAATTTTAATTACTGTTATATAAAATGACTAATGCAAATAATATACCGCCGACTCGTCTTTTCAAAAGAAACCATACAATAATGAACCGATAACACCGATTACTATTGTAAATCGAAATCACATCATTAAGCAAAATAAAATATCAAACACTGACCCGGACAATTTATCTTGTATTGATTAGACTTTAGTTATGTTTCTGCATTCCCATAAGCGTCGACACACACACACAGTACAGGGTTCATCTTCCATATCCAAACAAAGTAATGTCACAAGCCCCATTCACAACCTAAAATCATTTTGTCCCACTTTCCGAAAATTTAACTACTGAGGCAATTAGAAACTGATCAGTTAGGTTAGGTTATATTATCAGGTTATGTTAGGTTATCAGCATTTAGTTCAACTCCCGGCCTCTTCCGGTAGAAGTATCTCATTTCACCGCCCTCCATGTCCACTCGTCCATCGTCAGGGCTCTCGAGTGACCCAACGTCACCAGAATTTCCGAAGGCTGTCCGTCCGTTGTCGGTAACATCGCCCTTCTTGTGTCGTACGCGGAGGCGCACTCAACGACCAGAAGATCGATCGAAGGCGTCCGCGTGACGACCTGAACGGCGTCATAAGAAACTATGCGGTACCCACTGACGCTCTGATCACTGCAAGCCTTCAAAGGCATTCCAATCGATAAGTCTAAGGCTAATAACATCAGCTTCATGGTACATTTCAAATGACTCTCTACAAAAAGATCTTTACATTCTAAAATTTAACCATACTTGTTACTTTAACTTATAAAAAACTCACAAAAAATGTACTAAATACTCAAATCCAATTATCAGTAGCCTCGTCTACAAATAAATTCCAGGTAACCCATCTAGACGCCTGAAAAGGAACTGGTATAGAGACCTACTTTCTCCTTAAAACCCTTATCTAGGGTGCCGTTACTAGGTGACTTCCCCACTCACATCTTCTCATTTCTTCCTTTCCTTTTATTTACTTATTATACGTAAAATTTTTTGTACAGATTGTAAATATTCATTTTTAGAATAAATATTTCATTTATTATAAAAAAAGAAGATATTTACATTTTTCATTCTTTAATCAATTTTGAAGTGCTCCTAAATAATTTACGTCTGTCGCAAGAATACTCTCCCCCATAGATCCAGGACTGATTGTGGTGCGACACTGTGTCAGAAAAGGATGTTATTATGTTAAATGTCAATTTTGTTGTCTACTATGAAGAAACCCTTTTCAAAGTTAAACATATTTACTAAAAGATATCAATCATAAAATGCACGGTTAGGAAATATAATACAAATATTAAAATAACATATTTTTAAATATGTGCCATTCTCTATAAAAAATAAAAACGTTATTAAGTAAATATATTTAATAAAATCTAATTATATTTATTTAAATACATTTTTATACTGTATTATTAATTATAAATACAATTGTCAAAAATTACCTGTAATATATTTATGTAATAAAATATGTTTATGTTTAAAACATGATTATATACTGATATTATTTTAATTGTTATTTTTGTATTTGCAATTATAACAATAATTTCAAATCAACTGCAGCATATTTAGTCAACTAAATAGTCTTTTTAAATATTATTTACCTTAACTGAAATATTAAAATCAATATTATTGACGGGTATACTTTATTCAAAAGCAGACTATAACATAATATATATTTAATATAATATAATACGATAATACGATATACATAGTAAAAAATACCATTGTCTATTTTATTATTATTTTTATAGCGAATGTTTTCGAATTTACTGCTTAAAGACTTTCATGTTATATATTAGTGTTTTTCAATCGTAAGTTTAGTTATTGCTCTGCAGATTAAATGTACAAGTGATAATTTTTATGTAACTCTTATTCTTCGACGATAATTATTTTTGTGAAGAATAAACTAATAATAGCATAAGTAGCTGACTGATTTGTTTAATATAATGTTAAAGGATAGAAAAATGCATTGTTGTGGTCTAGTGAACTGAAAATCAGTTGGGGTGTATAATAGTGTTGTTTTAGAATACCTACCTAATGATTACCATAATCATACCTAACCGTATCTGAAAAAATAGGTATTTACTTATGCAACATATCACCTTACAGTAGCTCAGATCATGAAATAAATATTCTACAAGAAAATTTCCCTGATTCCTGAAACATAAACTGGTTAAAGTCTGCTTATCAATCATTCACGTGAACTACATTATTTTGATATATATATATTGTATTGATTATGACTCGCTGTAAAAAAAATTGTTTGCAGTGTGAATAATAAAAACGAATAATCAAAACAAAAAACTTTACAACATTCCTAACGAGCGGAAATCACAAGTGCGCTATAAATCTTGCATTCCGTTTCCATTTATGCGGTACAATATTGCATTGCTAAGTTTAGATAGTGTTATTTAAATACGATATTTTTTGTATTTATGACGTAGTATTCATTTAATGTCCTTGTACTAATGGCCGATAAAATCTTAGTGTACAGTAATATTATAGTCTTAGTTCTCGTAATATTATATACACGAGCACGTGCAAGAAATAACTAAATGCACTACGATGTCATTCGACACATTACGTTATATGTGTACAATAATATTGAGAAATAATGTCTATTTTTTATATTTTTCCCAATGTTCCATTACATTACGGTAAAGACTTTATACTATAATATGAGAATATTTTCGACACTCGCATATAAGTCATCATATAATATAGCAATGCAATATTAATATAGATATCATTTGCTAACTCTAGAATCTATTAAGTACCAATTAAATTTTTAGTAATGATTAGAAGGTTTAGATATAAAGATAGCGTATACGTAAAAGTAATTGGGTTAAAGTTCACTACAATTAATTACAAATTAAACATTGAATTATTAATCATTGATAATTATAATTTATTAATAATTTATTACATTGAACAATATTAAACATCAAGACTATAATTAATTCTTTATTATACATGACACATTTTATAACAATAATAATAGTAATAATATTGATAATTAATCGGCTTAACTTAATTTAGCTTATCATGATGAAGTTCATCTCACCCCTCCCTTTGCCAAATTTTATTAACATTATTCTCGTGATCATAAAAATACGACCATATAAAATATTTTGTTTGCAATAAAAGCCTTGTTCGTTCCGACGATATTGATCGTGAAAATGTCATGTCGAACAGCTCCATGAAAATAATATCGTGTCCTGCGTGATAAAGACGATAAAAACTAGAACACAGTATAATAATAATGTATAAATATAATGAGGACCATTTGACCGGGAAAACGACAAATCATAGTGTTCAATTAAAACGAGGAAAATCAGTTGTGTCATGTGTTCGAGATCCCGCAAATGTACTCGAGAAATGTTACTTACCCATAACATTTTACATTCATAGGTTACAACATAATATTTTCTTAATATTTTTTAGAGGTCATAAATCAATTAGAATAAAACAAACAACATCAAGGTAGAAGGGACCTTAAAAACAACAACCAGTTTCGCTTATAATAAACTTAAAAAATAAATCTTTTTATATTTTTATTTAATTATTAAATTATACAATCGTAACAATTTCCCATAATAGAAGAAATATTTACATTTTCATTATTATGGAATTGAAAAAATGACAATAAATAATATCAACACCTTAACACTAATTAATAAAACCCTTAGGTGTCTCTATGTAACTGGTTATTTCCTTATAATTTGAATTAAATATTTTCAAAGGAAAAAAATAGCTAGCTGTTGATTTGGTTAGTATAATTTCAAATAAATCATTCTGACGGTTTCTTATGAATTTTATAATTTGTCTAAATTTAAGAGCAATTATAAATCCATTGTATTCAAAAAATCGTTTCTAAGTAAAGCTAGGTTATTTATAATTCATTGAATGTTATAAGAATTAAAATGTTTAAGATATAAAGAGGTAAAATATAGTGTATCATAGCCGGGGATTTTTTTTATGACAATTATACATTGGCGTGTATAAATAAACCTTAATAATTATATTTTATTTTCCCGTCGTGTAATCATGTCCAACTATGTTATGTGTTACCTTAGTTATTTATATAGATACATAAATTTATTAACTTTAACACATTCAACTATATTATTTTAGAGATTATAATTGAAATTCTATAACTATATAAATTTATTATTATTTTATAAACTATAAAAAATAAAATATTTACGTTTAGTCTGTTCTCGCGTACAGATGTATTATTGTTCTTTCAATCGGTTGATTTATCGCTTAATTAGTGTCATTAGTGTGCGCCATTATATCCATGTCGTCGTCTTCGGGTGACGATTCTCGCGCCGGTCAGAAGTCTGGCACCTCAAAAATAAAAACATCCGTTAATAAGAATCTTAGACCTGATTCAAAATGGACCACTGCCTCTAAAAATCGTAAGTCAAAAGAAAATCTATGTAGCCCCGTTTCTCCCAAACTTCAACAAATTATGTTAAACCCGCCGTGTTTAATTAAACAGCAATCATCATAATAGCCCATTATCACAAAATGATAAAAGACCCGCGTCAATGGTAATTAACAGCAATACCAATTTAAATCGTACCTATGTTAATCGCAAACTCACTATTGACTTTGAATTCTACAACTTCACTCACAGACGTACATTTAAACATAAACAGTTCTGTCAATCCCTTATAACAATTGTCTTCACGCGAATATTTTGGTTGTATTTTAATACTCGTTAAATGCATTGATCTAAGCAAAAATTTGGCATCATATTAAAGTGGCCAATTTCTTCTTTAATAACTTTACTGGTATCACTAACATCAAACCTGCCAGTTTCAAAAAAGTTAAATTTTCATTAGATTCCATTGTAAGTGGAAATAATTGCCTAGATTCTAAAATACTAAGCAAGCATAGTTTCTCTGCAAGTATTCCATCTACTCTTATATATTCTTATGGTGTAATAAAGCTAGACGTTTCTATTTTGGAAGAAGAATATTGGGAATGCCTGCGGTCTCCTATTCCCGTCGAAGAATTTAAACGTACATCTATTAAAAAAGATGGAAATATTTTACATACTCGCATTATTGAACTCAAATTTTTGGCACCAAAATAACAAAAGAATATATCAATGTTTAATATACGGTTTGAAGTAAACCCTAGTGTTCGTTCTCCCGCCCAATGCAGCCGCTGTCTACCCTTTGGGCACACAAATCAATTTTGTCGCAGCGATCAATGATGTAGCCATTGTGGCGGTGATAAACATTCAATTGATACCTGTCCAACCATTTAAATTACTGTCCCGTTTGTTATTTCTGCCAATGTTCTCACTTGGCAACAGATCGAAATTGCACGGAATGAATATTTCAGAGTGAAATCAAAAAAATCATGACAACCAA
Source organism: Schlechtendalia chinensis (assembly GCA_019022885.1). Classification (NCBI taxonomy): domain Eukaryota; kingdom Metazoa; phylum Arthropoda; class Insecta; order Hemiptera; family Aphididae; genus Schlechtendalia; species Schlechtendalia chinensis. The sequence continues at coordinate 17,707,506 of CM032339.1, read as the reverse complement.
AAACATCTCCTTATCACGACGCATTGAATTTTGAGAAAAACAATCGTTATTCTTTAGCTTTGAAATATTCAGATATTGTAAATAAACAGCTTCCAGTTTCTATCAATTCCATCTTATAATATCTCTCATAAAGTTGACTTTCCTAATTATAATGCAAATCATCATGATCATAACTCTTCTAAAAAAAAATCAAGTCATCATTCCCTACCACCTTCAATTACGAAAATTTTCTTTCCCTTAGGAATCCTTTTTCTCTCTCCTTAACGGAAACTGCTTAAATTATACTCATGTTAACTACCAAATTCCTAAACTCAATCCAAACGATTTCACTTGGGTTCATACACTTTTTAAAAAATTTTCTGAATCCCTTTTAAACTTTCCTTCATTGTTTTCTCGTTTTTCTTCCTCTCCTCTTCAGACCTTAATTGAATCTCCTTACATTCTCTTCTTGTAATCTCAAAATCTTTCTTAATGTTTTAGGGTTTTTCTTTTTTCATTATGCTTGACTCTTACAATAACAATTCTATTAACTCTATTAACATTCTTCAATGAAACATTAGAAGTCTCCCGGCACGTACCTTTACCGTGCAGAAATTTACTTGCTTTCAAAAAATGTTCTATTGTGGCTTTATCCAAAACTTAGCTCCTTCCCCCTCGTTTATTGAAAATTCCACAGTTTAATATTATTAAAATTGACCGCTTAAATAGTTATGGTGGCGTAGCTATTGCTGTTCGTAATTCGTTAGAAGTTAGATCTATTATTCTTGATAGTTGTACCAAAAATAGCTTTGTAAATAAAAATCTGATATTGTTGTACATCTTATATTCCGACTTCACCCCTCTTTTTTCTGTTTGGTCTTGTTATATTCCTAGTGACACGTACATGGAATTGATCATATTCCTATTATAATCACAGTTAATACTATGAACACTATTCATATAATTAATTTAACAATAATAATTGTTTTCAGGTTCTCCAAAAGACTTGATTTAATAACCTTGAATTATCCAGATCATCCAGATCCAGATTATCCAAATTTAATCGCTTTTGAGTTGGATATACCTTTCCATATGTATACAATTTTTCTAAATTATTCTCATCTTTGCACTCTCCATCCCAACAAATGTATTTGTAATCTTATCATATTGTTTTTCACTTTCGATACCCTTACCCAATCAACCTAAAAAAATTAATATATATATATATGTAAATATATATATATATATTAAATAATATAATATAATATATTAATATATATAAATATAAATTAATATATATATTATTTAATTTTATTGATATTTTCATCATATTGATAATGTTATATTTTTATATTTTTTAAGCAAATTTGCTGTCGTTAATTATAAATTTCTTTCATAAACATATTTTTCCCAATGTTAGATATATTGTAAAGACGTTTGTTTATCAACTATTGAATTATTTGTTTCCGTAATATTTATTAAAAGAAATACAGTATTTTTAAAATTATATTTCAATGATATTTATGGCATTTACGTAATTTAAATTTAATCTTTTTTTTTAATTTTTGTTTACAGGTAAAATAAATTTATGATTGAAATTACCTTTTGAAAATTGGAATGAACATACAATCAGACAAACATTAAATTAGTAAATATAAAACTATATCTATTGTTTTCTTTGTAAGCAAACTACAATTAGTATTATTGATATTTGTAAACTGATTTGCGTATAATTTACTTGTAATTCATAATATAATATTCGGCGTTTTATATTTAAGAAGGAGAGTGTAGGAATATTTCGTCCTGAATAGAACTTTTTTGACTAAAAATGTATAATCACGTCTATAATATTATAATTTTACACAACTTATAAACAAATATAATTTTTTTTTTATGATTCCACCCCTTTTCAATTTCTTATATAAATACGTTACTAATTATATGAATCATATAATTATTTATAATTACTTAGTTTCGGGTAAACATAAAGTACCCACATCATAATATAATAGTGTATCTATACGATTTTGACATAGGTATCATACAATTTCAATAAGTTAGAAATAAAACATCATTAGTAAATATAATAATAAAGTATCATCATTATCCATAGTGACGTATGATTTTATTTTGGGATTCTGAATGTTTATTTCTTACAATGGTAATCTATATTATTATTTATAGTATGATTGACATAAATATAATACATCGAAATATGGAATATCATTACTAAAAACACTATTTAAGAGCTATCGGGTAATTAAAAACTGAAAATGGTTAGAACCTGTAAAACGATTAAGATTACTTACATAAATAATTAAGTGATTTTCATTATACTTTTTAAAATAAAATCAACATGTATTAAAATTATGAATAACTTTTTCTGAAATTTCAATAATTTCAATCATATTGTATAATACCTCAATATCGTACTTACGCAAATAGAATGAACAAATTTATGACAAATCAAAATGAATAAAATAAAATGTACATAAACCGATTTTGGAAAAGGGTGTTTGCATGAAGTTGGCGAATTTTCAAGAATCCATGTGTCTAAGTAACAGTTAGATAATTAATTCTAAAAGTTAATCACAAGAAAATTACCAATATTAAGATATGAAGTTTAAAAATATTTTAGTATTGGTAAGGGTAACACTACATGTTAAACTAAATATAAAAAATATAAATACTATACATTTTATTATTAAATGTTTTTACTAAAATAAATAAAACGTTATCTATAACTTTATCCTGACACCGTTATAAAATTACATAGTGTATTCCAAAAGTAATATATCCGCTTATTTATCTTTATTAATTAGACATAATTTTATAAGACGAAAAAATCAATTAGTTTAATATATATATTTTATTTTTCATATTTTTCTCAATATAATTTTAATTTATTTCTTCACATTTACATCAACGCGAAACAAGTTTTTCAAAACTGATGCAAAATGTTTCAAATCATTTTTGAAACCAATTTGTTACTTTTGCTTTCAATTCATCACCATTTTTAAAATGAACTTCTTTACAGTGAGTTTTTAATATCAAAAATAACCAAAAGTTTGATGAGGCTATGTTAAAGCTATATAGTGTATTTTTTATCACAAACTGCATATTTAATTAACTGCATGTCCTTAAAAACACATCGACATATTTGAAAAAGACTATGTAATTTTAAAAGCCATAATTCACTGATATTATAGTGAATGAACATAGTACTATACTAATTTGTTCTTTAAAAGTGTGCAAATAATATTATATATTTTTACATAGCAACATAGCAAGTATTCCAGTCTAGCAGTGCAAGTATTCCTTTTGGAAATTCCATCGTATATTATTTTCACATGACACACATTATGTTATATATTTTGTAGACTGTGATTACAAAATGTATCGTTTCATTAAAAACACAATAACTATAACTAACAACAAACATATTTTGGATCCAAAATGCACAACTTAAATTATATTTATTATAGGTTTCACATATAATATATTGCAACAGTAATTATTGGAGCATGAATTCCTATGTCAACATACTTGTATATTATATACCTTTTATATCATTAAGTAAAACACTTTTTTTTTCATATACACCCGCATTTCATTGTTAGTAAATTTTTTTTGAACATTACATTAAATTTTTAATTTATATATTTCGTTTGACAAGTTTGAGCAACAATATCAATAATTTAAAACATAAATCATAATTTAAAAAAAATTAACATGCCATAGAATAACAATAAGATTATTAAATTGAAATTAAATCTTTATTAAGCACGTGGTCTACGATTGTAGACCTTATTAATTTATGATTAATTCTATTAATTTTTAATATTTTTGTTCAAATTAAGAATCTCGTACTTCAGTATAAACGTATGGAATCGCATATGTACTGAAATATTCAAAAATATCTGTATATATATTTGAAAAAACACAATTACTTGTCAGTAGTGAAATTTTGATTATTTCTTTCACGGCATTTATATTTTTGGAACTACATACCCAATTTTATCCCAATCTGTTTGAAACGATAAATATTTTCATTTGACATATTTGCAAAGGACAAAAAATGAAAATTTATATTTTCTTGGAAGTTATCGTCAGACAAAAATAGGTATTATTTCTATACGAAAAATTATGAAGTGAATGGGTTTTTGCCAGTATGTTCCTTTGTTATAATTTCCTGTTATAAATGAAATGCCATAATATGGATTTAATGTATTGTGAAGGGATTCTATAGTTTACATGAAATAAAATATAATTATTATTTGGTAAATTGATAAGTATAACAATATAAAATAATATATTAATACTATTATCTAAAGAGAAGTAAATCAAACAATTACTAAAATTAATTATAATTTTACTTTCATTTACAAAATATTACATTACAAATAATACATTACATTCACTAAATTTATATTAAAAAATTAATAAATTATGCAAGTGTAGACTACATGCGTTTTTTTTTGTGTGCAGCTGTTATTTACCTATATATATAAAACTTAATAGAAAATCTATATACTCAATTAAATGATTCATATATTTTATTTTGACTTACTGTTTATTTTTGGTTTAAATTAAAAAGGAAAATGCAAACTAAAAAAAAATCAATGATTTCGTAAAATTATAAAAATTTAGCACGTAGTTGGTCGAGTGATCCTCAATTGTATACCATTTGTAATATTTCCGACTTCAGGAGCCACACAACACTAATTAAACTTCATGGTGGTACTGATTATGCAGAATGATAAATAAGCAATAGTTATTATAAAATACATTACCGTACAAGTTATTTATAAATACTAAAATTGTCAAAATGTATATATGGTCTACAACTGTAGACTACGCATCTAAGAAAGAGTTAAATTAAATAATGATATTAAGGACTAGTAAGATTTATATGTGGTAACTATTATAGTTCGTTGATATATAGAACATATAAATTAATATTCAGGTTTTGTACTCATTTGACTGCATCCTCGTTGGCTGCGTTTTAAATAAAAAATAATTATTGAAAAATATTTAAAAATTTCCCAAACAACATTCGGAAATATTATAAATTGTTTATGTTAATCATATCAAAATAACATATACTTTTAAATCAATAACACAGATTATGATTTCATTCGAATATTGTTTTTCATTGGTCTTTAAAAAATTACCCTTAAAAGTTTTAATTGTTTAGACGATTCTGAGTGAATCAGATCATTAGTGTCAATACTTATGCATGACGGTGAGTGCACAATAATTTAAAAATAATATATTCCTTTTCGCATAATTATTTTCCCAATATACCTACCTTTATAATACATAATAATCAATACTCCAGTCACACGGATGTACCAAAATTGCCTATACGAAGCGCCTGCCGTAAAACAAAAATATATATATTTAAAAAATAGATACATATATTTATTAATTAATTAGATAATACATATATTATATAAATACTATTTATATATTGTAATGATTTTAAAATAATTGTTTTAGAGATAAACGTACTTATTTGTTAACAAATATATATTTTTACTATTTATATTATAATATAAGTATTAATTATCATTTGAAAAAAATTATTGTAGATATTATTTAAAAAAGTGAATTAATTTTTATTTATGAATAATATGTTCAAGAATTAAAATTGTTGTAATATAAAACTAATAAAAAAGAATATTCTCTAGTAAAGCATCAATATACAAATTTTTCATCAACATTATAATATATAATCAACGGCCATATTACAAACAATTAATCAAACATTATTTCGATTCCAAAATGGTCACAAAAATATCGATATGCTCTATAAAAGAACACTAAACATTATATTTACAATTTTTATCATTCTGGAATAGATAATAACATTATCTCTGTTATAATATATAGTATACAAAAACACCATAATTTCTATGAAATATTAAGCTTAACACAGAACTTCTCACACTTAAGAACAGGAATCAATCTACTAGCAAAATATTACTATGATATTTTAACATATAATTAACATAAAATGTCTAATTACACCAAAATGTACATAAAAAGTTTTAAATTGAATCATAGAGCTTTGTATTTTTCCTAAATAAAACTATTATTCAACTTAAACTTTCCTAAATAACTTGCACATTCACCTCAGAAAATTACACAATACTCGATAAAATCATGCTTGTTAACTCACTCAAAGTATATAATATAATATATTAGTAATCAATGGTTCTCTCAGCATTCTAATAGCACTTAAAAGTTCTTATTCTAACAACAAAAATCTTTAAAAGACTGATGCTGAATTAATTGATACATACAAAAATAATAAATTCATGTGCATCATTTTGCACAAAGAAATAAAGACTAAAAATAAGGGAAATGTAACAGCTGACTAACAAAACAATTCTAAATTGCACCATAAATAATATATTTTTTAATTACATACTTGTATATATTTCTATTCGTATACAATTTCTTGGAATTTCAATACAATAGCATACAACTCCGGAGATCAATTGACGTAAAAAATTGCCATCATCAGAGTAAGATTTGAACACATATTTCTAACTCACTCCTTTCTTATCAGAAAAGAGCATTCATCAATCTGTAATACTTGTTAAACCTCTATCATTTTAAATCATATTTTTGAAGAACGCTTAAAATATAAACCAATAAGATCGACTCAAACCCTCCCAAGAACCCTCATAGAATCTCTCAATGAAAAATAAGTTAAGAAACAAATATATTTCATCTTTAAATGTAACTTATTATATAAATGTTAATATAACGTATACTATAGCCATTCATAAATTGTAAATTGTAAATACCAATAATTGTTCATGTGAAACACACTATATAGAACTGTTGGCTAACTAAAATAATTCTTGAAGCATGTAAATTAATTTAAAAAAAAAAGAAAATTTATACATTACTTAGTAAAATGTAATATATATAATTTTATGTCACAGTATATAAATATATTCTGTCATATACAACATTATTATATGTTTCAACATATAATTCATAATTAATTATCTCGTCTGATACCAAAAATGTCATGTTAAAGATATAACGTATGTATTAAAAAAAGAAAAAACGACTGACTAGAGTTTACGACAATATAGTAAAAATGTTCGAAAAAACTATTCCTTAGATAACAGCGACGAATTTAAAAATACAAATTTTAGATAAAAACTCGATAATATGTTATTATTATTGTTATAAATAACACAATAGTGAGGTTGTAGTCATGTTTTGTGCACTTAAACTATTTATCGCGTAATAAGAAAATGCCAAACGATAAAAAATCGTATATACAAGAAATTACATCTTTTATTCTTTCGTGTACTATTATTGTTTTTCGACATTATATATTTGATTAATAAAAGTTAATTACAATGAAAAATTATTATAAATGTGTCTTTGTTTTTGTCATATTGTATAATAATAAATAATGTTTCAGTAATATATGTATTTGTACTAATTACTAAACTTAACTCTTCATGAAATTTGATTATGATCGATAAATTAATCTTGCTTGCAGCTGAGTTGAAAATGTTATCAATTATTTTTTACAAAATTTATATCTTATACATTATTTAAAAATTCCTATTTGTAAAATGTTAATAAATATTAGTACGATTAGACCGTTACTCGCAGTGTTTACATATCCCAAAAAATTGTATATTTGTGTGTATTTTATATTATATAATGTATATTATTTTAACAAATCCAATATTTATTTGAAAAAGAAATTAAATACTTGTGACAACAGACTAAAGTTACGTTAAACATGGGTTCAATTTTATATAACCATTTTTAAAAAGGTTATAATTATGTTATTAAATATTATATTATTTTATTCAAATCGTATAGGTCTAAAGAGTAAAATGTTAGGTTAAATTAGGTTTACTAAAGTTAAGTACGTATTAATATTAAAATAAAATCAATAATAAATCAAAATCAATGTAATCTCATAAATTAATTTTACAATAAATATTTAAATATTTAAAGCTACACAAATTTGGTATTATTATTATTAATATTTTGGTTTTTTCTAATTTATTAGCAATTAACTTTCTCTCTTCAACAACAAATAATCCAGTATTTTGTTTTAAAAACAAAATATTACAGTATTTTGGGGTAATAAAAATATAAGTTTTAGAACACAATACAATATTGAATACAATTATCATTCATAAGCTAAAAGTATTCGTGAATACATAACTATATAATGTATTAGTATACCTTGACAGATGAAATTCATAAATTGATTCATTGATTCATCAGATGGAGGGCAATAAGGGTCCGCTTATAGTTTGGAATAGATTTTCGTAAGGGGAGGATCAGGGGGCACGGTTCTGCAACTACGCAGTATTTAAATAAATTATTTTTAAGGGGTGGCATATCCGGAGATAGTCCGGTCACTCTCCGCAGTGTAAAATGGTTTATTTGTTGATTCAATAAACGATGACAACCCACTACCAAAATCATTGCTCAACGGCTTTCAAGGTTAAGGTGCATTGCTGATTTAAATAGAAGAAAAATGTTCAGTTAAGTTAGGAGGCCACCTTAATGATATCATTTTTAAAACATAATTAATAAAAACTTTAAATTCGCTCTATAAAAGGGGGGAAAAAATTAACTTGATATTTCTTACACTATTTATGTTATTCATTTTTAAAAAAAGTTAATTTTCCTATCACACTTTGTATTACAAGCTTTTAATACAAGAGCATTAATATATATATAAAGTACAAAATATAAGTACAATATGAATTTCATTATCTCCTAGATATCCATTAGTCCAACTATTATTATAAATTCATAATTTACATTGTTTGATATGATCATTAGATGTTATATGATATAGACAAACAAATACAATATAGCATATAATAAAATATAAATGTTGATTTTATGTTTTTTTTTTGCTTATTAATAAAATATCTTATTATTTACAAAACAATTAAACATGTGTAAATTAACTAAATTGTCTTTAGTATTGAAAAAGAAAAATTCATTGCTACTGCTTAAATGCACGATATTTATGATTTTATCATTAATATCCTATTATAATACTTAATTATATTATACGAATACAATCAAAGTACTTTGAAAATATTGCTTAAAGATGAAATTCTCAAATTATTTACGTATAACATCGAGTAATTTAACTAGTGTATATATTATTAGATTATTAGATTTCATAAGCAATACATATTAGCTAAATATTTCATTGAATAGGTTAACTTAATTTCAAATTGGAAATGTCGATGGAACATATACCTAAATAATTTCTCCGACAAAATTTGATAAATATTTAGCACCATATAAATAAAATTTCTTATTATTTTGATGTATCTATTTTTCACGAACATATTCACTGACCGGTAAAAGAATACAACGTTCGACATATTATTCATTTGTTATCTAGGATTTCCAATTTTTCATTCATTTTTATTATTCTTTTTCCAATCGACTATATACATTTATTGCAGAGAAATAACCACATAAATAAACAAACAGAATAGCTTTAGACGGTTCAAACTAAACTCCTATCAAATAGGAAATTCTGAGAATACTGACTTTGAATTTAATACTTTAAAAGAAGATTAATTGTATACCTATTCTACTATCATTTTAAAGCTCTAAATAACTTGTTTTCTTTATTTACAGTTTACTCATCGTTCATACATATACTATCGATCAGTTAGATATTGACGTATAAGATGAAATGGTATTTATATGAATTCTTGTATAATATTTATAGAATTCAAACACATCTTGTGTTTATTTTGTTCAACTTATATCTAATAAAAATAAAACAAATCACAATGTTACACTGTGTTTAGAATTATTTAAAATCTTAAAGTAATTCAATAACAACCATATCATATAACCATTGTATCCGTAAATATGCTACGAATATTTTTGTGAATAACGTACAATATTTTCCTCGTAACCCATTTTCCACTTTCAACACCAAGATCCAGTTAGACTATTTGATAATATTTAAAATTTTTGAAAACAATAAACATCGCTCTTTATTTAGAAGGTAAATAATTTGTGAATAATTGTTATTATTTTGAGTTATTTTATTATATTTATGAACGATAACGAAAATGAAAAAACACGTCATTAATATTTGTATTACTGCATGTTGCGGGAAAAAATTATTATCCATTCTAAAACTAGAATAAACTAAATTGTATTTATTTAAACATTTCTAAATTTTTTAATTGTTTTTCAACAAATTCGGTACGAATTTCATTTTCCTTGATTCGATATTTGAACCGAACATTTTTGTGTTTAGTTTGTTTCAAATATTTCCAATTAAGATTTCGATTTTTAAATCGAACTGTACACCTCGAATTCGGTTCGGTTTGGTTTAAAAATTAAATAGTTCTTTATATCACTAATAATTTATAATTATTAAATAATATATTACTAGTTTAATTTGAAAAAAGATAATTATTTTTTTCGCTTTTTAAGACGCTAATTGTAACCGAAAATATATTTACTATGTACATTAAACAATAATGAGAATAGTATACAGGTGTCAATCACGATAAAAAGTTAACGCAATAATCATATGAGGTTGTCATAAAGATTTGTATGCGAAATTCGAAAAATAAAATCAGAAATTAACGTTTCAAATTATATAGATACAAAAAAAAACCTAAGTTTCTTTATAAAATATTTTTAATTTCATGACAACAATTGTTTTTATGTCGACAGACTGTTCATACTGATTACACTATATTATTTCTGAGGTGTGTTCTTATGTTAAACTATGGACTTACATTAAATGTAACATTTTATATACAATTTTGTAAGTTGACAATGTAAATATACATACATACATACACACATACGAGTACCCGTATAATCATTTCAATATTACTTCAACGTATCTCAAAGCACAAAACCTTTTTGTTAACGAGTTTAAAGCACACGTGCTGTTATGCCATACATTTCATAGGTTAGGCGAACATTGATTTTCTAGTAATCTTAACTTTACATCATATGGCATAGATCGTAAGGAATACATTCATGTGTGGAAATATTGCGATTTCCATTGGTCGAAAAAATTATGTCAAAACATTGCAATGGCTAGTTTTTAATTATTATGGTGATATCATTAGTGTTGTGCATTATCTAAATAAATTTATCTATATAATAAAAAATATATTTTTATCTTATTTATATAAAAGTAACTTGGATCATAATTTATCTTATCTAGATAAAAAAAAGGTTATCTACAATAAATTATCTAGATAATTATTATAATAAAAGCTTTTTTTAGTTTAACTTCTATTAAATTTGTAATTTTATTGTATTGTACAACAGGTGTACAAATGAATTTCAAATCTTCAAGCCTTACTTATAGAGATATATTTTGATACTGGTAAATTATTATTATTATTATTATTATTATAACTTACAAGGAACTAATTCACGATAACGAAATTGTTTTCAACTATAAATTATGGTTGAAAAATATTTTTATTATAGAGTATAATATACAACATAATATAACATAAATACCCCGTCATAATACGAATAGTCGGGGGACACCTGTGCAATATCCATATACTACAGTCTATATACGAGGTGTGACAATAAAATAACGAGACTTTCTAAATATAACCTAAACTATTAACGTTATCTGTAAAACGATTATTGAAATATGATTAGGAAACACTTATCTAAAAGTACTATAAACACTGATGAAATCGGTTAATTTTCTTATACGTTAGTAGCTTTGTTATTAGTGCGAGTTCGACTTTACTGCCGAAAAATGTTAGATATAAAAATCGAACAACGTGTTAACATTAAATTTCTTGTTAAATTAAAAAAAACTGCCGCGGAATCATTTCGTATATTATGTGAAGTTTATGATGAAGAATGTTTATCAAGAGCTCGCGTTTTTGAATGGCACAAACGGTTTTGCAGTGGAAGAGAGGACGTCGAAGACGATGATCGTTCTGGACGTCCTACCACATCTTCAACAAACGAAAACGTTGAAAAAATCGACAAAATTATTCGGCAAGATCGTCGATTAAGTGTTAGAGCTGTAGCAGAGATGGTAAATATTGATAGAGAAAGTGTTCGTAAAATTTTAGTTGAAAATTTAAATATGAGAAAAGTGTGTGCTAAAATGGTCCCTAAAAATTTGACGATTGATCAAAAATTCAATCGCAAAGAAATTTGTTCTGACACCTTAAAAATCATCAAAGATGATCCATTTTTTATAAATAATATTATTACGTGTGATGAAACATGGATTTTTACATATGATCCTGAAACTAAAAGGCAATCCATGCATTGGAAGACACCAACTTCCCAAGAATGAAGAAAGCACGAATGAGCAAGTCGAAATTCAAAGCAGTGCTCATTGTTTTCTTTGACATTAAGGGAATAATTTTTATTGAATGGGTTCCTAGTGGGCAAACTATCAACCAATATTATTATAAAGAGGTATTAATTAAATTAAGAGAACGTGTTAGAAAAAAGCGACCAGATCTGTGGAAAAATGGCTGGGTTCTTCACCAAGACAATGCTCCAGCTCACAGTGCATTTTCAATTCAACGTTTTTTAACTGAAAAAAATATTTCTATACTTCAACATCCCCCGTACTCTCCAGACTTTGCTCCTTGCGACTTCTTCTTATTCCCAAAAATTAAAAGTTTATTAAAAGGAACCCATTTTCAAACGGTTGATGACGTAAAAATGAAAACGGCAGAACTTCTAAAAGGGCTGACTGAAAGCGATTGGCAACATTGTTTTCAAGAATGGCAGCGACGTATGCAACAGTGTGTTGATGCTGAGGGAAGGTACTTTGAAGGTGACAATCATTAAATTGTAAAATTTTAAAAGTAAATAACTTTTATTAAAAAAGTCTCGTTATTTTATTGTCACACCTCGTACATATATAATATAACACCAATCGGTATAATTTAATAATATAATAATATTTTTGAAAATTCTACCTGATAATGAAATTTGATATTTTGAGTTGCTGAATTATATATACGAATTTGGGGTTCCCACTGTAATGCGTATTACGTATTTATTCATCGTTTGTTTTCCACGATCCATGCATGTCTCTCTTGTGTTTTCTTGAAGAAACGTTTTAAAATGGAGAAACTTATTTGTCGTAAAAGAAACTACAAATACAGTGGAAACGATACAAATGAGTTTGTACCTAAGTCGTCAGATGAACCAGACTCACATACAACTGATAATTAAAATTTTTTGTTGGATGGGAAATATATCAAGACCAATTCGGTCAATGATACAAATATGAATGCTAATTGTCAGTGTTACATGTGTTTTTAATGTACCTCGTTGTATTATATAAGTATGCATAATTATATAATATTAACTTAATAATAATAATAATAATTACTTATTTTATAAATATATATATATTAGAAATTAATGGCTATGGTGTAGTGATGGGTGGTGGGTAATTCAAATTCAATTTTTCTCCTCCAATTTAAATTTAATTCGGCACCACTGGATATTTTAGATTCTAAGAATATCGAGAGAATTATTTTACAACATTTTTTTTTATTGAAAACTTGCACATGTATACTTATTTTCAGGTAGCAAATTTATTAGGTCATTTTTCAACTTCTTCAATAAACATAAAAAAAAAGATAAATGCGTGAGCAAATAACTGGTTATTTCTTTGCAACTTTTTTAAAACTATTAAATTTTCACAGAATATGTATTTTACTGTAGTATAAACCATGTACGCAACGATTTTTTGATAATGAAATTACCATACACGAACGTCATCCCACTGTGATCCATTTAGCTGTGTAGCTGGAGAATGACCAACGAGTGTATTTCACGGTAACAAACGCAACGTAGAAAGCTGAACGACCACCAGCGACGACAACGCTGACAAGCTTTTTCACGACACGCGCAAGAACACTGCTTTACTCGGAGATGCCGAGATATTTCACATGGGAGTATCATCAAAAAAATTTTATTAGAAACACAGAAAGCCTGTTCCTAGATACGTAAATGTACATTCAACTGACGATGAATTAGGGCGCATTTACACAGCTCATCCGAGTAAACAGGAATATTCTTATCTCCGTTTGTTATTGGTTAATGTTCGTGGATTGACTTCATTTGAATTTCTACGAACTATCAAAGGTTTTGATCAAAGCTTTGATTTCTATAGAGGATTTGTGTCTGATGATGTCCGGAAAAATGTTGCATGAATTAGGAATGTCAACGGCAATACGATCGAGTTGCTTTGAGTCAATTAGTACTAACAAAGTTCCCGTTTTTGAATCAGCATCAGAAAGCCGCATACGAAACTTTGATGATAGCAGTAAACGACATCTACGGATAAATCTTCATCCTCAATGCACCTGACATAACTGACAAAACGTTCCTAATTTCATCGATTTTAGGCTCGATTCACACATAAAGTTAAATAATGCTAGCTATAACATCATCTGGGATCACCATCACATTGTTAGAAGAAAGATGAACAGATTATTCTGCCACTAAATTTACAAACGATAGATAAACCGATGTGCAACATTACTAAAAAAAGCAGCAATGGCGAAAGTACTACAGAATTGCAAAATAATTATTTGAAATGAGTGTACGATGGCACACAAACGAGCATTGGAGGCACTCGATTGAACGTTGAAAGATTTGCGCAATAATCAGGACCTATTTGGATATACGATGATTCTAATAGCCTGTAATTTTCGCTAAACGCTGCTAGTCATTCAAAGATCAATAGCTACTGATGAAATTAAGTTTTGCTTGAAGTTATTGAATTTGTGGAGATACGTGAAAACTCTCAAGTTGACAACGAATATGCGAGTGGCATTATAAAATAACGAATCGGCGGAAGTGGTTTCCAAGCAATTATTAGACATGGCAAAGAAAAATTTCGGTTAGCGCTTTCACTAGCCTCATTTTCACCTAAGTTTTGTCAATTCACATCATCAAAAGAAAAATTGTACATGAAAGTGTTCCCATGTATTAGTACAAATTACAAAAACTCTGTTTGGTTGAGCGAACCAACCACTTTGGCAGCAAAACATAATGACGTAGACGATTTGGATATAAAAATTCAAAGTCAAATCCCTTGCCCATTGTATTCATTTAAGTCGATAAATTCCATTACCGATCTAGATGAAGTCGTCAATTATACAATTAAACTTCTGAATTTATTTGATTTGCCAGAAATGTCGCCGCAAAATTTGCAGCCTAATGTCAGCTCGGTGATAATCATGTTACGCAATACGAATCAACCAAAATTATGCAATGGAACAAGACTCGGTGTTGACAATGTAATGAAGAACGTGATTGAAGCAACGGTAATCATAGTTCAAAAATTCAAAGGCGAAGATGTTTTGATTTCAAGAATACTACTGATTCCAATCGACTTGCCATTTCAATTTAATCATGTCCAGTTTCCAGTTCGTCATATATTCGCAATGACGATTAAGAAATCGCAAGGCCAATCGTTGGAAGTGTGAAAAAGAGTTGGAATAATCTTTGAATTTCCGTGTTTTTTCCATGGGCAGTACGTGGCATGCTCGAGGTCGGTAAACCATCGGCGCTATTCTGTTTCTCTCCGGACGGAAAAACAAAAACTATCGTTCATTATCAAGCGTTGTGATGAATACATTATAGACACTAACAAATGATTGTCAAATCAATGAATTCCTATTTATTTTATTATACATATAAGTGTAGATTCATAGATTTTGTGAAATAGTTTACCAAAAAAACCAACAATATTAATTCCTGATATAAACAAAGCTACCCGAAATGTTGTCTTTCAAGAAATTTTTAGTGATTGAAGAAAAAATTAACGGCGGGTAATCGATGTGGCTTATATTGAGGTTTAAAATAATCATTTCTAAATATTATTAATTGGTTAAGAAAAAATATGTATTTAAAAAATAAAAATAAACTTTAATTCAATATTACTCAAAACTATTTAGTTTTTTAAATAATTATTTGTATAAACTATTAATTAAATAAAAATACTACCGTTCTACTGCACATGGGTAAAGCCGGGTAATACAGCTATATTATTTATTAACTATTTATTTATTTATGATATCTATCAATAGTAAAGCATTGCTGGGTCAGCTAGTATATATATATATATATATATACTATAATACTGTAATACCATATATCTTTTACAGATTTGAATGTTCAAATAAAATAAACATTTTTATCATATGGATATTGCAGTAATTAATAATAAATCAGTTTTAACGACTGTAATTTACTTTAGTTTTTTATGTACGTATTATATACATATTTACAACATCGTTTATTTTGTATCAACATAAAATGAGACAGAAATAGTGATCAAGCTTATTTTAAACAAAAAACAATATACAATATGCTTTATCGACAACATTTTAGTTTTCATATAAATATTTTATCCGGTATTATTCTACAACAATGATTCAAAGCTTTTATACGCTAATACAATATTTGTAATACAGAAACTGTCTCTTTCAATTGATTTTACTCGTCACATGATTGCTTACGCGGTGAAGGCTAGTGTAATATATTTTTCATCGGAATGACCAGATAAATTTAGTATTTGATGTAGACCAAACTAATTGGATAACTGTTTTAAATCGGAATAATTAGATTACCTTATAACACATTTTGATTCATGGAGTTTGCCACCATCAATGTATTCCAAATTATCAGGAAATAAATTATAAGTCCAATCCAAAGATCTCGTTTTACACACCTACTGTAAATTTTATAAAAAAAGTATTTGTACCAAATATTACACATAATTATCTATTATAAAGCTATACATTTAAATTGGGACACTATATATTAGCATTCAAATCTATACTCATTTAGATTGCATATTTTAACAAAATTATTATTCATACTTAGAAAATAATAATTATGTTCATACACTGAACGTATATAAATTGTGGGCAAATTCGGGCGAAACGAGTTAAAAGCCATAAACTATACTTTAAAGGATAAAATATTTTTTACATAATGTGTATGGATAATCATTTAATTAATATTTCACTATGATAAATTTTATTTATAATGATTTAAAAAAAAAAATCGACTTACTTATTTATTAACATGTTCATCTATAAATACTAATATATATATTTGTAATAATTTATTTATTTGTGCTTTCATATGTCTTGTTGATTTCAATGTACACAATTTAAAAAAACTTTATATTAAACCTGTCTTTAATTATTTTCAATAACTTTTAATTAATATTAAATCAGCATCTTATGATAACACCTATTTGTTCTGGTAATACTCGTATATTATGACATAATATGAATTATATTATATTCAAATAGCCTTTTAGAATGTCAGATAGAACTCATTGCTTGAAAACATATTGAACATAGGGAAATCCCACTCCCTAAACGCGTATATTATATTGTTTGTTCTTCATGTAATTTTATACTTCACATTAAATTATTGATTTTTATTTATATTGTTTATTAAATTTTAATTTAATTTAAAAGCAATTGAATATCAAGAATTTATATGAATTCATTATTCGATATCTAAATTTGATTTTTATATTTGATTCTTTTAATTGTTTTAAATAAAAAATTTCTCTAAATATACGATATTATTATTATATACTACTAGTAATTATATATATTATATTCAGACAATAGTTATTTAGTACAGGGAAATTGTACATAACTCGATTTATTTAAAAAAATTAATAATTTGGAAAACAGTATTTTTAATTAGCTTTTAAACAATAAGTATTAGTTTCTATATTGCCATTAAAATTTTCTTAATTTCAAGATTTCATTAAATCACTATTTTGCTCCCAAAAACATTGACTATTTTCATAGAAATCATTTAAAATAGAAAGGACATATTATACAAATATCGTTCTCATAATTATGTAGGATTAAATTTTTTATGTATTATGTATTTTACAGGTTGATTTATTGTTTATTGTTCTTATCAAAATATAACTTTGATATTTAGTTTCATTTTAGTTCAAAAACATTTATCGATTTATTTTTAATTCGTAAATTTAAGCATACTTGATAGGTATTTTTATCTTGTGGAATATGAATTTTATAAGTTCAGTCTATCCCATAACCTTTAATATTTAAATCAACTACATCATAATATAATTAAAATTAAATGGCTATTTAGCACAATTACATACAAAAAAGGTAAAAAAAATTTTACAATTTTATTATAATCTAAACAATCTTAACTCATTTATGTGTTTTTATACACCTGCTAATATAGTCATTTTATTAAAATGATAAAAAATGTTCGAATATAAAAGACAATATATGGAAATGTATAGCTTTATATTTACTCGTACTTCTGTCGTAATTACTTTAAATAATTAAATTTTAAGGCAATTTAAAATTGAACGAAAAATCATGCAACAATAAATGTAAAGTTGAAATGCCCAAGATTGAAAATTCCGAAATATATTATATTTGATGCGTAATAAAAAAAAAACAATTATAATAATAAAAATATGAGTTGTAAACTCAGAGTACGTGAATTTCAATTAATACTAAATTACAAAATCTGTCCACGTGTAGCATTAATTATTTGTCGGTGCTTAAATAAATGTAACTGACAATTACAATTATCATTATAATTATTATCAGTGCTTGAATTGGGGAGGTAGGGTGCGTAGATGAACAAAGCTCCTCTATTATTTTTTTTTTGCTAACTATTTTTTTTTACTTATACGGAGGACGGTAGAAGCTACGCCCGAAATATTTTTTTTTTAAATGTAGGTTTAAATTGTTATCAATTTTAAAATTTTAAATATTTTTTGATCAAAATATTTTTATAATTTGTTTATATGATAATATTATCATATTACGCTTGTTCTGTGCATAGCGCAATAGTACACAGATATGTATAATAAATTATTGTACATATCGGTGGTCTAATGTACTCGTTGAACGCAATGTTATCAGTTTCAGTCATCACTGTTAGGATTTTCACTTATCATTAAAACAATAAATTAGTCTTGTCGTAAAAGGGGTTGTGGAAGGCGAAACCTCATACTGGTTTGTATTTAATAATTTTACGCTTGGAACAGAGTTTTTTATTCGTTAGATTGAGCTCCTCTACTAATTTTTTCCCAATTCGAGCACTGATTATTTTTAATACATATACACACACATTCGTTAACACAATTATTATTTGGAAAATAATATTTATAGTCAATATGCTCGTTCGCATCGTTTTCTCAATTATTCTTAAAATAAATTATATCTTTAGATTGTAAGCTCACACACACACGCGTACATGTCAAGCATCATATGGTTCTATCAAGATATTTTTGTGGATAGGAAAAAATATGGAGAATTCCACATATTATTTCACCAACTCATCGAACAGGACGACAATTTTTGGGATATATGAGAATGACTAAACTAACTTTTATGATATATTGGAAAATATAAGAAATAAAATCAAAAAGCGATATCCGTATTGAGATATGCAGCATTCCCATAGTTCCATAAACTTCTCCTCACTTCGACTAAACGTATAAATTACTCGTACATGATGAAAATTTCGTTTTGAAGAGATTTACGTCGGACGAATCGACCGATAAAAGCTAACGAAATTAAAATTAGACCGATGGATACCCGACGTCTGTGTAATCGGCCGATGCGGTCGGAGGCCCTGAGACCACATGTATATATTTTGCATTATTTAAAATGATCGGGTGAGTTTGACCGACGTCGGCCGTTGATCGAATTGTCCGATGTCGGTGCCACTGTTACCGTAGCCTTATGATTTTCTAATTGTTGAGAACAACAGCCATTAACACCAACAGGCTATTTCAGTGTACGTAATGAGAGAATAATTATGCCAATGCGCACTAGTTGTTATAATAACCATTCAATATTAAATTACGAATTCTATATTAGATCGTATATATATGTCCTGTTCGATCGTGTATTGAAGACTATACATTATTAAGCTAGATACTTGCAAAGTGGTATCTCAATTAAGTCTAATGGCACCGCATGCGGTCGAATGGAAAACCAGTAAAATCGATTCTATTGTTAAATATTTAATTGATTTGATTATTGGATCTATTCGTATGAAAATGGACGTCAAGGATATAATGGCGAATGATTTGGTAGAAGTTACCACGATAGTGAGAATACGAGAAGATAAAACTCTTATCCGTAACCATGAATTATCCGCATGAATTTATCGATTAAGCACGTTATAATTTACGTGGTTGTGTTTAAGATGATTTAGCATTTCGGTTGAAATGGCTACGAAAGATGTGTTTTTCAGAATGTTCGATTTTATTTTATAAAAGGTGTCAGGGAGTTTAATGGATTTATGGCTCTTTTACAACGAAAAAATTTGATTTTATTTATAACTTTAGGTATAATACAGCTGCCTACCATACCATGGCACCAATTTAAGACAAACGTTGTTTTATTATTTTGTCTTCGGCTGAAATTTACACCAAACTAGTATAAATAAATAAATAATTAAATGTATATATACGACTATATATATACGACTACTAATACTCGGTAGGCATGATTGGCCTAAACTTAAACTACAACTAGGAACTGATGACAAATATTTTATACAATTTAGGAACCAGTGGTGGCACTAAAGACGAGCCAGGTAGGGACATGGCCCTACCTGAAAATGGCTGGCCTTACCACTGGCTCAAATATAAACTTAATAATTTGGTCATGCTTCATAACCTAATAAACCAATTGTAATAGTTCACCGTAAGTACATGAAAACATGTAATGAACAACAACCGCGTGGCAAAAACATACAATGGAGCAAGTGTTATGCGGGAACGCATATAGTTCATTCTAAATTTATTGAATTAAAAAAATAAGTAATAAATACCAAAAAACCTATAAAATTAAAACGCCTATTCCTAACAAAATGGTTTGCGGAAGTTTTTATGCTGTAAATCTAAAAAAAAGTACATTTGAAATTGTTTTGTTGCTTTTAAATAAATTATTATTTTCTACAAATTAGAAACATTCTTGTGAAGCTGAAGCATTATTAAAAAAAATTGATTTCAAATTTCTATATATGCTATTGGTATTTGATAATTTTCTTTCTCAAATACACATATTGAGTAAATACCTACAAGATGTTAAATCTAACATATCTAATTACAACGATTTCAAATATGAAATGTAAAAAATTTTGGTTTTTGAAAATGGTTCAAAAAAATACTTTTGACTTGTTTTTTCTGTTTTTTTTTATATTTTATATTTTGCTACAATATAGGCAATAACTGCTGTCGAAGACTAAGATTTGCTTCATGACTAATACAATTCAGTTCATTTTTATACATTTATATAAACAATCGCATAAACATAAAAATCTATTGGAAATGTATTTATAAAGAGTTATTAAAGAAAATAATTTACAATGTACTTTTTGTAACATTGAAATAGCATTGCGTATTTATTTGGTCTTGCCAGCGTGAAAATGTCGTAAAAAACGCGCATTTAAAAAATGCAATTGATTAAAAACCGATTTCGAACTTCGATGATATAAAAACGATTATCAGGCCTTTTTTAAATATTGAAAGTGAAAGACTTAAATCATTAAATTTTTCACTAGTACATATAAAGTTAAACAATTTATGGTAATGAAATTTAGAAGACTACCAATATAACTATGATAATTTACATTATTGAAGTACAGTATATATATATATATTATATGTTCATTGTAATTTTAAATAAAAATAAATATTATTTAATATAATTGGAGCAAAATTAATTATAATTTTAGTTTATTATTTAACATAATAACATTTTTTCAGCCTTACTTTTGAATAAAATATTATTTTGCAGTAAATTATAATATTATAAATACATTATATATTAAATACACTTCTAATGCAACAATATCAGGTACATGTAATTGAAAAATGGGGCCCCAATTAAAATGGGCCGGGAGTCACCACATTTCTAAATTCGGTACTGCCAATAAGAACGTTATTATAAAATATAACTAAAAAATATAGTTGTATAAAATGTGTTTATTTACTACAGGTTTCTACTAAAAATCATCGTTAGATATAAAATCAAAAATAAAATACAAAAAAGTAAATATAAAAATGAACAAGAATACACAGAGAAAATTATGATTTTTATAATAGAATTATATAAAGTCAAACTAAAACATAAAAATAATAAAAACAAATAACAAATAAAAGCAAACAAATTGTGTAAAACTTGAATTAAATTTGAAATGGACAATTATAGTATGTTATTAATATTATATAATATTATTCAATATATATATTGATAAAAAATATTATTTTTTAAATCTGTTTGTATATTTAAAATATTATTCAAATTGCATATTTTTAATACTTATTTAAATTTTTGTAATTCTTCCACAATTGAATTTATGTGAATATTTTATGTATGTTTACAATTTTTTAATAAATTTATTTTTATTTATGTCAATAAACGTTAATGTTTATAATTAAATATCAATTGATACATAATTGCTTTATTGTCACATATTTTAATCAGAAAAAGTAACACATTTATGATTGATGTAAAAATAATATCAAAAATTCTGGGTATATGAAATTTGTTGTTCCTTTTTCAGATGAAAATAAAATGAACTGTTAATTATTTTTGCCTATTCGAGATAAGATAAGGCAACATAATGTTGCCTATGGAGAAAATATCTATTTGGCATCTATTTAATCGGTACTTCAACAAATATAAATCATTGCCCTTAAGCTTTATTTATGGTTATCGCGAACATGCAAGAAACAAACGTTTTACTGAAAATTAAATTCAATTAAACTGAAATAGGAAATCTATCAGTATAATAGGAATCCGTATTATACAAATCAATGATTTGAATATTAGAGAGGAATTTAGAAATTTATGTTTGTAAGTTAAAAAAAAGAGTGGTTAGGAAAATTGTAAAGTCAAATTTTGACATAACCCTTCGTGTTCAAGTATTAACCAAATACTACACGAAATAATTAAGCAAAATTTACTACCTTTATGAAAAAATATATATTTATTAAAAAAGAGAAAATATTGTAAAACAAAAACCTATAGTTTTTTCCATCACTCGGTTCATAATGAGGTGCGGGTGTAAACATATATATCATATATTGATTTTCTCAAACCTATTATTACAGGGATACATTTCCGGTGAGCGCCTTAATATTTTAATGGAAAAGTCGGCCA
Organism: Schlechtendalia chinensis; assembly: GCA_019022885.1. NCBI lineage: Eukaryota > Metazoa > Arthropoda > Insecta > Hemiptera > Aphididae > Schlechtendalia > Schlechtendalia chinensis. The sequence goes on along the minus strand of CM032339.1, from coordinate 17,684,290 downwards.
AATTTTATTTTTCCTGCTATCACCTGCTGTTTTTACGAACCTTAAAGACTCCTAATAAATTTAAATATCAATATATTGAGCAGCCAGTTTTTCATGCATATGTTTTAGTAGATCAAACTTGTCACAACATATCCATCACATCTGAAAACTATATTTAATACAAAGTTTAACGTAACAGTAATATTTTAACTTCAGAACTGTCTATAGAATGTCTAATTGATTAACATCAGCATACATATACAATACACGTTATATTTACACACCTTTTATAAAAAGTACATAGATAAACAAATAATTAAATGTACTGTATACAAATATATCAAAATTATGAATATTACAAAACGTACACATTAAAATAAAATTGATAGTGACCAGTCTCTTAAGCAATTTCGATATTAGTTTTGGATAATCATATCACTTTCGTAGTACATTAATGTAATAATATTAATAAATACACTATGAAATAAGTTTCTGTTATTTATATGCGTATTTAACGCATTAAGAAATGTAATCATGTAATAAATATTGTTGCATTTTGAGAAAATACAATCACACTTAATATCGTTTTAATTTTTCGACGTACCTCTATTATTTTTTTAATAAATACGATTTACGAATTTAATTATGATTTAAAAATTTATAAAATAAAAATTCATAAATATATATTTGGAATAACAAACAATTTATTTCATATTTATAAACTGTATTAGATACATAAAATAAATCTAATTTATACTATTAAGTTTCTTACAATTAATACTGATTATTATTATTTATTTTTTTAACGGAAATTTCTACGGAAAATTTTTAAAAAAGATAATAGTTTCTATAATGTAACCTTTTTTTTCATTTCGGCTCTTCCATATTTATTAAAACATTGGGCGGCTCGCGAGTCTCTTCTCATTGGCCACCTTTGCTATAGATCTTTTTTGTCATAATTTAGTCGATCAAGACTATTAATTGAAATTATTAGCACAAGCTACAAGCTTAAAGCCATATAGCATTATAGTATTTGCTCAATATGAAAAAGAGAAAAATGAAAAATATTTTTAAGAAACACAACCACATTTAAAATGATTTACGGGAATAAATTTATGAATGTAATTAGAAAATTGAAGATAGTATAATGACCTAAAATGTATTATAGTAAATTACTAACAATTAGAATTTAATTATTATTGAACAGTTTCTTGATAGTTTTACATTTTCAAGTACAATGTAATAATACCACACATTTATTTTTTAAATTAACTGTATTAGATAATTGATATTGAAATTTTTTTCTCATAAATATATAAAAGTACACGAGAAAAATATTTTATGGGACACCAACAAATGAACCTTGTTTAAAATGAATTGCATTTCATTACATTCCGATCAGTATATATCGATTTTAAAATTCTGACATTATTTATTTTGTATATTTACTTTTATTCTTTTTTTAAACCATAGACATAGTAATTAAGTAATATTGTGTCAATAATAAATGTGAATTTCAATGTAAAATTTACCTTAACTTGTGTTACTTATATTACTTACTTACGTAACTTATGGAAGATATTAAACACTTTTAATATGTCTGAAATTTTATCTTAATACATATATTTATTTTATAATAAAAATCTGATGATGTGAGGCACTCACTAAAATCATTTGCTATTCAGCCAATAAAACTAAACCACATTTTTTGTTATTTAACGAAAGACAACACATTAATCACCACGAGTATGCTCTTGTTTTGTTTGAAACATTACTTAGTCCAATTCAATACTATCTATTTCAAAACAAATAAAAATTCTTTTGTTCTTATTATTTGTATTATATCATATTTCACTAATGTACAAAAAAAAAAAAAGGAAAACAAATATAAATATAAATAAAAGGTTTCGTACTATCAAAACAATGTTAAATTTGATCTGTAAAATGTAGTTGATGTTTTTCTTCTGTAAACATTACTATTATGTAGGCAACTTTAATATATTACAGTAAAACATTGAACATATTCTATAATAAAAATAATAATAAAAAAAATCATATTGAAGTGGTTAACATATTGTGTTCAGAAATATTATTTCATGTACAAAAAACATGCTTAAAGAATATATTGAAACTTATTTTGATTAAAATTGAAGAACCAGTTATATGATTTTTTATATTTTACATTTTACAAAAAATACGTGGTTTTATAATTTTTCTTTTGGTAGTTTTTAATATTGATGCTTGTAAATGGAAACTTATAAAACCCTAATGTATTAGGAAACTAATTAACGTGCTTACACACAATCACATAACTATAGTTTATGTGGAATTGCTGTTATGAAATTCATATTTTTATTAAAATTATTATTAGTTACAATTTTATTTTAATATTATTATTATCTAAATGTTTACCATAACAACCCTTTTCAAATTCAGATAACATAATTAATATTACTGTTTACGAACTTACCTGATTTAATCAAGTTACTTAATTGCAATTATTTATTCGCATAATATACGAGTATATGTACAATGCAATACGAAATAAGTTTTAGTAAATTTTCAATTGTTACAATTCAAATTTTATATCCTAAAAAATTATACAAATTTATTTTAATTTAATAATTATGTTCTAAAAAAATGAATAAATACATATATTGTCTATTACTAGAAAAATTAACAATTTAAAATTATTTTAAGTAAACATACACATAATTTGTTAATTTATTTAACTAATATACCATTGACAATAGTTTTGTTTTGTGTTTTTTTTTCAGTTTATACAAAATATGTTTTAATTATTTATAACAGAAATGAACACTATTTATTGTTCTTCGTTGAAAATAATGTCAACAATTCAAATTTATTAATGTTTACATTATTAGTAAAGTAGTTATTAGTTGCTCTTGATTTATTTTTCAGTATATCATTTTAGAAATTTCATTTAAATACAATGGTAACTTGGTTAAATTTCCTATTTGTGTAATATTATGAGATAATTTTAAATTCATACCGTTTTAGATGATTTTGAGTTCTAACATGACTTTGCGAAGCTTACGTATATTCTAGAGTAATCATAATTATCAAAAATAAAATGTTTTCCTGTAGTTAAGGATGATTAATTAACAAAAGTTATTTCCCTAAGTGAGTTACTATAAACTCCATATCATTTGTCATTTCATTTGTCAAACATAATTATATTAGAGCTGACAAATCGAAGGAACATCAATCTAAAACTTGAACCCGTTTGCAAATAATACACATATACCGTGAAATAACGACCGCTTATCATCGTGTACCACCCAGTGGAATTATGGGAATGAAAGTTTCAGTTTATCAAATATATATATATATTGTTTACTTATACGTACAATATATTAACCATTACAATTCAAGGTTTCACAATTTTATCTGCCTACATCATTTGTGTATCATTATTAAACTATTATTATATTGTATGCATGTCATTAATAACGTTATCAATGTCACTCACGTAAATAATTTGAACAAAACTCGATTGTTTACAAAAATTAACTATGATTTGTCTTGAAAAACCACCTCGGGTAGATATGTACTCTCAACAGACAATTTTCAATGATATCAGTGCGAATATACAATGTTCAAACATCTTATAAGACTGCACATGTATTATTAATATACTATAATACTTTATGTCTTATAAACATGTTAAAAACATGATGTGCAAATGTCCACATCACCGAACTAATATTCTTCCGAACATATTCTGATATGTATATATCATAATCACCACTTTACTTACCACTGAATGCAGCTGTATTTAATACAGAACATCATTGTTCTCAATATAACACAATAACAAATAATAACAAAAACTTTAGCTTCGCCACAGTTACTATCAACGAAAAAACACTGTCTAGAGCAGTGCTTCTCAAATTGTGGGCTGTGAGTATATTACTGGGAGACCATGAAATATTTGGATATATTTATTTTATTTTTAACTATTTTCTTAAGGCTTTAAAAGTTTATGAAAAAGAAACCATAATTATTTCCCGTTATCAAAATTAAATAGTCAGTTATTTATTAATAATAAAATTATTATTATTATTATTATTAATTAAATTATTATTATTACATCAAAGAAGTTTAAATTACATGAAACTTTATCGACAATGTTGATAATCCTAATATACCAATTAAACTTTAATGATATAAACCCTATATATAACTATATATTTAATAATATATAATATATATAAATATAAATAATATTAATATTATTGTAATATATTTATTCTATTATATTTTTAAATAATATTATTAAATATAAGAATATATTTAATAAATTATTATTATATTTATTATGACTATTATAATAAATTTATATATAAATATATATAATAATAATTTACTGTGTGAATTAGTATGTGTCCAACAATTTAATTTTAGTATAGAGTTTATAAAAGAAAAAATAATTTCCTATAATTATGCCCACCGTATGCTTAGTTAGCATAAGGTTAACAACTTCTTTTTCAACGAAGATTTTTTTTTAGGTTATTAATAATTTTCTAGGCAAAATAATAATTCTAGAACTTAAAGGGGTTTTACATTAAAAATAAAGGGCACCATGATAAAAAAGTTTGAGAAGCACTGGTTTAGAAAACAAGCATTAGTATTTGATTCCATTAACGGTATACCACAAAAAAACTACATATTAGAAAACAGCAAAACTGTACCTCCAAAAAATATTATTTTTATTTATAGTCGCTTTATTAGAAAAAACAAAAACAATTTTTATTAACAAGCACGAAATCCCAATATACAGATTTATTAACCCAACAAAAAAAATTATTTCAAACATCAGTCCATCCATCCCTACTTAATTAATAATAAATTCATTAAAAAGATTAACATAAACCCAATCTCTCTAGTTAGACACCTAAAAGCTGGTATGCACGTCGAAGGGTATGATCATATTTTAAGCTTTCGCCATATGATGTTTATAAATCAAGAAGAAGCTAGTAATCTTGCTGGATCAAAAGTTATTAATTATAATATAACTCTATTCAGAATTTTCTTCATTGATAAAAAATCACATGTTTTACATGTAAAGTTATAGGACATTCAACCTGTAAGAAAAACGTCTCCAATATTATAGCTAACATACAAATAATTAAAGAACTCAACAAAAAAGACCAAACATCCATGGTCAGATGGTAAATCCAGCAAAAAGATCTTAGAGAATATTTAACCACCCGAAAATTTCCAACTAGATGAAGAACCTATCCAAATTAAAACAGACCAGTGTGAATTAAACAGAGGCAAAACAACACTCCAGATTACCAAAAATACGCAAAAAAACCAGGGACTAGAACCATAATGATTTTATCTGGGTTCAGTTCGGTTATTTAAAAAAAAAAAAAAATCAGTTTCAGTTCCGGTTCCAGTTTCGGTTAATGCCGATACTAACTGGTTCTTAAAATTGTAGAAATTAGGATTAAAAAAAGGTTAATTTGTCAGTTATACTGTGGTGTAGTTATTACATGTTTAATAATTTTTTTAGCCATCTTCAGCATGCAAGTAATAATATCAATTATTATTTAGTCTGACTGATCATTAAAATTGTATACATTTTCATACTTTTTTGAGAAATTTATAAGACTTTTACACAAATCACTTTTGAGAATATTTTTCTAATATTCTTCTTATAGTCCATCAATGTTAAAAATTTGATTTTGAATATTTAAGATTCTGAGATTAGCGAGAAATGTATAAGTTTTACAGTAATGTGTTATTTATGTTTTTTTTATGTTTATACTAAAAATTTTATTTAAAGAGTTACTCCAATCATTTAGAGGTAATGAGGTTATTTTATGAAAAATTAATTCTAGATTTTATTATTATTACAATTTATGATATTCACGAAATGAAGTTTGAGAATTTTAAAACAGTTTCAAATTATTGAGTTAAACCAATAGATAGAAATTAATCTTCAAAAAATCTAGGTAATTTAACACTTTTTGTTAAGAATTTTGAGAACCCTTGGGATAAACGAATTGAAATTATTAATATCTGAACATGTTCTAGAATATTATGTTTAGAAGAAATTAACTTTAATAATTTCAACGCGGGAACACTAAATAACTATAAAGAATTCTGCATAAATAGACTAGATTGCTTACAAGCTAGTGGTAGTTCAACAATATACATAAAAATTGAATACCCAAGCAAATTACTTAATATAACTTCGCAATTGCGATTCTTAGTGGTTTGTGTTAAATTTAAAGACCTCAAATTAAATATATGTAACATATATCCATCTAATTAGTACACATTCACTAAAAATGATAGCGAATATATTATATAACAAATTTCTAATGGGAAAAATTCACAAATAGCATTAATGGCAATTTTTTTTTTTTTTTATTGAGAAAAAATCAGAGCTTATGAGAATATTTTTACAATAATAGTGGCGATAGTAATTTCATTACTTAATTTAAATTATTCAAACTTATTGCAAAAACAAAACGATTAAAAATACCGTAAAAGTATCATCTTGACCAAATTCAAATGAACTACCTAATAATTATACAAATAATATGTTATTTCATAAAGGAATACCAAAACAATAGTCCGGGTACAAATCAAATCCTCTATTCATTCATACGTAATTGCGGAAGAAAAACATAAAAATTATTGACAACATTTTACAATAAAATTTTGAATGAGGAAATTTTATCATCAACTTGGAAAAGTGGAGAAGTAATTCTAATCACAAAACATAAAAATGAAAATTCCAAATTGAAGGATACAGGCTAATTACGTCACTAAACACAATATGCAAATTATTCAAAAAAAAAATAGAAAACGGGTTAAACTGGTTAGTTAAAAAAAAATCTTTTCTTTCATCTCAAAAGAATGGATTTAGAATAAACAGAAGCACAAAAGATAATCTTACTGAAGTAAAAGAAAAGATCACTCAAACATTTATTATCAAACAAATCATGGAAATAGTAAATCTTGATATTACTAAATCATATTACCCCACACGGAGTCACAATATTTTAACCAAACTAAACACAATATTAAACAAAGGAAATATTCTTACCATAATCACCAATTTCTTAGAAACCTGTAAATTCAGAGTAAGAACAAATAATTAATTGTGATATTTTTTTTTACCCTTTCTGTGATACTTTTTTCATAGCAATTATTGACATTACTGAAAACTGTATTCCATCAGTAAAATTTACTTATATGCAGATGACTTCAATTTCTTGTGCTAATGCAATAATAAAAGCACTGTCTAAAGCCAGATACAAAAAACTGCCACAAATTTAGAAAAATGGGTACATAAAACCGGCTTTCATTTCTCCCAGGAAAAATCTAGCTGTACTACTTTCATTAAAGAAAAAAATTTGACAAACTACAAATAATACTAAACAAAAGCAAATTAACCACCAAAACTCAATTAAAATTTGGGTGTTATATTTGATAAATGGTTATCGTGGACCACATACATAAAATATTTTAAAATGCCCACCAGTAACTCAATAAGAATAATAAAAGTATTATCATACACTTCATGGGAAGGAGAAACATTTATTTTGACCGAAATTCATAAATCACTAATTCAATCTAAACTGAATTACGGTGCAATTTTGTACCAGAACAGCACCCAAATCCACATTGAATTGGTGAGATTGTGCCAATAATAGTGGACTGAAAACCTTCCACAGCAGCCAATTATTTAGTATTTATAATTAGAGCTGAAGAAGCCATTCTTGAAATAAAAAGACTGGAAATATACCTCAAATATATAATAACATTTGCTAAATTTAACAACGAAGAAAACAATAATGATCTTAAAAAACTAATTAAAGAAAATAAGATAAACATATCTCAAATTACGAGATATATTCGAAAAGTAAGGGCCGTTTTATCATAAAAAAAATTATAACCATATGAAATAGGTTTTATTAGCATATTTAGTTCCCTACTAATCTACTTCATTATTCCACATAATCGCTGTTCACTTCTAAGCATTTTTCGTACCGCTTCACCAGCATCCTTAACCCCTCTGCATAGAAGCTCGCCGCCTGCGAGTTGAACCAGTTTTCAACGGCGTTCTTAAGTCCCTTATCATTTTCAAAACGCTGTTCACCGAGCCATTATTTGAAATGTAAGAAAAGGAAGTAGTCACTAAGTGCAAGGTCGGGACTGTACGGTGGGTGGTTAAAAAGTTCCCAACGAAAATCTTGAATTTTCTCTTGGGTCTTGGCTGCAGTGTGAGGACGCGCATTGTCATGAAGGAGGATTATACCGGATGACAGTTGACCACGTTGTTCGATTGTCTAACTTTTCCTTCACTCATTACAGTAGGTCCATAAACTAGGCATAACTCTCGATAAATTTCAGCAGCTGAAAATCCTTTTGCACACAAAAATCGTATTACAGCGCGAACTTCACAGCTGGCGGGAGCAACGATTATCGCGGACATTGTTTACTGTATGCACAGATAGGAAAATTACTACTGAATCAAAACAACGCATGAAATAACTGCACGAGTAGTGCTCGTACAGATATGCACAAGTTTAAACGTGTTACGACTTGTAGATTTTGAAATATAAGCGAACGGCCCTTACTTTTCGAATATGCCTCGTATAATCAAAGAACATAATACCAAAACTCCATGAACAATTGCATACCAAATTAATACCGAACTAAGCTTTTTATCTAAACAATAAACTTCGCCCAATATATTTAAAAGCCACCTAAAAATATACTTGAAAACCACAAAGACCACAAAAAAGTATATACCGATGGAACACTCAAGAAGGAGTTGGATTGTTAATAATATTTTCAAATAAAAAAATACTATAAAAATTAACATTCAATTTCTCTATATTCACAGCTGAAGTGAAGGTTATACCGAAGGCTATCGAAATCATAATCCAAGAAGCTTATTCAAAATGTATTATGCTTAGTGACTCTTTAAGCTCCATAAAAAATATTCAAAACCAATTCAATCCCGGAAACATTGTAACTAAAATTCAAAATAACTTAAACAAAGTCATTAAACATGGCAAACAAATAACTATTGTATAGATACCAGAACACTCATAAATAATAGGAAATGTAATAGCAAACGAACATTCTTTTTCGCTATAAACAATACTGAAATTTCTCTAACTGAACAAATGTTTTATGACGATTCAAAAAAATATAACAAAGAAATCATTAAGAATAAATGGCAAAATACTTTAAATAAACAAATTACCAAACTAAATGAAAAGATATATGTAGATGGAAAAACTCCAATATCAAACGGAAAGAAGAAATGGAAAGAAATGGTACTAAACAGACTACGAATAGGACACACCAAAATCACTTATGGATTCCTGGTGGCTAGAAAAGATGCACCGATATGTCAGACCTGTGGAATCGATCTCTTTGTCAAGCATCTTCAACTGCCTGAAATATATTCAAGATTAGACCGAACACAGTATATCCCATAAATTTGACTCCACATTTGGACCTAACTACCAGTAAAGCTTATATTTAATCCAAATGTAATTTTATTGCTCTATGGAATATTTTTTTAACCAAATAGAGCAAAAACATTATTACTTTCTGCTTCACGTCATAAACAATATAAACGTTGGTAAAAAAAATCAATATTAATCGTCAATAATGACGTTCAAGAGACTACAAAAATAGGTCAAAACAACCTATAATCATAACAATCAAAATTTAACAAAAAAGTTATTACAAAACAATATATGTATATTCCATTATATTTTAATCACAAAATTGTATGTTGAATTATATTATTAAGCTATAAAGTGTATTTTTGTTAGATATTAAAAAGTAAAATATTTTCTTTGTTTTTTCAAGCTCTATGCTCAACTTAATAAAATTGTTATAATATGAGTTTTGAATATAATAACATATATTAGAAATCATACGTATATATCTTTAATTTATTCATTATTAATGTCTAAATTTTTTTCACGTTTTTTTTATACGAAAAATTATAATTTGATTGACATTCAATTGTGAATTACTTTTGTTTACTCATATTTTCGGAACAAATATGCTAATTATACGTATCACACAACACAATGTTAATATGACCGGGTATACGAACTATACTGATTGTTAAATGTTTTCTTGAAATTTAACTTTTGTCATAAACAGGTGATAATATGACCCGTATATTACGCAGTCATTATAGATAAAATATTTGTCAAAATTCATTAAAAATAATAGTCATTACATCAGTATGGTTATTATAAGAACAGCATAATATTATAATATTTTTGAGAACTTTTGGCTGTTTCATATTATACACTATAAACCCAAAATCACAATAATAATATACTTTAACTACTTATATGTATTTCCACAACTACGTTGTCATCTTCAGCGCGAACCAAATAATAACTGATCAAAATTAGCATATAAAACGTAGGAATGTTAAAAGAACCTTTAATTTCCAGTATAATGACAATACCGATGTATGATATGTATGTCACTATAATCAATGTCATTATAAACAGTTTGCACTGTATTTAGTATTAATTTAATTATATTCATAAAATCTTAAATAGTTTATATAATATTTTTAATTAAAAAAACTTTTACAATTAATAATAATAATAATAATAATAATAATAAAAATAATCCATGTGGATGCGTTTACTATAATAAAAAAGATAATTTAAACTATCTATTAATCAAAAAAGTTATGTAAAAATCAACATAGGTTTATTAATTAACAATAATGAAAAACTTTAATATGAAATATTATTGAAATGGTTTCTTGTTTCCGGTATATAAGAATCATGTAACGAAAAAAAAACCAGATTTTATATGAAATGTCCTCTTACATATGTTATATACACATGTTATTTTTTCTTATCTTCTATTTTTTTTTTAATTTGTACTTTTAAATTTGATTTTAAAATACAAAAGTTAATTTTATTTACTTAATTTTGTATTATATCTAATGTATTTTTATAGTACTTAAAAAATTATTCAAACATGATATAAAAATATGCCAATATTAAACGTATATGAATCTGTTATTTTCACTTGGTCGATTTTTCTATAAAATACTGTACACCAAACATATTTTTAATATTAATATGATACTAAAATTGTCTGAAAGTCATTTATTGTTTAATCAATAAAAAGGAATGGAACGTTAGAAATAGTGCAATATGATATCATGAAAATAGTTTAAAAAAATCAAATTCATTGAGCACTAAAATTAAAATAAAGGCAAGACAATAAATATTTTCATGCCAAATCACTTCCCATTATTTAAATCAGAAAGTGTATGGCAATTAAAAACTAAATGCAAAATTCTTATTTAATTCTAGTTGAATTATAATTTAAAGTTATAATATAAATAGAATATCATCCGAAATTCAATCTGATGTTCCTATTTAAAAAAATAACTCGTTTTATTGAGATTATTGTCCAAGGGATGACATGCACTCAATCTAATGAAAATAATGCGCGATTAAAGAAAATAATATATTGTATTATTACTTATACATGATGCAAAGTACTGTAATGAACCCATCGTAGTCAATATTGTGTTCATAACTTTTAATTTCTATATTAATTCAATTAAATCGCCTTTGTTAAATTTATCAATAGAAAAAATATTTGTTTTTATTTTTTTAAATGTTGCCGCTTAAAAAATGTATTATAAACATATGGAACGCATTTCAAAAACATTTATTCATTCTATAAAGAAATTACTCAATTAACAATTTTATGGTCATATAGCATTTAATATAACGCAATGTTATATATCCTTACATATACAACAAAAGGATAACTATAATACGTATACGAGTATGAAATTTCTAGTTTTATTCTTATATAGTTTATACATTTAATAATATATCAATTTATTTTTAAGTACACATAGAAATATTATATAAGTATATTTTTATTAAATAACACATTTATTTATTAAGTATCTTATAATATAATATTAATTTTCTTGAGATTATGTCACAAATATTTTCTTTTCCACTAAGAAATCATTTAAGTAGATAAACTATAATTAATAATATAAAATTGTCAAAGATAAATTAATTAAATGTATTGGTTGGAAAAAAAAAAGATAGATTCCTAAAATATTACATTCAACAAGATATTGAATGAAAACCTTTCAGATTATTTATTTAACAACTCCGTTCTCACCTGTCACTATACGTTTAAAGGGTAAAAAATATTCTTATTATTGTAATATAATAATAATAATATAATAATAATAATAATAATAATAATAATAATAAATGTACATAATGCATGACATAAGTCATAACCAATATTTGTTTCATAGGAACATTAATAAATATTTGTAAGCATGTAATTAATGCTAAATTATGAAATAAAAAAATAAAAATTTATTAAAAAAAAAAAAAAAGCTTTAGCGTAAATAAAAATGCAAATATAATTAATTAATGTTTTATTATATTTAGTTTAAACGGTAAATTTCATTACACATTTGTCGTTTATATAATCCTTATGGGATGCTTACGGACAATTATGAAAACATGAATTAAATGGAGTTACCATATTTATCCAACTAACCCGATTTTTAAATGGAAATTAGGCCAGCAGATAAAATAAACCCCTACCAAAAAATATTTTAATCTGACATAGGCGAACACTTGACAATCATTTTTATCGACAACATTACCATATCGATTACAACAATCACTATAAATAAGGCTATTAATGAGTACAACATACCAGATAATACGATTTTATTGATTTTCAAGGATAAATGTTGATAAAGACACAGATTGTGAAAATTAGTTTAAATAATTTGGAAACCTAATATTTTATTACAATATATCTAATTACAAAAAAAAAAATGTTAAATAACAATATATTATAAAAATTTGAAAGAAATAACTATTCAATTTATTTTTATATTTCGTTTAATCTCATATTAATTAGCGCACTATGAATTTAATAGTTATATTATTAACTATAATTTAGTTAGTTACATTATATTAACTTTCTGAACATAAAAATATAAGATTTATTAATATAATTTGTACATTAAATTGTATAAAATTTTTTAAGAAAAACTATGTAAATATTCTGATTTTAATTTAAACTTTTTGAAATAATTAATAATTCCAGGCATGAACTATTATTAAAAAAAACAATATTTGACTAAATATGGTAATGTTTATACACATTAAAGTTGCAGATCCATGAGGGTAGATTTCGGGTTCAAATGCCCTTTCCCTCCAACCCTTTAATACAAGTTATAGTATTAATTGTGGTAAAATTTAAAAAAAATTTAAAAAAACATTCAATCAACTAATATTACTAAGAGCTAAAGAAAGAAAATTTATAAAAATAATATAGTTTGTATATTAAATAACACTCGTAACAATGGGTCAAGTTTATCGATGATAAGAACTTCGAACGCATATTAGGTACATGAAAAAATTGTTTTGTTGTTGCAATAATGTAAAACGTTATTTTTCGTACAAATAGTTGTAATGAACATTTAAATAATCTAAACGGTAATACGTCCCGGTTTTTGATACGTGTTTTCGACTAAATATTTTTTTGATAAAAATAATAATAAAAATCGATGAGATAAACGATAAAACGTATCTAATAAATATCGCCTCTGAAAACGGTTTAAAAGGACTAGTTATACACAATATATTCGTACATGGAGATGTGACCATCACAACTGACGAAGTATTAGAAATCTTGGCAATAAATAAACGTCAATTAGATTTGTCATAATCAATTTTGTGATTTCTTTTGTTTGATATTCAATATCAAAAAATTATATATATATATATTTCAAATGTATATTTTAATTTTAATAATAAAAAGTGAAAATTATCTTTACTGTATAAATAGGGTTTTCATATTATTCTAGGACCCCTTGAAAAAATCCTGGGTGTGCTACTGACATTATATTATTTATCTTAACGTATAATTATAGTCTGTAAAATATATGATATAAATGTCTGTGTACTTTACGTTCGACTATAATTTTATATTTGTTTTATTCCATTAACTTGTTTGTCAAATACAATCGCTTTAAAATATAGCATCCTTAGACGATGCATCCTTATTTCACGCCATCCGTTGATGCTTATCAAACTATTTAAGTGCTATCCATGCCGACCGGAGGGCATATGTGAACAACTACACCGAAATTTCATTAGTACCCAAGGGAAGATAATGTGAAAAGGACTTTTAAAAATGAGGAGTTTGCTACTTTTCATTGTAATCAGTCCATTGCATTATTTATAAAACATACCGTATACAACATATCCTCTAAGCCTTAAATGTCAAGCACGTGTATGTATATTACAACCTTATGTGTACCATACTTTATACTTAATCATATAGACGTATGATATGTAATGATTTAATTTTTTCAAGTCTAACATATTTAATATTTGATTAAAATCCAAATTAAAGAGAAGCTGATAAAAATTAATGTGTCCTGTTATATTTTCAAAACATCACAATTAATTTTTTTGAATTATTTTGTCATCAAAATTAATGCAGTTGGATTTTTATTCTAATTTTGTATAGTTTTTTGTTTATATTATTTTTAGTTTTATATATTTTATAGTTCAAGAGTAGAAATGTGTAAAATGTCATTCATTATGAATATTTTTTTTTTAATGTATAATACTATTAAAAATCAAATAATATATAATGTACTTATACACTTACTACTTATAAAGTAAGCTTCTGCTACGACTTCCAATGGTAAATATCTGAATGATTGTTTATTTTCTGGACTCAAACTTCAAAAGGATTTAACAGGTATTCGGTTTCGTTTACATTCCGTAGTTTTCATTGCGGATTTTAAACAAATGTTTCGTCAAATAAATACCACGTCAGAACATCATGCATATCAGAGACTTCTGTATCATTTTCAGCCAACAGATCTAGTGCAAACTTTTGAAATGACGACCGTGACGTTTGGACAACGTTCTTTGACTTTTTTGGCTATAAAATCTCTACAACAATTGAGTTTGGACGAAGCTGCGGATCATTCAGATGTTCAGCGTGTAATATGTAAAGATATTTACGTGGATGATGTAGCTACGAGAACATAATGTGAAAATTCATCTTTACGACTTCAAGCTAACCTAATCAATGTATTCAAGCAAGGCTGTTTTGAACACCGAAAATGGTCCGGCAATTCGGTCGCAATGCTATAGAAGCCGTACCACCTGAACACCGATAAACACAAGCAGTAACATTCGATGAGCCAACCGCAGAGTACACTAAATTTCTTGTGTTAAAGTGGGAGCCCAATAATGACACGTTAGTTTACCGTAAATTAAATTTTAAATTATTAAATTTAATTTACTGTAAACGAGCAATTCTTTTTGAAATTGCTTGCATCTACGACCCTATAGGTCTTCTAATACTGGTAGTAACCAACTTAAAATGGTTAATGAAGTATATGTGGTCAATTGGAGTTGGTTGGGATGACACTCTTTCGCAGTCTACTATAGATATGTGGACAAAATATCACAATAATTATAATATAAAGTATAATATTTGATACAATACAATAAAATATATAATAAAAAGAATATGACAAAATATCAAATATTGAATCGATTTCCGTTTGTGGGGCATAACTGTCAATGATATAGTAGAGAGATTTGTAATCAGAATCTGATAGAGGAAAAAGCACGATGATAAATTGTTGAAAAGTTGGCATGTTATTTTCACGTACGACGCTGAAATGTTGACGATAAAGGTGGCTTACTTGATACTTGAGCGCATTGAAATCGATATTTATTTTAATGAAATGCTAACTAAATATTTTTTTAAAAAATCGTTATTTGAGAGCAAAACTTTATAAAAATGTAATTCGTGTATTAATATAAATATTCACAATATTATCAAACGAACCTAGTACAGCTTAAAATTTAAACTGTTTAATGAAGTTTTCATTAAATTTGAATTTTGTTCCTGTCCTAATTATTACACTTTTAAATTATATATATACAGTACCATAATTAAAAATTTGAAGGCCTTGGGCCCATCTTTAGTGGTGGCCTCATTTTTCAATTAAATATATATGACATTAGTACATGAGTGCGTTAGGTTAATGTATTTATTATTTTATAATTTATTGCAAAATAATATTTTATTAAAAAATAAATTTGAAAAATTTAATTTTGTTGAATAATAAACTAAAAATATAATTAATTATATCCCAATTATATTAAATAACATTTAAATAATTTTAAAATTGTAATGATCATACACATACTGTACTTAAACAATGTAATCTATTATAATTATATTGGTACTTTTCTAGATTTCGTTACCATACATATTATAACTACAAACTAGTGATATTTTAATTCGAAAATTATGATTTTAATCTGCATTAAAAATGATAACTTTTGTTGGAATGTGATTTAAATTGTGATGTAAATAAAATCTTATTATGCGGAGGCTTTCGTTTTGTGGAAGCTCGGGGCCCCTTGAGCCCCTTCTAAATCAGGCCCTATATATATACGTATAGTATGATTAATAATCGTACATTTTACGATATGGCAACAATAATAGGACAAACAAGTTAAAAATATATATGATAATTTGTTTTACAGCTATTTACTTTATCATTAATTTAGTACAACATTTAATGAGTGATTATTTTTATCAGAAATTAATAATATTAGTTAAAATTAACATAAAATAAAACACGCCAAGAACATGAATCAATTTAATAATAAGTAAGTAATACGACAGTAATATCCAGATTGAAGAAGTCATATTTTTGAAACCGATGAAGTTATTCAATGTTGTATATTATAATAGACTGAATTTAATGCAACTCGCAGTAAAACAGTTTAATAACAAAAAAATTTGTTTATAAAAAAAACTCGTGATTATTGGCTTGAAAAAACATTATGACTTAATACTGAATAAATTTTATTTTAAAAGTCCACATATAATACTGTAATTAAAAGTGGATATTTATCGACAGTTTTTAAGCAAATTGTGATAATCCGACAAAAAAATAGTTGTGTATTATATTTCTATGTTTTATGTTTTCGGATTAAACTATATTGAAACTATAACTGATTTTCAATTAGATGATTTATTCTTTTTTTGTTTAAACAATTAAAACTTTAGCAATATAAAACTAACATAAACCTCGCCTAGTAGTAAACAATCTGTATAGTTTTACCCTATATAAAGTCCAGACATTTTTAAGTTTAATTGTTGACATTGAAATAAATGTGTGTACAAAAAAATAATTAAGGTTCCTCTTCTTTATTACATTATTACGTCTTATCTTATTACTTATGAATAATATTTTTTTATAAACTAAAACAATTTCCACTTGCTTTTGATTAAAATATTTCCAACTAAGACCAATTTGAAAGTCAAATTTACATACATGTTTGTAATAAAGTTTATAATATAAATCATTTCAGTTCTCCGATGTCTAAATAAAAACCAAAGGCATGTAATTAAATTCAGTCATTATTATCTGAGATCTACTATGATATGTCAAAAATACCAAAAAATACCTTTTCATATAAATTTATGTACATATGTGAATGATTTTATTATTCTTATTATCTATATATTATTAGTTCATATATGTTACAACTAAAAAATCAATTTTTTCCTTTCTGAATATGAAAACATAAAAAAACACCCTACTTTTCTTTAAATGCCTATAACAACTTTTATTAGCAATATTTGAATCCAATTTTTGGATTTAGAATTAATAATTGACAGAAATTTTACCTGTAGCTTATAATTAAACTATTATTTTGTACGCATTTGGTTTTATTGGATTCAAATATAGAATTAAGTTAACACGTTTGATGCTATACAGTTATTTCAATGCGTGTGCCAGAGATTTATGTCGGTGATTTTGTGATGTGTCACTTTTGATTTACTTCTAGAATAAATGTGTATCCTATCATTACATGGATTCGCTTTTCAAAGTTAAAAAAAAAACAAATATAAAATATATCCAGACATAAAAGTCCCATTACCACCGACTTCGATGCTAAGCATATCACAAGTAATTTACATGGGTGTTTAAAAAAGAACTGGTACAAGGACCAAATTTCTTTCATCGACTGATTTTAGTCAAAGATTTAATGAACATCTACTCTACTCCTATGTTTTTTTCATGATAACCACATATTCACATTTATGCCTTTTCACATTTTAAATTTTAAAAATTTAATTATATTTTTAACATATAAAAAAATAAAAGCAACCTAAAGTATTATTAAATTGAAAATATCCGTTAACTTTTTTAATAAATTACATTTTTGCTTTGACGATGTACATAATGTAAATATATTCTATGCTACATTTATTATTATTATTATTATTATTATTATTATTATTATTATTATTATTATTATTATTATTATATATTGTTTTTTTTTAATCCAATTAAATGATATTAAACTGTTTTTTACGAATAATTATATAATAATTTATAACTTAAAGAATCAATTTGTAATGTGCTTTAATAATATAAATTATGCATTTATGCTGATTTAAAAAAATATTCTTTCTAAATACTGTACTTTTTTTATAAATTAATTGTATATATTATTTTTTAATGCTTAATTAGCTTACATATTATCTTATTATAATATCATTTCCTTAGCTAATACCTCATTAGTATTAACCTTTTCCAGAATAAACATTATATATTTTTTCTTACAACCACTTCTTCGGTTTTCTTCTTCCTCTTCTTCTTATAACATTAATTTCCTTACAACTTCTGAATTTTCCATTTTCATAACATAACCAAACCATCTAAGTATATTTACTCTCAACTCATCCACGATTGACACTATTTCTATGCTTCCTCTTACATATTCATTCTATGTCCTATCTTCTCCCGTAACTTTACTCATCTATCTAAGCATTTTCATCACTGATACACTCATTCTCTACTCTGTTTTCTTGTCAACCACCCAATACTCCGAACCATACAATATAGTTTGTCTCACTACACTTTTATAGAACTTAATGTTTCGTGCCCAATTCTATTTTTATGTAAGATTAACAAAACCAAAAAAAGAAAAAGATATTTGGGTGAAACATAGTCTTTCTAGAAAATAATTAAATTCAGAAAAAAATAAACAATTCAAAGTAATGGTGAAAACAAAGCGGACTGTATTTCAAAATAGCCAAAAAAGGTTAGCTTGAAGTCGTAAAGATGAATCTTCACATTATGTTCACGTAGCTACATCATCCACGTAAATATCTTTACATATTACACGCTGAACATCTGGATGATCCGCAGCTTCGTCCAAACTCAATTGTTGTAGAGTTTTTATAGCCAAAAAAGTCAAAGAACGTTGTCCAAACGTCACGGTCGTCATTTCAAAAGTTTGCACTAGATCTGTTGGCTGAAAATGATACAGAAGTCTCTGATATGCATGATGTTCTGACATGATATTTATTTGACGAAACATTTGTTTAAAATCCGCAATGAAAACTACAGAATGTAAACGAAACCGAATACCTGTTAAATCCTTTTGAAGTTTGAGTCCAGAAAATAAACAATCATTCAGATATTTACCATTGGAAGTCGTAGCAGAAGCATCATAGACTACCCGAACTTTTGTAGTCGAACTCTCTGGTTTGAGAATTACATGATATAGAGTATAATAGGAAGGTGATGTTATGTTTTCATTAGCGTTAACGCATTTCATGTGACCAGCATCTAAGTAGTTCCTCATAGCTGTGTTGTATTGCTGATAAAGTTCTTTTGATTTCACTAATCGAGACTCGAGTTTGTGTAACCGTTGCAAAGCCATCTCTTGGGATTGTCCCAATTGTGGAGGATTCTGTATAAATAGAAGACGCATCCACATTACCGTCCATTTAGTCTTCTTTTCATTGTTGTAGTGTAAATTTCTGTACATTTGATGTCTTTTGACGTCGGTTGCTGCATTATTGGTATTTCTAGCCCAAAAATGACACAGTGTTGCATCGATAGTGTTTAAAGATGTAACTAATGTATTGGCTGACTCAGTTGTTGTCAGCTTCTGTGTGACCCATTAATGCCTACTCAAACACAGTTTCAATACCAACCGGTTCAGCCATTGTGTTTTCTCTACCACCACTTCGGGTAACGTAGGGAACGGCATCAACGCCAAGCAATATATATTCACAACCAGTGGTTCGTCGTACTTTGGTTCGGCCAAATCGAGTCCGTTTAGGTGTTACCATTCAGATTTATATATACGCTTTGATAGTGTATGTACTGTAACTCGAGGAACTACATAAGCATCAATCATTATCTGAGGTGAGCTGTTTCTTACAGGATGAAGGCTTAATTTCACTTGTAATGTAAAAGAAGATACATGTGAATTACTAAATTCTCGAACTACTAGATTACATTTCTGACGTGATACACCCAATTTCCTTGGACAAGCTTCAGTCATATAACTACCTTTGCTAGCACCGTCTAAGTACACAACAACGTATAGGGTTTTCTTCAGCGGACGAAAACATAGTGCTTACAGAAATCGGTTTCTCATCGATCTCTGCAATGATCCCTAAATGCAACATAGAATGATGGCGACTACTACATTCTAAATACAACCTATTATTCTTGTATTGTGATACTCTGTGCTCACTAAAACAGGTAATTGAATGATTTGGAGACTATTATTAACCATGATTGGTTTAGGTTAGTATTAATTTGGTATAATAGTGAATATAATGGTTAGGAATTAGACTGGAAGGTCTCGTTCTTATTACAATCAAAATTTGAAGTCAGGCTGTAACTGAAGTCTTAGATTTTTTAAGAGCATTTAATAATCTAGTTAGACGATTTTTAATACTTTTAGTGGTCACTACAGGATGGAGTTTCAATTATTTCAATTATATTTTTAGGACTAGTTTGGTACTCAGTACATACATTTTCTAGATTTGTGCAATATTGTGCATTTTCAAAGAAATCTTTAAATCGGTTGAAAGTTAAGGAAACTTCAGAATTTTAGTCAAAAAGATCTTGTGTTGGATCTAACCATTCATCAAAATTTAAATAGAAGCTATCTTTTGAGCTAGTACTAGTCCAAACTTTAGGTTTAATGTTAACAATTACTTTATGGTTTTTTGAAGCCTGAGTTTTGATGTCAGGTGTGTTGGGGGGCTTCATAGTTGCTGGTGAGCTAAGTAGGTGAGGAGATTTTGGTGACTGTAATTGAGAAGAGGATGGTGGAGCTGAATGTTTAACTTGCTTTGAAGGCAGTTCTCTAATGTTTTTATTAACTGATGATTTAAGTTTTTCAGTAAATAAAGGTTTCTTTGGGTGATCGGTTTGATCGGTACTATATTTTGCTTGATTTAGTATTAAAATATCATTTTCATGAGTAGTATAGGTATTTTGAGTATTATGAATAGACAGTGAGAGAGATACATTTTTTCCTGCATTTGAAGCTAGCGATAGGTCTAGAATTTTCATGTCGATTTCGATTTCTTTAACAACATTTACTTGATCAGGTATGTTTTTGCATTGGTTAGAAAAGTGACCTGTTTGATGACAATGAAAACATGTCACGGTGTCGTCAGTAATGAATATTCTAACCATGGTGCTCTCAATAGTTACTGTGATTGAACTAGGTACATTAGAAATGCTATCTTGATTTATGTAAACGTGTCTTCTGAAGCTTATAATATGTGAGAATTGCTGTATTGAAAACCCGGTTGATTACTTGTTCATTGAGAGATTTTATTATCAGTTAATTAGGGATAGTAGGGTAAACATTAGAAAGAATGATTCTTTTGTAAGCGTAAATTAGTCTACGAATAGGAATTTCTATTTCATTAACATAGATTGAGGAATGAGTTTGTACTAAATTTTCCATAACGGTTCGACTATTGAAAAAAACGCAGAATCTATTATTTGAAATACGTGATTCAAATTGTATATTTTCTGCGGGAATAATTTTGCTGAGTGCGGTGACATATTCAGTTTGTTTGATATTATTAATTAGGTTAAATACGATTGCTTGATTCATTTTCGGTAATACTACATTAGAGGTAATTTCTTCGAATGTTTTGTTATTACGTATATGTTGGGTAGGAGTGTTTATGTTGTTCATATTATTAAAAATAATAATAGGCTTATCGCCAATTATTGGTTAGAAGGTAGACTATTTAATTGATGTAATTAAGTCGCTAGAGATAATCATATTACCTGCAACGCTGAATTTTGTAACAAAATAGTGTGTTATTGCTATCGATAGCTATAAATGCAGTTATAACTATGGTTACAGTGACTGTATGAAACACACGTGTTGAACGGTCGGACGATAAACACGAACTGGCCAAAATTCTTATTTATAACATTTATATAATATAATGAAATAATTTTAGTTTCATAAACGTTTAAAAATTTCGGGGGAAAGTAAGCTGCAGCTCAGCCCCACTGGACATGCAATTGATGTACAATATAATATAATATGCAATTTTCACGGTTAAAAACAAATTAATCAATGCTATTCCATGGGTATTATTACGTTGTGAAAGTAGCATATTTACGTGAAGCATGAAATGATACACAATGAGTCACCTAGGTTTTTTAGTTATCATTAAACTGTATATTTGTTTGTACGTGGAATTCTGACTTATGATCGGTAAAACAAAAGTCGTGTTGGCGTGCTGTATTATCATTTGTGTATGACCCACTCTTCAAAATAATGAGTTGGAGCACGCGATGTCTACATACATCCTATTTTTTTATTTTACTAAAACGATAACCACAAGGGAAAGAATTATATTAATTTACTTTTTATAAACAAAAAATGACTTGTCCAAATTTGTAAATGATAGTTCTGAGGTAAGCGTATAAAGTTTACAGTAAGTGATATAAACGAGGATAAAGGTACCATATATATTTTAAAATGAATTCACGCCTTTAATTTATTAATTACAAGTTATAACACACCCTTATTACTGCGTTCTAGTTTTCTGATATATATATATATATATATATATATATATATATATATATATATATATATATATATATATATATATATATTCATAACTTCAGTTGTACAAATAGCGCAATTCAAAAACAAATATGCATAAAATTGACATAAAGTTGAATAGGCACTTGGTATATATTAGAAACTCATATTATTTGTTTTTAAAGTATTATAATATTGTTATTCTACATAGAAGTGTTGTAACATAAAGAATTGGGTGTTAAGGAGAAAAGATATGGTTTTATTATACTATATATTTTAAACTTATTCATCAATATTAAGGTACTACATATTATTAATACATAATTTTAATTTCACGATATTACATAAACAAGCAGCACAATAATTAAATCAGTTATTGTAATTTAGCTTAGTAACAATAAAACTTTTACAAATTTAATATTATATTTTAATAAGATATGCACACATTTATATATGCTATATAAATATGACCAAGTTACATATTATTTAAATTCTAAAAAAGTATTGATTTTAAATGGGCAAAAACAAAATATACGAAGAACATGGATATTTGTAAAGTCTATATACCATAAAATTATCATATGTTTAGTAAATTTCATTATGTAAATAAAATATAACTGGTGAAAATTGGGTAGGTTTTATTTTTGTATTTTTAGTCTACTTTTTCGCCGCTTTTTCCTAAATAATTTCATCTAAAAAAATATTTT
The DNA here is from genome assembly GCA_019022885.1 of Schlechtendalia chinensis. NCBI lineage: Eukaryota > Metazoa > Arthropoda > Insecta > Hemiptera > Aphididae > Schlechtendalia > Schlechtendalia chinensis. Next base: position 17,660,598 of record CM032339.1, on the reverse strand, counting down.
ATGGACAAATAAATCAAACAAAATTATTTATGGTATTAAAATAATGAAACCAACTATCCACTATTTTTAAATTTTTTAAATTGTACAAAATAAGCGCATAAAAAATGTAAATACATCAAGAATTTTATTAATCTAATATATTTTTTATAATTTCGTAATTTATTATCTATAATAATATTAATAATGATAATAATAAAGCATGTCATTCATAAATGTATATTTCCCAAAGATTTCCATTGAGTAACGTAAATAATTTGATATTTTGATTTAGTTATTTATTTTTATGTTTTATTGGAATTAGTTCACTTACTTAATTTGTTATATAAAAAGTCAAGGTGTATTTTTTTTATTGTTAAGGACGCAATAACATAAAAACATGAACGTAATTTCAAAACTGTTTAAAAAATACCAACCAAAATATTTCGATACATTATTTTATAATTTAATAATGTATAATTGAATACTTGTATTTATGTTTTATTTAATAGTTTATAACCAAAGTTTAAACAAATATGATATTTTTACAAAAATATGTTTTTTAAATATTTGTTAACTTTTAAGAAAAATTATTTTTATATATATTACTCATCTTTTGTACGTGATTTTTTTATTTTATAATATATCTCATACAGTTTTCAATACATCTCCAATGATTTGGTTTTTTTAATATTATATATTTAATCTAAAATACTATAAAGTTTTTTTCTTATCATATTGATTGAAAATCTTATTCATCGAAAGTTTTAATAGTAAATGTCTGTTTTCTGTCAATGTATTCATCGAATATTGATATTCAAAAGGATCAAGGAACTGTTGAAAATGTATTAAAGTTTTCGATATGATTGATGGTAATACTATTTCTTTACACAATATATATACGATAATATTCAAAATTAAATTGTGTTGTATAAGCCTCAATGTATTGTTACACAAAAGGTAGCAATGATTTAATAATTCTCCGTTCTACAAGATTCTGCATACTTCACTTAGGCTTAAAAATTTCATTATTATTTAATTTAAGAAAATGCGAAATTTAATTGATACAACGTAGCAACAATTTAATGCAAAAATTCGTGTTATTTTTTACTTTGAAATATGTTGATGAACAATGTTAAAAATTAAAAATAATTGTCAATAAACAAATTATGTTATATTTTGATGAGTCATATTTTATCTGATTTGATTGAAATTAATTAAGGTAATTTCGTTTTCATAGAAAAAAAAATAGTTTCAGGAATTATCCCACACATTATTACCGTATATTTCCCTACAATAACTAAACAGAATATAAATTCTTTAAAAGTATGCAATTTAGGTCGAATGTAAAGTTTTAAATTTTTTAAATATTTTCCATCCACACAAATATTGGATTTATTTATTCAAAACCATACAAACGTTTTGTCAAGTTAAAATATATGTTTCTAATATTATATTATTATTAAAGTTATTATAATTTATCATTATCTATAAGACTTTATTGGAATTCATTTATTTAAAAGATTGGTTAAACATAATATGTAAACATAATATAATGTAACAATGTTTTTAGTTTTGTTTAATAAATTACTCGATTAACTCTGTTAACACAGAAAATAGGTTTGATTTTATAATAAATATTTGTGGATATTAAATACTAGTTGACTAGTTACGAATCGTAAATAATTTATATATATATATTTAAATAAATAAAAAAAAAAATATATATATATATATATATATATGTATACTTAAATATACAAAAAGCCAATGAGAATTACGTTGATTAAAGAAAAAAGAAAGAAAATAGAAAAGTTGTGGTATATGTGTGTTTATTACTATCGGTTTTAAAAATATGTCATCATCAGGTTAATACAAATAAAATACAACAATTGAGGAATAAATTAAAAGTAAAATTTAATTTTCCTGGTATTTACAAACTTAAATGTAGTTGTAATTAGTTTTATTTTGGTAAAACGAATAAAAATTTTAATACAAGATATAAAGAATACATTTTTGAAATAAGATTAAAAAAAACTAATCCAAATTCAAATTTCGCAAAACATTTTTTAGAAAATAATCATCTAATTACTTTTAATATACATTACGATTTAGAAACTTTAAGTATACAACATGATATTTATATCAATTCCGTTTTGGAAGAAGTACATATTTATAAAGAAATTAAACACAATAAATTTAAAAATATCTTAAATATACAAACAGATTATAAAAATAACAATCTATTTCAATATATATTAGATAAAATTAATATTACACTATAGTTGCTTTCATTATATACACAATTTCTTTGCTTTTAGATATATTTTAATTATTTAATTTTTTTTTTTGTAACTCTATGTCTTTTTATTGTAATATTCATAATATTCTCTATGTTATTTCTGTCTTATTTCTCTATGCAATTTTATCTTAATAATTTTACTTTTAATTTAGTCCTCAGTTATTGTATTTTATTTATATTAACCTGATGATGACATTTTGTTGAAACTGGTAGTAATAAACACACATATACAACAACTTTTATATTTTCTTTCTTTTTTCTTTAATCAACATAATACTCATTGGCTTTTTGTATATTTAAGTATACATATGTATATATGGTCAATATACATAATTGATTTTAATAAAATATTTCTATCTTAACTGTAATTTTTTCATTTTAGTTTTAACCATAAAATTGAGTGAAGATGATCAAAATGGGGATGTTGAATAATATGTTTAAAGAGATTTTAAATTCAATACAAATTCATAGTTTCAAACTGACCAGAAATTTTCTTTAGTCAGCATTTAAAATATTAATAATAATTAATAATAAAAACTACATACATTTAATGTGAAGATTAATATTCATTTACAAATATTTAACAAATCGGCAAATGTTTTTATAAATATTTACAATACATTTTATAAAAATTTGATGACATATTTTTTTTTTATAAATACTGTAATATTGTGATTATAAGTATGTTATACACGTTTTTTGGTTTCTGCTATTTATTTTTATATTAATATAAATTTTAAATTTATAAATTCTTCATACAAATAAATTATCTATATTAGAAATTTTATTTTAAATAATTTATTGATAGTTATATTTTAGACAGCCCTCATGTCTTTTGTTTTTAATTTGTATATATACTAATAAAATAAAATGCACACTCGCATGTCCAATGTACATTGTATATATATCTATATATTGCTTATATTATATAGTGGTTGGGTGGGTAGCTGGTTTATCTTTATGAGCCATTTATAAAATTAAAATATGTACTATTCATTAATTTAGAAACATTTAATTAAACCAGAAGTTCAAATTGCATCATAATAACTACATGCATAGTGATAAAATATGGAGTTTTGAGGATGTTATATTAATTTAATTATGTGTAAATTTCTCTAATTTTTAGTATCATACTATTACTCAAATTCTAAAACAACTAATAACTTGTTCTGTATTCATAGTTTACTAATTACAAAATTATTATTTTAAACAAATGTCATTCAGTATAGCACATATGGTGAGATCTTTATAAAAACAGTTTCAATTTTAATATTGAATGTATATTTTTGCAATAAAATTTTTTGAGAGCATTTTAAATGTCTACAATTATTAATATATTGTTGCTTATAATTTCACATTATAATAGATATTTAAATGTTAAAACTCAATCTAATATTTTCATTACATTTTGTTGTGAATTTTTCATACTTCTATGATATTTAAATGTACGTTTGATTGAAAATTTTGAATACATTTGATATTGTTTAAAATTCATGATATTAAAAAAAAAATATAACATATTTAAATTATAACTAATTTTTTATATTATATGTAATGGAAATGTTGGTTTTTAACAAATAATTTTAATTATATTAATTTAAAAAGTGAAAAATATACATCTATTTATATCAATTTACAACAACTTGGGATTATTTAAATGCAAATCTGAACAAATGAAGAATCATAAAAAAGTATTTTATAATTAATATTAACACTATATGTAGTAAATATAGTTACCTAAATTGTATTAAATAATATTACTTTATCAATTATTTTTTTTTATAAATTATTCACATCCAGACGATTGGAAATATGTAATTTAAGAGCTAGTGATTGAACAGTGTACGATTACAATATGAAACTGTACTTTTTTAGTTGATTTTGCTTTTAATAATTTAACTGTCAAAAATTAAATGATATTATCCTGAAAATATCATTATTAATATTACACCCGTGAGCCGACCAAATAAATAATAGAAATGAATAATTTATTTTCTATTAACGAGCTATTTCAGTAAAAAAATTATCATAATAATAATGGAAATATATATAAAACTTTGTTTTAGAATAAATTAACAAATGCATATTTATAAATAATTATAATTCATTTACACGCAATATATTAAAATATATACATCATAAACGGTATCAGCATTAAATTGGCGTCCATTGCCAGTTTTTGATGATATGACGTTCGTTTTTTGATTAGTCGGTGAACCGTCACAAAGCTTTAAGATGAAATGTGTCTCTTATTGCATGAATATATTATTAACAGTATATATAAATAAAAAATATAATATAAATATAAAATATAATAATATAAAACAGGTACATAAAAAATTATTTACTTGGTCGGGAAATATTCTTAAAACGACAATATATTAAATAAAACTCCTTAAATCCATTATTGTACAAATTAAACCCGTTTAATATAAGAAAAAATGAAGAATAATCTAGACATAATAATTGAAAACCATTTGGTTCTAATATAACTGTTAATATTGACTCTTAATATATAAAATCTTCATCTGAATTTTAGAAAGATTATTTTCCCGATAACCTTTTAGAAAAAACTTTGTAAAGAAATAAATTTATATGTACATATAATAATTTATCGTATATAAAATTGTTATATAGGAGTACATGAAAACAATTTAATGAAAAATACAGAACTCCTCAGGTATAAACAATAATTTGTACTATCATTTCTACTAAATATTTTCGGTATCAACTTTAGGTAGTTTTGATCTTAAGAGATGTTTTATTTTGTGTAACACGTGATTTTTTCATGATTTTCATATTAATATTTTTAGTCATCCGATTTTAAAAATACAATTTAAAGCAAAATACAATGTTTGCTATAACAGTAAGTATGCATGAAAAATAAAACGTTTGATTTGTTTGAAAAATGAATACTTACATCAATTGCGTAAGATAACACATTTAATTCAATGGTCGAGAAAAACAAATTAACTGTTGAAAAATATTAAACTTGGAAACTGTTTGTGCAGAGATGGCTTGCAAATACTCATAACATATGAAGCATAACTCGATTGTCGGTAGCGCTTGAGTAATATTGTTTTAGTATATAGGTACATACCAGAAACCAATACGAATGATACACTATGACCTAAATACATAATGTTATAGTACATATCGAAACGATAATCATGGGATTGAACGAATACCGACCGAACAAATAGTTTTTTTTACAGCATTAATCGAGTAAATTAACTAAACAATGCAGTGACGGCTCGTGGCTTGGCCAATAGGATGTTCACACCCCTATATAAAATTAAAGGGAAGAAAAATTATAATTGTATTTTTGAATGTATGAATAATATAATTGCTTGTTTAAATATTATTAAAATCGTAACAAGTAAAATAATAACATGCATTTTTTTAACGTTGTATTATTTTTTGCGTGTACTAAGAATAATACTCATAAAACGTGCGTAGTAACATGTAGGGATGAAAAGTCACGTTATTCGAGATGTATATGGGTATACATTTTAAAATTTCTAAAATTACATGAGTGGAATAAAAATTACATATACTTTGTGAGTTTACTGGAGAGATGATGTTAAGGGATAAAAATTGAAAATAAACTATGACGTAGAGAAACGAGAAACAAACAATCCATAATGATATGATTAAAATCACACCTAACATCATCATTACGATATTTATAGTAGAAGGAGTGATTTTTACTCCTGTTTAGTGACATTAAATGGTTTACATGCACTAGTAATAAATTATGTTCAAATCAGAGTTGGAAAAAATGTACGATATGAAGTCTGGATAAAGATAAATTAATGAACCATATACGAGAGAAAATATATATCTATATTATGTAGCGAAATTGGCTATTAATGATGCCCATTTGATTTTTCATGTTTTTTAATACTTTAATTGGAAGGGCGTGAGAAAATCAGTACCAGAAATTTTAAGTAGTGGACACCTGATTCTTATTTGTGCTAACAGAAAGAGAGTGAGCCATCTCATTGTTAGAAAATCCACCATAAATCGGGATTCATATAAACTTAACCTTGAAGCATTGTAAATAAGGGTCTAAACGAGTAGATTTGATATGAAAAATAAGAGAAATAGTGAACGAATCGAAAAAATAGAATACCAAATGAACTGATTGAGAATCTAACACAATTAAATTTTTTTTATGATTTTATTTTATGATTTTATAAATGTAATTAAATAGTTGGTTAACCTTAACTGACGGTCGATATATATACATATATATTATTTATATATTATTATATCGGTGACGACTCTTCTTTCCAATTCAGTGAGCACAATCACACGGGGTTTGCACACAAGAAGGAATGGGCTGAGCCGGCCTAGCCCAATAGTTGTCACCAACACAGACCTTTGGAGTTCTAATCAATATTTAAGAAAGCTGATGGACTAGGGAAGATATCCAAAATGTTTCCACTAGACATAAGTATTTTTCGACTTGTACTTTAAGAACATATCGTTTGGAGAAGAGTACACTATATTACCTTGAACGGAAAGATGTATACGTTCAGAAGTAGTATGATTATTTCTTTTATGAGCAAATCGATTATTGTGATTATTGTTTTTTTTTTCAAGTAATTCGATTAGACTGCGATAAGTTAGAAAACGTCTCATTAGATATGATAATAGAAGTACTGTTGAGCTTTCTTACAGTATTACACTTAGATTTCGATACTATATCATACGAAAACGATGATTTGTAACAATGCTATTCTTATAATAAATATCAAATCCTAGAAGAAATCATTTTCTGTAGCCATAATTTTCTTTATGTTTTTTTGATATGACCATTCTGAATATGAACGGTGGGTTACTAAGTAAGGTCCGTTGGTGTGATAACAAGATAGCACGATTGATTTCTTAGTTAGAAAATTATTTAAGGAATATTCAAATGTTTCACAATGAGCAAAATTGGATTTGCTACGATGAAATTTGGCTGTGTGACTGTAGCGGAAATAATTTTGAAATATGACAGGAGACCAAATACTTGGAGGTAATCTAAATATAACTTTATACCTAGAGATCTTCTCTAGAAAAGCTAGTGAATAAAACTAAGTTCAACCATTTTATTAGGAATCAAAGGATTGTCATGTTGACTAGTAAAGTACGACGAAAATTGATTACTTTGACTGTTGATTCTGAACTTTCCAAAAAACCTTCATCAAAGACTGAGATATCCATAATTATAATACCATAAGAGTAGATCAGAGTAAAGGGAATGTAAGTGCATAACCTTAAAAGAAGTAATTCTATACTTCCGTAAGTACTTTCGAGGACAATCAATAATTGACAAAGTGAATTGCGTCGAAGGTAACTTTTACCTTTTGTCCAATCGGATCAATATGTCGAATGTCATTGAATTTATTAAAAAATATCTAACTGATTTGCATAGAGTTTTTCAATGTTATAATCATTAGGGGTAGATTCTTTTATAATAATATGCAAGTCTTTAAAATTTTCATAAAACGTAATTACATTAGGGTATAGAAAATACAAAGTTTGTTGTATGAAAAGGTCGCATGTAGAATTATCATATCTCGACATTATATTACTTGAGTTGGTAAAAATAGATGCATTATTATTATTCAAAACTTTTAAATCTAAAGACATAGGTTCAATGTGTGGGTTATTATAAGGAGATAACAAACTGTTGCAATTAAATGTTGACCTGTTTAAATTAAGTACTGGATGTTTATTCAAAATGTGTTAAAAATATGGTGAGATTGGATTGATTGAATAAGAGGACTTATTTTGAAATAATTTACTTTTAAAAAATATCTTATCTTTATCCGCGTCATGTTTCCTACATACTTTGTGTCTGGTTTTCTTTGTTGATGAAAATTTACCATGCAACCGGCCGCCACTGTTGTCTGTAGACGCTGATGACATATACTTGAAATAAAAATGTGATAACTAAATGTAGATAACTGACAAATAACTAAACGAACGTCCCGTTATGATGGTTGACTAATCACTACTGAATAAAAATTCATCTCATTCTATTTTAATTTAAAAAAAATGCTTAAATTCATCTAGACATCTAACTTAGATTTACACTTACTGTAAATTTAATGGTTTTAATGTAAGTTGCATTATAAAAACTAGCCATTTATTTATTTTCATTTATATTATTATTAATGTAGCTAGAAACATACTCAACTAAAAATTTGCAATTAAAGTTTTATAATAAAATTGAATTTCTAAAATAGTATAAAATAATTTCATTCTAAGAATACAGGAAATATTTTGTTGAAGTTCGAGTGAATATCGCTAAAAGATAAAATAGGGGTGTGTACATTCACGCGACTACATGAAATTGCAAGTTTAATGGTTTACTCTGAGAAGGTCAATCGATTTTCTGAGATTAGTGTTAATGTTTCAATGGGCTAGAGCAATCTAATTTGTCTCCCTGCAAATGAACAGGCATTAGGAATCGGTTTTGCCGGACGTCAGCTGGATTATTGCGATACGGATTTATTAACCGACGTTGGTTTTTCAGATGGTCATGATCAGGGGAGGATAAAAACAGGGTGCGTGAGACGACCATGTCTGAGACAGCACCGAACAGCGGTTATGGTAGCAGCGAAGAGACAGCAACACTACTGGTCAGAAGTCCGCCGTCGGTCGTCCGTTCGTCCACGGCCGGTGTGTCTTCGTCCGGTAGCGGCTTACTGTCCGGACCGTCTGGCAAGCCCGTGCTGACCAGGCAGGACTGCACCACGTCGTTGGTACCGCAGCACTATCGAGACTTACAACATGCTACGAACACGTTGGGCAGCAGCGAGGACAGCGGGCCGCCGAACGACGCGGGCGCGGCGGCCAGATCGGTGCCAGACATCGAACTACACTGCAGGTATCTCGCAGTGAACAGGTGCCAGTGCCAGAGGCGCAAGAGCCACTGCATCATCTCCCGGTCGGTATCCCGAGAAAGCATCCGGATCGGTTGCGGCGTCGGCGTCGTTCCAGGTGGTAGTGGTGGCGGTGGTGGTGTTGGAGGCGGCGTCGGTGGTGGCCCTGGTGGTGGCTGCTCCGGCAGCGTACCAGGCGTGCCGGGAATGTCGGGTAGTTACGGATACGGTGGTTACGGCAGCAGCGGCGTCGGCTCCGGATACGGGCTGTCACCGCCACCGCCAGTACTGCTGACCACGTCGCCCAGTTCCCGGATCATCAGGCAGAGCTCGCAGCCCGAAGCTACCGGAAGCGTGTCCATGTGCTCCGGCCACTGTTGTCACATTCACCATCAGCCTAGCTCGTCACTAAGACAGCTTAGAGACCCGGCCGATAACATAGCCATGATCGCGGCCGACTCACTGCGGATCAACGGTGCAATCAGACAATTCCGACAGGTTAGACAATGACTACAACTCATATCAACTTTCATTTTTTTTTCAGAACATTTATATAATTATGAACAATGTGACCACTATAGGTCGGTCATATAAATTATATTCTCGTTTATCCGTCATTGTATTATTTTTTCGTGTTTGTCCGTATATATAAATAAAAGCGAAAGGTCATTCAACTACTAACCACGAAATCTTGAAAACTACTTGATCTATGAAGCTGAAATTTCGTGGGTAGGTAGTTTATAGGTAAGAAACATCAGCTAAGTACGGATTTTACGGTAGGCCTGAATTAAGAAGGGGGTTTTATACGTAGGCTATCGTAAGTTTATATGAGAGTCTTATGTTTTGCTGTAAGATACATAAAGATGAGTTATTCTGGTTTAATTCTATAAATCAGAATAACTAGCCTATATTACCATTCACTCACTAAATGCTACTTTTCAAAACTACACAAAGTATGAACTGAAATTTGGAATAGTTGTTCTAGATGTCCAGTAAGAAAGGATTTTAAGAAATGTTGCATTTAAGTGGATTAATTATTACGTTCACCGTCGATTCGTGTTGTGCGGCGATTCACAAGTTCCCAGATACCTGGGATCCGTTTTAATTATCTATCAATTATGTACTTGACACTAGCGTGAACTTATCATTTTAATAATGAACATATGAATTGTCCGGAGAAGTTTATTGATAAAAATTATCTCACGCATACATTCGTTTCTATTGCATTTAAGTTGCTATGACTATAGATATATATATATATATATATATATATATATATAATAACACGAATGGATTATTTCAGACCGTCAATGATTATTGTTAATTCGAACATTTCTATTCAATTCGAACATTCGAAAATCGCATTGTGTACCGAATCTATAAATATATAAATGCGAAAGGTTACTCATTCTCTAAACACGAAATTTCAAAAACTACTTGACCTATAAAGCTGAAATTTGTAATTTTTCACATTTGTACGTTTATAAATATAGATATACACTGAATTTTAGCAATAGTGAAACATTGTGGGGTCAGCTAGTATATATATGCAAGGGTCGGTCATCCATTAATTTTGAAATATGTAAGAAATAACGAAATCTATTTTGGTTATATATATATATATATATATAATATATATAATTTTTTTAAATTAACAAAAAGAAAATACATGATAACCTGTCATGTAGCTAACACTATATTTTGCTACCACACATATTTTTTTAATAATCTACCTCAAATCATTCGAATTGGGTTATTTCTCTTACGTCACACTAGCACTCGATTTTAATAGTTCGAGTTTTCCCATTCTGAAACTTGTATAAAATAATGTAATATATTGTTCAATCATTTGTTGCGACATCAAAAGAAATTAATGTTCATTCATCAACATTTATTGATTTCTCTTTAGAATAGTGCTAATGGTGTCAAAAATTACGTCATCTCGGAACTTCATTTTGAATGTTCTAAATTTGGCATTTATATTAGTAGTTACTAGTGATGTTGCGACTCGGTTCGAAAATCGAACTTATATTTGGAAATATTCGAACCGGTAATAAAATAGTTCAGTTCAATAATCGAATCAAAAAAAAAAAAAAATTGATTCATATTGCTTTTGTCAACAAAAAAATAAAAATCAAAAATGTTTAAATAAATAAAATTAAGTTTGTTGTGTTTTTAGGATAGATAATAATTTTCTTCCACCAATCCGCTAGTAATAATTAATGACATATTTTTCCGTTTTAATTATCGTTTATCAGTATGGTAATATATGATGTAATAACAATTAAATTATATTAACAATAAAAATATAAAAATGTATATATTCCGAAAAAAAATGTTTTTTATTAGCTTTTTTTTTATTTATGTTTAATATATTTCAGTACATCGCGTACTTAAATTTTTTTTTTACAAATTTATTAATAATAGGTAAAGCTAACTAAGGCTAATGATAATAAAGAGTAATTTAACATTGATGTTTTGTTAATGATAATGGTAATGGTAGTAAAATTAATGATTTTATTTAATTTTTATTATTATTATTTATTATTAATCTTCATTTTCTAATAAAGACTCCTGGGTGTTCATTAAGATGTTCTGCAGTAGTAGACGTTTGTTGTGGGTTTTGCTTCCTATATTGTAATGACGGAGTCGGTCCAAGTCTTTTAATTTGACGTGGAAGTTTTTAAATTGAGTTTTAATCCAGATACTTATAAGGGGTATTCATGTGTTGTTATGTATATGACGATTTTCCATGAACCATGGTGCTTTAAGGCATATCATTAGGAATTTATGTTATAGAATTTTGATTTTATTGATTTAAGTAGAGGAAACTGATGCTCAAACAAAGCAAAAATAGGTTATCAGTGGCCTGATAATTGAATTGTAATATAGTAGAAATAATTTAATTTAGAGTGTAAATTTAGAATTGAGTAAAGGGTAGAAAATTCTCATTCTGGTATATTCTTGTGTAAGTTTTTTTTTATATGGATATTCAATGTTAATTTTTTGTCAAGAATAACGCCAAAGTACTTTGTAGAGACGTGTTTTCTATTCCATTGTATATCTTGGTGGTCTATATAAATATTTCTGGGGTCTTTTTATATTTAAAGGGTGAATATTTTAGCCGCGCTTTTTGTTGGATTTATGTTAACTTCCAATTTTTGAACCAGGTAGTTAATTCGTTTAATGAAGATTATAGTTTTTAGAATGATGATTCTATAGTATTATATTGTATACGGATCGTTGTATCATCCGTGAATATTGGCAGTTAAGAATTGGAGGGGTTTGGGGATGTCGTGACAATAAATATTTTAAAAGAATTGATCCTAGGATTGATAATTGGGAAACTTCAGCTTAAATTTTTTATAATTGAAAGAAATTTGTTTCTAACCTGACTTTAAACGTCTTGTCTGTTATAAAAAATGTGATTGTTTTAAATAGATATATAACAAGACCAAATATTTTTAGTTTTAGTTTAAGCCCATGGTAAAAAACCTTATCAAAATTTTGCGTTAGATCAAGGAAAGCTGCTGTAGTGTATTTTTTACTTTCGAATATGTTTACAATTATTTCAGATATGGGTGAATATGGTGGCATGTGGACTGCTGTGTTTTGAGTCTAAATTGATGTTTCTGTATTATGTATAGAAAGTACTTTATCCTCTTTAACAGAATCCTTTCATATAGTTTAGAGAGTGTTGATAATAGGCTGATTGGCTGGTTTTCCTGGTTTGTGAATAGGAAATATTATAGCATGTTTCTAGGTAAAGGAGAAAGTAGCAATGCGCATAGTTGAACTATATAGAGAAGCTAGGTTTTATGGACGTGGCCGTATCTTTGACAATTGGTACATTGCGATGGATCGTTGTATTTGCGTCAGGGTTCAGTAGTGATTATACAAATAAGTAATTTTTTAAGTTAAAAAATGTAATTAGATTTTTTTTTTTAGTTTTATAGCTGTTAAGGGTAGAGGGAGTTTGTTTTTATTTATTAATCTTGTTAGTGACTACTGGATAGCTTAAGTTTTTTAGTTCTTTATAATTTTCACTTTCGCTATCTGACAATGGTAAGTTACGGATAGTGATTAATACATCATTTTCACTTTTTAATCTATACGTGAAATATTCAATTTTTTTTTTTCCGTAAACATTGTAATTTTACGGAAGTTGTCAATCGTTTCTACGTTAACTTTAATTTGGTTATTTTTTTCTAATGCACTGAAGTCGCCGTATAATATGGATGAAATTTCTGCGTGAAGTTGAACGTAGTTTGTTGTATTTATTACGAATATGGGTGAGATTTTTTCATTGATAATTTTGGTTTCCATGAGTTGTTGTTGATTTATCGGTTGAGTGTGTTCTTAATTAAGTTGTGAATTTTTAATGAGAGTAAAACAATTTGGTGTAGAAAAAGATGTGTTATTGTTTAGTGGAATGTCGGATTTAAAAGTTTTTTTTTGGTGATCTAAATTCTGTTTTGGAGTTTGAAGTAGATGATTTAGACTCATGTTCTGAGCTAAATCTGCTTCCTTTAATTATGAGTGGATGGATGTGTTTACGATTTTTGGTTCAATTTTGATTTTTGGTGTTTTTAGTATTATTAGTTGACGTAGTTGACATTATTTGTCTGTGTGAATGCGTTATACATGCTTATCACTCGTAGGCAGTATTTTCATTGGAATATGTTAATTGTGCTTTATGCTTTGGATTATATAATTATATCTATACGTTACCATAGATAATCAATGTAGTCACTTTTATACATCTATCGAGAGCTACAAAAACAGTGTGCGGAATTAACGTGTGGTCTCTACGATGTTCAAACACGTACTATTTTATTAGCAAATAAATTGCATACACAGTTATGAGAAATCAATGATAAATATACTAAGAATCATTACAAATGATTTCAACCGATTTTAATTATAGAAAAGAAAGGTAATAATCAATACGGTATTATGCAAAAGATGGTAGATCTTCACAAAAACTATAAACTAAAAAATTTAATGAACATTTAAAAATAATACAGCAATTATAATATAAAAATATGTATTTAGTAATTGTATAATTTTTTATTTCACAACATTTCTAATATACAGCTTTAACTATTGATTATTAGATATTAACCATTCAAGATAATATTTTTTTAAATAGAAGGCAAATTCTTATATCTGAATTTTATTGTACATTTAGGTATCAGTTATATAATATAACTGATAAATTATTACTAATTGTTTTATGATAATACGAACACATATTTATGAATTAAAAATGTGTATCATTGCTTGAGCTGCCACCTCTTCGAGTTTCAACTGGATACTCCAGGTTTATATATAAACTAGTAAATTGTTCTCCGGGTCGTCGTAAAATTAGTACTATAGGTATAAAATATATAAAATATTTTATATTCTTTATAAATCAAAGATGGAATAAAACAAGACTTAGAGAAATTAGGGATACTAAATTGGGAAGAAAAAGTACTAAATCGGGAAGAGTGGAAGGAGGTATCAGTGGCGGCAAAAACTCTTGAAGAGTTGTGATACCAATGAAGAAGAAGAAGATAAATCAAAGATGAGTCATTATTAATATTTCTTGCATTTCATTACCTACCTTTTCACCTACGGAGATGTTTTGAGGATGACCATTTTTTTTCTTGCTTCTTGGGCCTGTTATCTTTCAAAAGTGGTAGCCCTTATCATAACCATAAGTGATTTCTAGGTCTAGAGTGTAGCCTTTAAATTATAAAGTTTATTCTATGTTATTTATATTAAATTCATTTCATTAATTTAGTTAATAATTAAAATTGTGTTTTTCAAATCAGTAATTTTAATTAACACATATCTACCTATCATAATGTTTTCCAAAAATTCTCGTTTATTTGTAAAGTTCTCGGTTTTATTGATAGCATATTCACTATAATCCCAGTTCGATTATAATTGTTCATGCATATTTTCATGTAGAATATAATTAATTAAAACAATCTCTGAACTTAATCATTTCTGTTGATCATAAAATGTATAATTTTTTTAGCACGCAATTTAAATAGTGTATATTATTTAATTTACAATAAATAAAGTCGCCTAATAAAAGATAAATTTAGTTAGGGAATAATAAATACAATTTGATACTTTTACATTAATACGCATTTATTTAAAAATGTATGCAAGATCATTTTTCATAATTTTAATTTTAATTAAAGATTCAAGTTTTAGTGCTGATTAAAATTATATTTTGAAATTTTATCTGTTTAAAGTGAATCTATTCATAATAATTAGGACTAAAATTAAAATGTATAAATACACAAATAATAATAGTTTTTCTATTGATTATAAGAAATGAGAATAACATATTATTAAATATACTTACTGTAATTATAATTATTATATAATTATACAATTTTATTTATAAATATGATTTTTTTAAATCTATTTTACGTATTTTTAAAATTATTATTTTTATTTGTTTAAAAAAAATATCTATTTTACAAATTCATAAATCAAGTCTTTTAAAATTATAGTTATGGTATTGTATGTAATGTTTAAAATGTTTTATTTTAAAATACTAATAAATTTACTCAATTTTAAAACAAATGTATATAGAGATAGCAAGAATAATTTTTGAATACGTCTTAGAAGACAATTTAAATATATCTGCTGTTTTGAGAAAAAACATGTTTAAATTTCCATATTCAAATTGCCTTCTGTATGTCGAATCATAAAACTGCGTAAAGTATTCAAAAGAGTAGATTATCAGGTTACTAGCGGATAGAGCCCAATTTTTTTATCATAATCTAATAAAAATCTTACGAAAATAATATTTTCTCTTTCTACCTAGAATAACAAACTATAAATGAAAACTGTAATTATATTTAAGTGTTCCTCAGTTACGAAATAACTCTTCAAATGTATTCGAAGTTTTTAAGTTAAAAATTACTTTTCGGTTACTGTAATATGTATCTAAAATACACACTCCAAGCATTTTCAATGGCTAAAAGATAAATAAGTGAACACTATCATACAGCTCTTATGGTTGTATTATATAATACAATATTATTATATCTATTTGTTTTAGAATAAAAGTTAAATATCATGTCATTTTTAAAAAAATAAAAATAAATTAACTTGTATTACTATGCTCACAAAAAACGTATTTGTATACATGTTATATACGCATTTTTAATATGTAAGCTTTCTTGTATATAAATCATATACAATTTGTACGTTTCGTATAAAAGGTAAAACTCATAGAGGTAAATATATACATATTGTTATACATACATATAAGTTTTAGATATTTTTTTTTAATAAACATAATATCACAAAAAGTTATAAATGACAACTAATCGTATTTATTAACATTGCTTCTATAATATATAACTATTTAAAATTATTTTTATTTATATATAAAGGAAAATCATTTGAATTCAAATTTACTTAAAAAATAGTATTCAATACAAACTTTTAATTTACTCTTATTGATTCAAAAATGAGTCAATAATATTGTTGTTAGTTATTTAATAGAGGATATTTAGTTGTAAGATTTCATTCAGCTAGTCAAATTATATTTTATTTTTAATTCAATAGTAAATGACACAAAATAAGTAATAAATACTATTTTTGTGAGTATTTACAGTAATTAAATTTTTCAACTTTAAATAATTATTGACTTTATAATATACTCATATATATATATAAACATATATAAAATATTTATATATATATATATATATATATAATTATAAATAAAACATTTAACACACCAATAATTAGGTACCACTATAATATATTAAACATAATTATTTACATACATTTTCAACAGAATATTTAATGCTAGAAAATTAACAATGATATTTAATTATTTTTTTGTTTATATTACAATTTAATAAATGAATAATTTTATGTGATTGTAATTTTTTTTTAAAGTATTTTAAAATTGTACTCGTATCATAAAGATAAATAATTATAAAATACTCATTTAATTTTTTTTTAAATGTGAACTACTAACTATGTTAGGCTTAAGATAAATATTAGGTCTCTTTAATTTATTAATTTATCAAAAAAATTTTTAAAAAATGTTTTATTTTGAAAACTAAAACTACGTTAATGTAATAAAAATGTAATATAATTATAAGCATAAAATATATATACATATTTTTTAGTTTTCTCTATATAATCTCAAATATTTTAATACTCAGGAATTTTCATCCAATGTTATAAACTGCTAAAATATGACTACACCATTATGTAATTGTACTGAATATAGTGCGTTTTTAATAAGCACTTTTGTTGAATCATAGATTTTATATTATATGTTAAAATTAAATGTCCCCTGGAATTGTGTACTTTAGCAGTATACAAAAAATATTCCGTCGCAATTTTTAATGAAACAAATTACTAGTATTGAAATAGCACATATTATTTTATGATCTATGAATAGTTTTGTATTATTATAAAATAGAATAAACATTTGAAACTAAATAAACATATGTATTTATCATAACATACTGTAACCGAACTCTATTGGTATTCGAAATAATTTATATTTTAATATTTATAATGATTTGGTAATTGGTATGGGGATTTAACGATTTAAAATTAGCTTAATAATCAATTCAAACTGAACTTATGACCTGACAAAAACATATATATTATGAGAAATACAATTTACAAATAGTACTCGTATTTTATCAATCACCATATTAGTACATTCTAGTACTATAATAATTATAACCATAAAAAGTAATATATGATTTACGTATGTTAACCTTGTCTAGATTAACATTTATTAATGCATCCTATTTTAAACATTTACGGTAGACTGGATTTCAACTTTGTATAATGGTGTAATTTTTCTATATGAAATATAATTTTATTTTTAATAACAATCATTTTTATTTTAACATACGAGATTATTATTGATAATATTATTTTATAAATAATTTTAGAAATGTATGTTCTTCAATAGTTACTGTGAAAGGCAATGACGGTTACAAAAATAATATAAAAACAATACTAAAATAGTTAATAACTCATTCTTCGTAACTTTATATAATTGTTTTTAAGTATCCAAAATTATTAAACTATATAAATAATAATTATACGTAATTTAATATTTAAAAAGTTATAATTCATTTAATATAGAATATTTCTTAGAACATTAAAAAAAACACTCGTTTGAATCATTTTAAGTTATTCTATTATTGTAACTATTTATTTACATGGATTTTTAGTCAATGTTTCTGTGTCGATTTCTTTTAACCCGATTGGGGCGTTAGTCGTTACAAAGTGGTTTTGGAAATGACAATGTCAGAAAAAATGAAATGAAGTGGCAATCAAGTTTAATATAAAATATTTGGCAATTTCATTAAATGTCGATGGAAATATTGTGTCAATCCTCATATTTCGATCATATTTTAAACTATATATACAAAGTTACGATATAATAATTTAATACAAATTGAGTGTTACAAATTACTGAATATTAAATATTTTCAATCCTCGTGTTATTTTATTGATTTAAAATATTATATTAAATATCTCCATTGTTAACTCGAAGTAAACCTTCCTGAAAAAAAATTTCTAGCAGGAATATATTATCTAATAAACAATAATATAATATAAAACTTAGGAATGGTTTTTCCAGAAAGTTATTTAAGATCATAGTTATTTAATAAAATGTTTATCTACAATGAATTAATTACAAGTAAGTAATAAAAAATAAATATATTTGTTTCAATTTGAGCATCAGTATGTTTTAAATTGTATCTTTTTCGTCAAGAATTTAAATAATTCTTAACAATTATATCAATGATATTGTAACGTGGTCAAAGGTGACCAATTTAAATATAAATTATTCAGTGAGTGTTTTTGACCTTTTGAATAATATTCACTGTAGCTCGGGAGCAATTATATGATGTTAAGAATAGTCTGAATAACGAAGTATCAGTTTTAGTTGTTATTACGTCGTTATGCCTATTTATCAATAAATAGTTGTAACTCACAAGTTTGGTGAATGAAATAAGTTTAATGATTTACAATAGGCGGTTCCGACGGAGTCTAGTTAATGTCGTTAGGTGGTGTTCGCGCATAACTGACTGTCTCTTTCAATATGTTTATTGAATAATGAGACTTAAATGAATATTGATAGAGAGGGAAATGTAACCGGTCAGCATTACACTACATACCCCTATAGATATATAATTACGTATATACATAGGTATACACTCACCTATATACCCGTGCGCACTATGTGATGGGACCGTTATAAAATTTTTTTTTATAAATATTTCTATTAGATTAATTATACTTTGTCACTGTGTAATAAAATCTGCCGAATCTTTGGGAAAATAACTAAGACAAATATTCACTGGCTTTTTTATTGCAAAGGGTCTAAGATTTTTGTGAATAAAACTTTTTTTTAAATAATTTATGAAAAGTATATATATATATATATATTATATTTTGTTTACATTATTTGAAGTTATATAATAAACATACGCAAAAATATATTTGTTATATAACATTGTAAATACAAATTTTTTGTACAATAATTATTACCAAACTTAAACTTTTTAAAAAAGTGGTAGTAACAAAATAATTTTGAATCTTTTATGATTTAAAAGGAAAATAAAAATAATCTAGTTATACATATATATATTTAATATATAGATATTGTATATTATGTAGATTAATGTATAGCATATAAATATTGATATTATTAATATTAATAAAATCAATTGTTATAGTCAATGTAATGTTTATACTGTCAAATTTAATGCCATGCATATATACACATGTATATAATTGCTTTAAAATAAATTGGATGTTAAATATTTCGTTTTTATTAAGCCTTGTTCACACGACGACACTGATGTCACGGCAGTAAGTTACATGACACTGTTCGAAATTCAATACCGTGACGTAAAATGTCGTATATTGTTAATACGTATATGCGAGTGTCGTGACACTAAATAGAAATAAATACATAGAACGTTGTAATAATTTGTCTTATTAGTTTAATCTTATTAGTTGCGACGTCTCGATCCAGATTTTGCTCGAATGAGCGTTGGGCTTCACGATAAAGGTGCAATGCATCGTTGAAATAAATGACAAAGACTCTTCTTAATATTGAACGTTACATAGTCTTATCAATAATCCGTTTTGTTTACTTTTGTCACTTGTCAAATCTCTATATTTTTAATTTTTAAGAAAGTGTTGTCTTCAGTCGTTTGAAATGGCCAATAATCGCGTTTTAAGGGCAGCTGCGGATATGTTAGAAAAGATGATCATTTTAGAATTAAAAGAAAACATTTTTGATACGCGACACTAGTTGTTAGGACATTGTGGCATTGTGACATTACGTTGTTCAAACGGCAATACTGATGTGACATTAAATGCCATGGCATTATGTGTCGCGGTTTATTGTCACCCCGTGAGAACTAGGCTTTAGTGATATTAAGTTTGTTTTCAATGATATAATCTAAAATAAACAATTCAATTTTTAATAATTGTTGAAACCAGGTACGTAATTAAGGGGGGGCATGGTGGGCCCGACCCACCTATACATTACTCTGACCCTAAACCGGCTCACTCACAAAATTTACTTAAACATTTTATTTTACAGATATATGTAAATGATATAATAACAATTTTCATATTGAAATAATATAGGTAATTATTTATAACATAAAAAAAAATTATAGGAATTTGGAACAATTATTAATTGGATTAAACGATGATAAAGTTCATAAATTTAGTTTTAAGGTTCCTTAAAATTATAGTTATGGGCCCAAAATTATTGGCCCACCCAGTTAATATGGCTGCGTATCTGGTTGAAACAAAATGTATAAAAATACAAATGTTTCTAGTAATATTTCATGTCTAGATAACATTTTAACCCTACGTTAGGCGCATCGGTATTTATTATGTGGTAGGGCACGGGGGGGACAATGGTTAACCATCATTAAATTATTAATTAAATGTAAAAATATTCATCATTGATTACTTTTTTATTTCTAAAAGTCAGTATTTATATTATTAATTTGTTATTAAACGTCAATGTATACATTATTAATTTATTTCTTAAAAAATCTATGACTAGAATGATATAAAATATATTTTATACAACTTTTTTTTATAATACGCAATTTTTACATATATCTTTTAAATGGTCACCGCACATTCACTTTTTACACTTACAACACTATCTTCTTGTAGTTTTATCACGAGCTCGTCCACATTCATAGCATCGACCTCTGGATCCATCTGGGTTTTCTGTCTCTGTAATTGTTGTATCCTTTTCTCCCAACAAAAGTTTAGCACGTCTTTTAAGTTCAACTTGAAGTGTTTCTATTGTAGATCTCAAATGAATTTGTGGCTTTATTAGTTCCCATGACAAGTTTTGTAAAAAGTCGATCCTTTTTATTTTTGTGTTTTCGGTGTGATTAGCTTTATAAATACATAGTGCAATTATGGCAGCGACGTTCAAAAGATTATAAAACATAACTATTGGCCAACGTTTTGTGTTACGTGTTACATTGTAATTTTGATAATATTGATCAACTAAATCAACACCAATTTTAGTCCTATTATAGAAGGTAAATATATATGATTTTTTTTTTATCACCTGTTTCTTCATCTATTTTATTGTCATGGTGCATAGATAAGATTGCCAACACACTTTTATTTTTTTTCAGACAATATAAAACTAATGTAAAATGATTTTGAAATCCAAATATTGAAGATGTTTCAACTCGTTGTTTGTTTGGTAAAAATTCTTTTGGAGTCTCTCGTTTATTTTTACGAATTGTTCTTACATTTGTTAGTTTTTTGTCTTTCAAATTGATAATCAAGGGTATACATGTAAACCAGTTATCTCCCGTAATGTTTTTATTTGTTCCGAAAATAGGTTCAACTAATCGCAAAACTACATTTTGAGAATAATTACTAATTTTGTATGGGCCATCGGGTTGTGTACCAATATATGTCTTTAAACTTAAAGTGTAGAAGTGTAGAAAATTTTATAATCAACTAAAGCAAATGTTTTAATTCCATACTTGGCAAGTTTACTTGGAATATACTGCCTAAATGAACATTTTCCCCGAAATGCTAAGAGCTGCTCATCTATAGTCACATATTCACTCGGGCAATAATATTTTTGAAAATTATCAACTATCAATGTAAATATATCTCTAATAGGAGCTAATTTGTCAAATTGTTTACGAGCCGCACGATCTCGTACATCATCAAACCATAAACATCTTCCAAGAAGACAAAATCTCTTTTCACTCATAGTCAAGTAACATGACTCCAATCCATTTCCTTTCGAATTATCTCACAGTTGATGTATATTTTTACGAGAGCTCCTAAAGGATCCTATTTGATATAACAGTCCTATAAAGGCTCTAATTTCTATAACGTCTGAAAGTCTTGCGTCTCTACTTCGCTGAAATTTCTCACTGATTGATTCAATGTAAATATTTGCACAGGTGTTATAATTATAATAATATTATCATCAATAAATAAATTTAAAATTTCAATTTGATACTTATTTTCACGTGCTTCACTTTTAGGACCAGAAGATGGGTTATAATATTGTGTGCACGTGTTCGAACATAAACTGGAGGTTATATTTTACACCACTGTGTTTTTCCATCCTTTCCCATGTAAAAATTATCAGCATTTTCACGTGTCTCATCTATCTCAGAATCATTTGCCTCTTCCTCAGAATTGGTATTGTGATCACTTCTAAATACAATATTCTCTTCTATATCACTATCCTCTCCAAAAGATTCGTCATCATTACTAAAATTTTCGAACCAATTTCGTATGGTGTTTTCGTCTACAGTCCTCTCAAGTCTCAGTCTTTTATCTGACATGTTAAACTAAATAAATAAAAATGTGAATAAAATATTACCAACAATTGTTGCTTATTTATTATTATTTATATTATATTTTTATCTGATAAATTATGAATATTTTGAAGCAAAGAGAGTCGCGTGGTGGATACTTGTCACCCAATAAGATAAATAGATATATAGATCCGTTCTGAACTACAGCACTTTGGTAAATACGTCAGATAACCTTTTAGGTATGTTTAAACGAAAAGTACTAAAGATAACAAAGACGTTAATTGCATTCGATAAGAATAATCTAATTTTAAAATATACTGAGTGACATTTGTTAACCTCGCGCCTAACGTAGGGTTAAAAGCAATTTGAGAGAATAAAATGTTACCATTAAAATATGCGTTAGATAAACAGACATATATTATTACATTATTATGCACGACACTGAAATTTACTTTCATTCGACATTCGAGATACATAAATGCTACCTATACGTGAACTTTTAGAAGTTTCTCAAACTTTACATGCAGTTTCTATTTTTAACCACTAGATGTCACTGTAAATTCATATACTTTCATAATTTTAAATTTAAACTTTAATATGTCAATAAAGTTTCTGTTGGTTTCTTTTTCTGTTAAACATCTCAAACAATTAAAAAAAGTTTATATAAAACTATATTGGTAATAAAATGTATAACATTGAAGTAAAACATTTCAATTATGAGAGTCTTAAACAATATACTGGAAAACTGTATTCTGTATAAAATACTTCATCAAAACGCAGATATCTACTGAAAAAAGAAAACAATATTTTAAAAATAATAAAAGTGTTTAATTAATAGCATTTTCTTGTAAACTAACTAACACTTAGTATGATATTAAACAAATGTTAATATTAATTTTTTTAATTACCAAAAGTCTATATAGTACAAATATATCAATCTTACACAAATCACAAACAATAATTTTGTGAAGTACCATTATTTTTTTTTTATAAAGCATCATAATTCGAACTAAATATTCGATCTCATTAGTTTTAGATTATTTTAGTTTGATAGTTCAATCACATAAACTATGGGTCTTATTTTTATATTTCAATATTTTATTTAGAATCGTTTTAATAAATATTTTTAATATTCTACTATTTTAGTGATAATTGATTAAATTACAACATTCTACAACATTTCTACAACATAATGTTATAAAATTCAAATTACATCCTGCGATCAAAAGTAATTTGTAATTTAAATAGAAAAATACTTTTATCTTCGGCCACTTTTCGAAGCCACTATGGAAATCACGCTGAAAATTTATTTCCCAGCACCGTCTCTGTGCGAAATCCTTTTTAAACGTTTATAGCGTTAATGAAGTAGAGATTTACTGCGAGGCTAACGTTGTAATTTATAATAAAATTGCCTTCATAACACACATTGCCAAGGTTTAAAGTGCCACCATCGGGGTGGTTTATTTATTCAAGATAATCCACGTTAAATAATTGTCTGCAGATTTATTGTATATACAAAACGTATATTGCATATGTCTAATTATATAGTAGTGAATGTTCAGCTTTTACGAGTTTCGTAGATGTAATCATCATTTTAGCATATTATAATTGTATGCATTAAAAAAGACAACGACGAATTGGAATAAATAAATAAGTTATTATATAAATGATTACTATTTATCAAGTGAGTGAACACAAATATATGATTTATAGATATATCGAAAAATAGTTGTTATTAGAAACTTTTCCGATTAAACCATAACGAATGTTTTTTTGAAGAACGGACTTTCACAAAACAAATAATATTTACATTTCAATTTATTGATTTTTTTCATTGCACTAAGATTTGAGTTAAAACCCGTTTCAAAATAATTCGTGTATTCATTTTTTTTCAATTTTTTTTTTTTTAATAAAGATTAAAAATGTAACTATTTTAATATATTTTAACATTACAAGAGAAAATATTTAATAGATCATTGAGAATAATTCTTGATAGCATGAAGTCAAGTAAATATCGACAGGTTTTATAAATTCGAAATTTGCCTATATAATCAACTATATATTATATCTAATGATGTTACGAACTGTTCGATTTTCAAATCGAACTGAACCGAAACTAGAGTGTTTGAATCGGCTCGAAAATCAAATACGTAATCAAAAATACTTGAACCGAACTAAACACAATCGAGTCGAATATTGACAAAGAGAAATGAAATTCGTACCAAATTTTTAGAAAAATAATACAAGGAATATCAAAAAAGTTTAAATAATTAAAATTCAGATTGTTCTATTTTTAGGATGGATAATATTTTTTTCTCGCAATCCACAGTAATACACACATTAATGGCGTATTTATTCCATTGTTGATATCCCGTATCAATTTAATAATATAATATGATGTAAAAACAATTATTCACAATTCATTTATATCTAAATAAAGAGCGAAGTTTATTGTTTGCAAAGATCTAAAGTACTATCGATTAGCCTGGCTGGTTTTCAATGTTGGAAGTGGGAAATATGGTGGAAAAGTGGCTACAAAAAAAATATTGTACATTGTTCATATAAATATTCGTAGAATTAGAATCCAAAAATATATTTTGTCTTCTTATTCATAATATCTTAGTAATTGGTAAATTAGTTACTATACATCGAAAATTATTTTTATGATTGTAATTATAGTGGTAGTCAAAAAATTAGTATTCATTAAAGGTTCATTCATGTTATTGTAATATTAATAAAAATTATTCACAGAAGTCATTCAAGTTCCTCAAACAAAAGACTAAAATATCATATTAGTATTTATTTACATTTTATTTATTTTAACCTCTTGATCCATATTAGCACATATATTATGATATAAAAATTATACAAAACAGTTTGTTTTTTGGGTTAACCACATTATACAAATATATATATATAATAAAACATTATCCCCCAGTATCAAATTATTTGTTACATCTCAAAAAAAAAAATTTAAATTTAAAAAAGTAAATTTAAAAGGTATTGCTAAATACCTGTACGGACCGAGAGCATAAAGTTATAATACGCGCGCCCGGATACCAAAGACTTCGTGAGAAAAAATTGATTAAATAATTTGAGAACACTGTCCTAAATATGAATATAATAAATAACAAAAATATAATGTAAAAAGAATATAACACAAATATGATATAAACTTGGCACTTACTGATAAATTTACAACGGTAAACCGCAAGAATAGGTGATTATACAATGCATACAACAATGACTATTAGAGACTAAACATTCGCAATCTTAACTATTCGAGCCAAAATACAATTTAAATAAATCTCGTTTAGCGATGAAGCATTTTGTACGTACACGAAAAACGGCGGGTTTGCACGACAGTAAACGAACGAACTTAAAACAAACTTACAAGGGAAACGAAAACAGTATAATGAGCACACGATGACAACTATATAAAAATAAAGACAACAATTAAACGCGATGGTGATTCGCACACGGCGACGAGTAAAAAAATATATAGCAAAACACTAATTTCGAACGACGACGATTTGCGTACATCGACGACACATACAACCCAACATAAGGACGTCTCCCAACTCGCGGCTTTCTCGAACATTCGCGAAAGAGACCAAATATACAAACACGGCCATTACTCTCTTATAGAATATTTTAATTGTGTGTATATCTAATAATAATAATAATGACAATTACGATATACAAACAAAAACAACGAAATGGATATGTGCATGCGTGCATCGCACAGCCGATCGACCTCCGCGCATATCGTCCTAATTGGCGTCATAAATACCTATATTATTTATTTTATGAATTAATAATTAATTATTTTAGTTTACCAACTTTTAAATCAAACGAGTACTTAAATTATTAAAATTAATTTAATTCCATTAAACTTGTAATGAAGTTCGATTCGAGTTCGATATTTAAATTCAATAATTTTGTTCGGTTCAAGTTTGATATAATTTAAATAAGTTCGGTTTAGATTTCGATTTACTCTAAAAATTATGTTTGTAAAATCATTATATATTAATTAAATAATTTTCAAATGTTCACATTACTGCTGTTTTTTTTTTTTTTAATATTTTAAATATTGAAATGTACATTTATGTCATAAGGTATTTTATATAATATAAAATTAATAAATCTATAAAATGTTATTGTCATCAGTGAATCCAAACTAAATATGTTAAAATAAAAAACCATTTATTATCAGAGCTGGCGCAAAGGAGGTTGGGGGTCCCCCCATTTCGTTCATTAAAGTACCTTTAAGTCGGCAAATTTGATTGTAGTAAACAATATTCGTCAAATCGTTAAAAAGGAAAAAAAGCAAATCTGTATGGTCGTATTAAACCTATTCGGGCTATTAACAATATTGAAAAGTCAGCAATTTCAATTATTTGACACCCCCTCATTCCGCATTTATTCGCGCTGGCTTTGTTTATCATACAGTAATAAAAAATAATTTATTGATTATTCAAACACTTCCTTTAATGTACATGCATAATGTGTATTAAGGGTTGCCCAAATATTTATTTAATTTATCAAAAATCGACCAGAAAGAATTTATTCAATTGCAAGCTGAGAATACTTTGAACTGCTTATATTTCAAATATCATTAATTGCTCGTATGTTGTTTGAAAAATATAAATCTATACGAGTATAACTATAATTTATATGTAACAAAACCAATGACGTACATGGTACTTTTCTGTAGATTTAAAAACGAAAAATAAGCATATTATTAAATTTTAATGAATAATTTATAGCCAATGTTAACAAATAATGCATTTAATAACAAATAATTAAATCAATTAGTCATATGATATAATTAATACCTAATAGTTTTAGGTTGAAAATATTATAATTAATACAATTTAAAATATATTTATGTCAGAATAAACAATAAAAAACTGAGAAATCTATCTATATTTAAAACGTAGGTAGGTACAAATATTTTATGTGTTCTAAGTGTATTACTAATGTATAAAATAAAGAAGACTTAATTTAACTTAAAAAAAACTTTATTCTAACTTAAATTCCTTCATTGAATGAAACTTAAAAAAACCTCAAATCTGTATACTTAAAATAATATGAAATAAATATTTTATTTTGTAAAAAAACATTTTTTTACGAAAACATTGCTATTTAATTTCAATAATTTGCAATGTTGTCCAAATAACAAATTGATATTCAGACATTTTTGACAGAATTTTCTCGTGTTAAAACCATCACTCAACAAATATATATATTTAAAAAAACGTGCTTCATATTATTATTTAATTTCAGTTCAAATTTTGTTCTTTATTAATGATCCAGACTCAGTTTTCAGAATCTCAAGAACTTTTTATTGAAACTAATATATTACACAAACATGAAATATCAAATTTTGATAACAATATATTCATATATTTTATTATCTCTTTTTGAAACATTGCAATTAAAAAAATACTACGCAATTATTCACCGATATAACAAGATTTACTTAAAATGTTTGTATGCTAATTTGTATGCTGAAATAAAAAAACCACAACATTTACAATGACAAAACTGTAGTTCTGAAAATAAATTATCCGATTTTAAATCATAAAATAGTATTATGATATGATATGTAAAATGCTATAGGCCTATAAAAAAATACTAAACATATTATCTATGATAAAAATAAGTCATTTATTCTAATTTAAAATATACACCATCAGTCTACAAAATATCGTTTTAAAATATAAATTACGTATTAAGGAAATTAATAAAATTTATTATATTTATTTAATGGTAGCATTCGATTATTAACCATTATGTTAAACTTATTATTTTTGGGATAATCATAGTTTAAAAATATTCTGTCATATTTATTCAAACATTTGAAAAAGGTCAGTTATTGTTGGATTGTCACACTATCGTATTAGTTTAGTAGTCGTATAAGAGATGAAGTAAATAAATTAATCATATTTTGACATTTACAAGTACCAAACTAATTATAACATGTTTTCTTCTGAAATGGTCAAATACGTATATATTACGTATATATATATATATACATACGGTATATTACCTTCTCATTTTTGTTGTACTGTATTTTGTGTTACTGATTTAATTGTTGAGGGATGATAAATATCAATAGTAATACGATTTTGTAATTATATCATAATGACCTAAAGACATTATATACGATTATATACATATAAGTTCAATTAGTTATTTCATTAAAAGACTAATGCCACCGTAATATGTTTATTTATAGAAGACTTAAATAATTTATTCGTCTTACTATTTTATTTAAACATAGACTAATACTCGTTCATATTTATGAATAATAACACATCTGCGCAGTTTTAAGATTTCGCTCTCATTACCCACGTAAGTGCATAACAATTGTAAAATAGGCTTTTGTTTAAGCTTTAATCCTTATTCTTAAATCCACAATATTATTTAATGAAACTTAACGAACATAATATGATGTGATTAATTATTAGTATTAATATAATATTAGTTTAAAAAATTTACATTTTATTTGAAATTCATGTAATTAAATTATTAAACAATTTTAAGTGACAGAACCATTATGATTCGAATTTTTTTCATACTAAAAACAATAATTAATTACTATCTTACTAACTAAATTACTCATAGCAACATGGTTTATTAAGTAAAAAACCCGTACAGTCACAATGAGTAAATGTCATATTATTTTTATTTTTGTATTATAATTGTAACAATCTATTGTTTTCATATTGTATCAAACTACCCAACTAATTACTCCGATCTTTGACCATATAACATGTACATTGTGAAATTATAGTGGTAATAAGTTATATCCTGACCAGCATAAGCGTGTGTAAGTCTTCTTGATAGGAGAGGCAAAAACATAGCTAAGGAGGTCTAGATTTCAAATCCCTCCCCCTTCCCATTCGAATTTTTTTCCCAGCTAAGACCTTAATATGATGCAACAACCTTGAAATTAATTCTCACATTAAATCAAGGATATGGTTTTATTAAACCATAGAATATATATTTATTATTCTATACGGTTATGTGTCAGATTAAACAAAAATACTACACGATTTTTTAATAAGTACATTTTAAAAGAATAAAAATAATAAACTATTTTAACTTTGTTATTTATAATTATAAATATATATCGGTCTCTATACAGTTCATCCAAACAATCAACAATGTTTTTACTTGCGGTTACTATAAGTTAATGTATGTGGACCGACATCCTTCCAATAACTGAGAACAGTCATTAGTGAAGTATGTGCGACCTATCGAGAAGCTTGCCAGGAATTAAATCTTCTTGAGAACGATGCCCACTGAGACACAGCACTCGCTGAAGCATCAAATACTGCTCAACCACAGCAAATACGTGCATTATTTGTGATATTATTGACAACGTGTTTTCCATCCAATCCTAAAGACCTTTGGGAAAAATACAAAGATGACATGAGTGAAGACATTCTACGTTATTTGCAAGCAACGATTATCAACTTGTAATTCACACCAAACGTGTATGAGGCGTTACTTTTGATCGAGGATGTATGTTTGGCAATCGCTAACAAAGGATTGGTGCAATTAGAAATGTGTGCACCAATCCGACCTACTAATACCGCATATGATCGTGATTTGCAACGTGAAACACAATTTAATATCCATAATGTGGGTACATTTATTCAAAATAATCTTCCAAAATTGATTTCAGAACAGCACATTGTGTATAACTCAATCATGAAGGCAATAAATAATCATAGCGGTGGATTGTACTTCATAGATGCGCCCGGAGGTACAGGGAAAACTTTTTCATTTCTATGATATTGGCAAGTGTACGATCACTAAAAAAAATAGCACAGGCAATTGCATCATCAGGAATTGCGGCAACACTATTGGACGCTGGTCGAACAGCGCATTCAGCACTGAAATTGCCGTTGAATTTGCAAACCACTGAGATTCCAACTTGTAATATCAAAAAAAAATCTGGAATCGACAAAGTTCTCCAAACATGTGAACTTATCATATGGGACGAATGTACAATGACTCACAAAAAAGCTTTAGACGCGCTTCATCGTACATTGCAAGATTTGAAGAATAATAGACAGCATTTTGGTGGAGCATTCATTCTATTGTCAGGGGATTTTCGACAAACTCTGTCAATAATACCACGTTCAACACCTACTGATGAACTTAATGCACGTCTCAAATCTTCAGTTCTACGGCCACATGTAAACAAATTGACTTTGACAACCAATATGTGTGTTCAACTACAATATGATGCATTCGCCTATCGTTTCGCAAAACAGTTGCTGAATATTGGGAATGGGAAGTTGACAATTGACTATTCTACACAATGTATTACATTGCTAACAAACTTTTGTAAGATGACATCTACCAAACACGAATTAATTCAATATGTTTTCCCAAATATCATGCGGAAATTTAAAAATCATCAGTGGCAGAAATATAAATATACAAATCTACATTTGCCCCTTGCAACGCACGGGTATTCAGATAGTATATATATATATGTAACGTCATGGTTGGTTTTCTCCGTGAAAAAAATCATTCTAAGCCATATATGTTAATGTGTGAAGAAACATGAATTTGATGTACTTGAAAAATGTAGTTTCCAAACTATTGTTAAATTATTTGATGAGTTAATGCACTTCTTAAGGCCATCAAGAGTAAAGTACGATAATGTATTATATTATATTATTGACGTCGAGCCATATATGATGAAATCCACCGATTTCTTAACTATGGTTTTCCCAAATTCAATTCATCTAACATGTTTAGTACATTGTATTCATAAAATTTAGGAATGCATACAAAATGAATATTTTACTGTTGATAAATTAATTGCAACGTTTAAAAATGTATTTTGAAAAGCTCCTAGCCGAGTTATTAAACTAGGTGAAATATTTCCGAATTTACCTTTACCGCACCAACAAATTATAACTAGATGAAAAACATGATTAAATGTAGTAACATATTACTCAAATAATTTTGATTCGATAAAATATGTAATATCACAATTAGACGACGAAGCAGAATCAATTATAAAATATAATGAATTGTTTAAAGAACAACATTTAAAAACGATTTAGCTTATTTAAAAAGTAATTTTTTCCCCTCTTTTGCAATTACTAACGTAGCAAAAAAGACACTATCTCTTCACGAGGGTACAATAATTATTTTAGATGTTAATGATATATTTTGACTTTTTTCAAAATGTAATGGGAGAGTAGTAGAGTTGGTGAAACCAAAATGGCTTTAATTTTAAAGAAGAAAACACTTGAAAATTCAAAATATATTAAATGGTGAATAGGAAGAAGAAACTGAATAAATTAATTTAACTTTAACTCCGGAACAAATCACCGTCATTTAAATATGTTCCAATAACATCATGTGATGTGGAAAGAAGTTTTAGTCAATATAAATCTATTCTACGTTCCAATGGCTAGTCGTTCATTTTATTCAGTTTAAAACAACATATCATTACAGCATATAATATTTAATTTAATAATATTTTAGATTAAACTTTAAAATCATTTTAATGTAATAATTGTTTTTGTATATTATATATTATAATTTTCAAATAACTTTAATATAGTTAATACATTTTTCTTTTGCATTTTTTGAATGTTTTTGTAATTAAAATGCATATTTAAAAAAATGTTTATTACATATTAATTCTAGCCCTAATTATAACTAGTTGGTTTATGTATAATTCATGTCTAAGAAGTTGAATAATTGAACTCAAACAAAACGTTTGTTTTTTGATAACCTTGGTGAGCTAGTGTTTTTTGTGAAACAAAATTCAGTGTACATAAAATTTACTATATATATAGTGCAAAAGGAAAATAGAGAAAAAAGATAAAATGGAAAGTGAGAGAGATGAAAAAAAATAATCATTTGTTTGAAACTTTTCTGATCTGTACGACTGCGCCACCGCCAAAGCACAATGGGTCCCGTGATTGACGACCCATTTTTCTGAAGTGGTCCGTCACAGGTTTTGACCGTTTCATTTATCAAAACGTCGGATGTAGACATTTGGTTGTGTGCATTCAATTCTACCGGAAGCCGTCATTGGCGGTTTTTTAAAAAACAAAATAAAAAACATTTTATCGAACTAAAATTTATCAAGAACTCTATTAAAGTATAGTCTTTATAAAACAATATAGTGTGATTCATCATATCTTCATTTTTTTTAACATCCCAATATCAACATAACTTAATTAAAAAGGTGGGGCTATAAACTATTTTTAAATATTATAAATTACATTTATATTTTTGTTTAATTTAATGAGAATAAATAAATAAAATAAGAAAAGTTGAAGGAATTTATAAAAAAAATATAGTTACACTTTAATATAAAAATTACGTTATGATATAATTGTAATGTCATTTCATTATACCGAAAAAATATTGTGTTTTGTATAATATATTGTTGATCCGTAGACATTTTTATCGTTATATTTTACCGTATTTTACGTAATAACTATATTAGTACTCGTTTATATTTCGTTACCATATATTTTTTGATGATATTCAAATATTGTGATTTTAATCTGTATTAGAAATGATAATTTTTGTTGTAATATGATTTAAATTGGGAAAAAAAAATCTTACTATTTGGAGGCCTCTGTTTTATGGAAAACTAGGGCTTAGGGCCCCATGCTTTCCCAAAAAAAATTCGGCCCTGAGTATATCAGTATATAATTTATAAAATATATTTGTGTAAATTATAATCAGGACTCGGAAGTTGTAGCACTAAAGAACTTGATTTTTAGCACTTAAATATTACACATAAAAACACCAACATATACGCTATAAACAACACTAAAATTTAAAAAATTAAAAATTAAGCAATTAAACAATTTTTTTATAAATTTTTCAAATGAATTTCTAGGTACTTTTGATTTTATAAACATTAGGTAGGTAGGTAGGTCAAGCAATCGAATATGTATTTTTTATTTGGAACTACTGGCATATTTTCTGTTAACATACAAATTTTTAAAAAATGGATGTATAATAATGAATACATATCATAATTAAAATATAAAATATTTATAAATTGTATGTTATTTATTTATTAACATTGAGAATTATATTGAGTTATAAGATGTTATCTTAAATTTTCAAATTTGAATGATCTTCGGTTATTTATGAGTAGAGTTTTGTAAGTCGAAAACGACCGTTCAACATCGATGGATGTTATGAATGCGTAATTAAAAAATATCATGTCATTGCAATTTAAATCTTCAAGGAATACCATCTAGATGTTCGGAAGTTTTTTCATTGCTTAGAATTTTTGATATTTTTAGTATTGACGAGAGACTACGATTTTTTCCAGTACCTGATTTAACTTTTTTTGAACTGCTTTTCCATTTTCATCATTTAGAGTTTTTAAAAGATTTCTGAATATTTTGATTTATTTTAATTTTAATTCATTAATGGTATAATCTATTGTTGTAAATTTTCTTTAGCTAAGGTTAATTAAGCAATGTTAAATTTAATTTATGTTAAACTAGTTTTTAATTCGGGTTTTATGATTTGAGCATCTTTTATATTTGTTGCATTATTTTTATTTAACATAAAAATAATACGGTGTATGATCTCAAAATTTTCGGAGTTATAAATTGCAGCATTTACCCAACTATCCCAAAGAGTGAGAATGAGGCTCTGGAGGTAAACTTAAGTTTGGGTCATCTGTTTTAAAAATAATTAAACGACTAGGGGCTTTCATGAAAATAATTTTTAACACTTGAAATTATTTTATCTACTGAAATAAATTGACTTTTTACTTCTTCTGCGACCCTGAAGTCCATGGATGACACATATAACGTGAATCATTTTTGAGTAAAAATTTTCAGAACTTTGCTTTGACCATGAAGTGAGATACAAATAAAAGTATGTCATCATGTTAAATACCA
Organism: Schlechtendalia chinensis; assembly: GCA_019022885.1. Taxonomy (NCBI): domain Eukaryota; kingdom Metazoa; phylum Arthropoda; class Insecta; order Hemiptera; family Aphididae; genus Schlechtendalia; species Schlechtendalia chinensis. The sequence continues at coordinate 17,625,665 of CM032339.1, read as the reverse complement.
GTTGTCATAATATATTCATTGATCTATCAAAAAGTTTGCTGATTATCGAATATTTAGTAAAAAAATTGTCAACTGCACAATAATCGTTGAGTATTCTAACAGTTACATTAACAATGTAACAACCCTCTGTTTTTAATTATTTAGTTTGAATTTTTTTTTCTAATTTCATCCATGGTTTCATTATAAATATCATGTATATATCTTTTTCGCAACGTGGCTTCACACAGTATTTCACAGTATTTCACAGTTATTATGTTTTGTATTTATTTCAAAAAAAAATTTAAATTTTGTGTTTGATAATTTGTTTAAAGGAATATTGGCGGAAACAAGAGCTTCACATGAATTTTTTGTAAATGACGATTTTTTTATTAATATTACTCGAGAAAACTTGTTGTTGTTTTCGATTTACACGATCTTCGTACTGGAAAAGGCCTTTTTTATGTTTTTTACTTTTTACATTAAACCTTTCATCGAAATTCATTTTAATTTCGTAAATTTTACAAAATAATATTGAATTGTCTATTTAAAAAATACTATGGTCATATTTATTGACATAATTTCATAGGTATTTATAGGCAATACTAATATAATTTGACGTTCTCAATATATGAAGTATACATAAACGTAGATAAAATGTTCGTGAAGAATTAGCCATTGAGCTGGTGTGTGTAGAAAATTACATAACTAAAAACGAAAAAAAAATTGTAATTATATCATTATTTTCATTAGAAATATGGGAGTGATTTTACGCGTACATAATGGATGACTTCCACCGCGGAACTATTGACGATAGTAAATCACGAATTGCACACGATGCTCACGACATACATCGTATATTACGTTGTTTTTCTACCAAAAGTAGAGACGGTCGATATTTAATAAGGATACGTTTCCGATGTCAAATGACATAATATTCCCAAAGGCTTTAAAAATAATTATAGTTCTTGCCGGTCACATTAGTTAAGGTAACTACATAACGGCAGTTTTTAATTAAAACCTTAAACTGAGCACTTTAAATGATACGAGTGAGATGACATAATATCTGAACACAATGGTGCGCATTGGTTCAATGCGAGTTTCAATTTCTAAATGTTTCCCATTTAATATTTTCTATGAATATAAGAGAACAATATAACAATGTAACAAAGTTGGTAATTTAAAATAAATTCAAGTGGGTTATATAATATTATGAAACATATTAGATCTTATCGTTACTATGTGACACACAAAGGAAATTTTTTTTATATATTTGCATATATCAAGTATTATTTTAATTTTATAATTATTTAATATGAAATCATTTATATGCAAATTTACAGTTGTAAGTTCAAAATTTTAATTTTTACCCAATTTTTCATATTAAAAAAAACATATTAAGCCAGAGAGAATACCACATTTATCTAACCCACGAATTGCTTAATTCGACATTTTTGTAAAAGGAAGAAAAACTTTCGGATAAAAATAAAAATATATTTGAATAAATGAAAAAAACAATTTATCAACATTTAAATGTACAAGAAGGGTAGACCAAATTGGCACGATCCCAAAAGTTTTTACATAAATAACAAAATCGGGTTAACATTAAGTATCTCAAAACAGCTTTTTCCTTTATCAAAAATATTTATATAATTTGTATATATATTAATTTCTTATATTTTTATAATTTCTATAGTAGTATAATGGACCAAATTATTAAATTATTAAAATTTAATTAAAATTAAAGTTGTTCTAAATATAACAACAGAATAACTACAAATAATATTTATTATTTTTAAATTAAATATAGACTTTTATTATATATATATTTTTTTTTGTTTATATATTATATATAATATAATATATATATATAAATATATTATAAATATTTATAATATATTTATTTATATATATTTATATAAATTCGCCCTTTTTTGAATTACATTTAAATTACGATCATTTTAAATTTTTTCTTATAGATAAAACTGATCTTGAAAAAAATTAATTTTATTTAATTGTTGTTTATTTGAAATATTCAAAATTCTGAATCTGCTTTACATACAGATTCTCGTGAAGTCTTATTTGTCTTAATATCTTGTCCATGTATTTGCATAATAAATATGGCGTTCAATTAAATTTTTATGTGGACTTTGAAAATTACATTTAAGGGGAAATTGAAAGATTTTGTAGCACAGTGAAGAAAAAATGGAATTAATCTATGTATGTCCAACATTTTTAACTAAAAATAGAAACAGGCTGCAATCAAATTTTAACGTTCTTATTGAAGCAAAAAATGAAGTAGTCTGCTAGTCACCAACTAATCGTGGTAGGCCACGTTAATCATTTCTTGGTCTCAGTGAATGTTTAAAACGTAAACAAACCGTACATTTAAGAAAAACGACAACAAATAAGGAATTAATTTATGCCACGAAAAGTATTTTATACACTGAAAGAAGACGTGAAGCTGCTGACTTATTGTCAATAAGTAACTGAATGTTCTCGTCGATGAGCAATTATAATTAGAAAAATTTATAAAAATGCTTTGTATGACTCTAAAACTACTATGCTTTATACCGAAGACGACGCTCTAGCATTTATAGTTAATACACGTGTGACAAAAGATTCATATCATAAAACTAGACTTGGATCCAAACAACGTGGAGCTAATATTTATCCTTCTTATGATCGCATTCGTTTGGCAAAAGAAAGATGTTATCCTGAAGGCATAGAACATAGTGAAGAAAAAGCTTCTGTTTAACTCCAACACTTGTTAGATCATACACTGAATAGATTATGTGAAACATTTGAATTAAATAATAATATAAACTTTGAAGAAGTTAATACCGAGTTTAATTATTTATGTAAATGGGGTTGTGATGGAAGATCTGGTCATGTGAGTACCACCAACTGTTGATGTTTCAACGACCAAAATTTAACAGATGCAAGTATTTTTTTTATTTTCTTTGGTCCTATTAAGACTTACGGGAACCACTAAAATTTCAAAAATCAAAACAATTTTATGTGAAAATCCAACACCTTCGTCTAAACGCTGTTGTAAACCAATTAAATTTATGTAGAATAAAGATACGGTAGAAGTTGTAAATAAATTAAGTAGAAAAAGTGGAAAAAGAAATGTCAAAACTTAAACCCTTAAAATTGAATATAAGTGAAAGTATCTATTTATCATACAATGGTCATGACAATGATTGATGGCAAAGTAATAAGTACATTAAATGGATCTTAGAGCCAAGTTTGCTATATTTGTAAATACAACGCTAAAAATATGAACAATTTAGACCAAATGCATACATTTCAAATCTATAAAGATAATTTTAAGTACGGTTTATCCGCATGACATGCCCAGATCAATTTTTTAGAGTGCGATTTGTATATTGCATTTAAATTAGAATCGACTCCAACTTCAATAAAGGCAACTTGTCAACTAACTGTTGAACAAAAATTTTAAGTTCGGAAAAAAAGAAAGAATTACAATCACGTCTTTGGAAATAATTGGGTTTAAAAGTTGACAGAATAGTTCAGGGTATGGATACATTAAATACAAGGAATGTTGTTCGAAGATTTTTTAAGAACCCGAGAAAATTCTCCGAGATTACAGAAGCTGATGTTCGTTTAATTCATACATTTACAATAATATTAATAGTAATTTCTAGTGGTTATGAAATAAATTACGAAATATTTGATGAGTATGCCAAAGAAACAGCTCAAATTTGTGTAAAGTTATATAATTAATACCGTATGCCAGCAAGCGTACACAAAATTTCGATACATGGTTCTTTAGCAATCAAATACCTAGTCCTTGTTTCCATTGGACAATTATCCGAAGAAGCGCAAGAGACACGGAACAAAGACTATACGATTTTGAAAACACCATTCAAGAAAACTGTCACGCGTTAACACAAACACAGATTTATTTAACTTTGTTTTAATAACATTTGTCCCAAAAATAACAAAATTAAGACTTCAAAATTAAGAATGAATGAGGAAAGGAAACTGCTGGTCTTTGAAAGTAAAATCCTAAGGAAGATTTTTGGACCAGTGAAAGACAGAGAAACTGGAGAATGAATAATAAGGAAGAATGATGAACTGGAAAGATTATTCTGGAAAGAAAAGATATTAAGCACGAGAAAAAACCGAAGAATTCAGTGGGCTGGAAATACTGTGCGAAGCCAGAACAGTATCATAAGGATGATCATGGACGAGAACCCAGTTGGTAAAATACCACTTTTGAGACCCCGATTGAGATGGGAAGATATGATAAGAAAAGACATGGAGGCACTCAATGGAGGAACAGATTGGAAAACGCGAGCGACTGATAGGGAAGGCTGGAGGATTGGATGTGTGACGAAATGGTCTTAATGGTCGACAGACCCAAGAATAATAATAATAATAATAATAATAATAATAATAATAATAATAATAATAATAATAATAATAATAAATACACGAATTAAAATATAAACCAGTGCAAAACTTACCTATATTAAAGACTTTCTGGTTCAAGGATGACAATAAATTATATAGAAAATAGTCTTTTTGGCTCTACAATTAAAATTTTAAAAATCAATCTTGTATATTTACATATATAGTAATCCTATATATGAAAATGTGTCTTATTGTAAAGTCTACGCAATTACAATTATACTAGTGGTGTCATTAGTCGAAAAACGCGTAAATATTTTTAAGTTAATTAACCAGCGGATCTCTTGACGATAGTTATACGCGAAATTATTAAAATGTTTAAAGTAAATAAATATATTAAATACTATTAATTATTTTTTCCCCTTTCCTACTTACATCTACTAATAGGTCCAACTTTACCAGATACACATACACACATACACACACACACACACATATATATATATATATATATATATTAATCAAATAAATGTAAATAAATATATTATATACTTTATTATATAAATGTATTAATGTAAAAGTAATATAATAGGTACTTTAATAGATAATTATTCACACGCAGACTGGCTAGTAGCTTACCTAAACCTAAAAAAATTTCACAAAATACACAAAAAATAATGGTAACAATAGGTAGATACTCGTAATATATTATAGACTATGTTATTTAAGGCATGTAGATAATGCACATGATGATAAAATATAAACAATGTTATACACAATGAATACGATTTCTTTAATTTATTATAATATACTCGTATAATAGGTGTATTAAGACTATACTGAATAACTAACTAGCAAAAATATCAATATTTCTCAAAATATTTCGAATTACAAATAAAATGTTTCATAATTATCACAAAAAACTATAATTATTGATAAGTTTAATTTATATAAAAAATTATTCTATATGGGATCCAGGCGGGAATCCTGCTCTCAGCTCAGACATTGGCGGCTCAGGGAACTCAGGCACGTCGGGCGCAACTCAGACGTGCATTGACAGAAGCTGCAAATTCAGATACAGTTCCAATCATCAAAACGGTACAGATAAAAAAATAAAAATAAAAAATTAACACACATGATAATATATTATTATAACCATACACACAAAATTGTTTGCCGTTTATATCGACATAACGTAATTTTCACCTAATCATATTAAAATTATTGACACAAACACAAATAAAACAGCACAATAACTATATGATTATCTTCGGTTTCTCAGACGTATTACAATGCACTTGCTTTGAATGCAGCACTATAAGCATCCTTGCGTCCAGGTAGTAGACCATTTTTCGAATGACAATTTTTTTTTTTTTATGTAACAGTTAAGCGATGCTTCGACGAATATGAGTAATTGTCTAGCATTTTTACTGGATCCAAGTTATATTTCTTGGCTTACTTTTTTATTTGCAAAAACGTTAAAATTAATACTAAACCGTATTCTTCAATGGAGAAAAATAAAAATAAAAACATATGATAAATTACTCGCTATTACAACTTTTTTTCAGTAATAGTAAATACTCAGCAAGGACCTTAAAATTTGTCATTTTACAAACCTCTATCTTTAACAAAAATATCTGTTATATTCAATATGACATTAATAATATGTTATTTATTACAACACTCTCGCCGGCTATTGAAATGAATGGGATGAAATACGAATGGGTAAAAATGTTTCTAATAAGCGGTATACTAATAGTTTAAAAAATAATGTCTTCAAGTATTTGGTTCATTTTTTAAATATAATTTTTTTCTGGTGCACAAACTACGCTTCTAATAATTATTTGTTTTCTGTGATTATTTTTATATCATAAAAATCAAATAAAAAAGTACGCAAATGAAATATAATACAATGAAATACCATCGTAGTACTGATAAATATTTGAAATATTTCGTATTTTATTTCCGTAGAACAAATTTATAAATTTGAAACGAAAAAATATGCACTCATTATTTGTTTTTAATGAATAATAGTGATATTTAACTATATATATATATATATATAGAAAGATCATATTAATGGCAATTTAATGAAAAATTCATAAAATAAAAATTATATTCATTATAAACATAATTTGCACATACAACATTATATTAAATGTATTTACAATTATAAAACTTAATTTCACTTTTAATTAAATGTAGGTTTATTATTATTATAGCTTCACACATGCATAAATAGAAAAAAGAATTATTATTATACATAACATTTAAATAACTCAAACATATATTTTTAATTTAATTATTTCTTATATTATAAATATTTACTTAAAAACAGAGAAAAATGAGATAATAACGAATCGTTTACCTTCCACTCCTTGCAAGACAATTCACTATATTTTTTAAATTAAAAGCAATAGTTTTCACTGAAAAAATGATTCTAAGCAAAAATCGTTAAATGTAATGTATTAAAATAATTGATTAGTTGTAAAACAATTTAATCTTTGGTTTTGAAATGTTAGAGATATGCTAGAAATGTTATCCTTCGATTTTTAAAATTACAATTTTAAACAGATTAAACAAAATTAAACCTTTAATTTGAAATAAATAAATAAAAACAACGTTGTCAGGAAAAAAAATATTACAGATTTTATTTAATTAACATCTATAAAATAAATGTCTAATTTATCAATGTTTATTGTATAATTTTGATGCGTTTAATAAACAATAAGTCAATTAACTTTATGTTAAAATTTTTGTACATAAGTTATAAAAAAACACGAATTATACAATTTTTTTAATGCAGTATAATAAATCATTGTAAAATTTTAAAAATTTAAGAATATAAATTCAAGCTTAATTTTCAAATTATTGTATCGAAAATAAAATTGAAAATTGTATGAAATAAATTAAATAAAAATTAAGTTTTGAAATCTCTGTAAACTATACGATTATTATAATGTACACATCTTTTAAGTAAATAAAATAAATCTATAAATAAACATGTCCTTTATATTTAAATATCAAATTCAAATCACGTTAATCAATTAAATCAATATGAATATACAAAACATTTAACGATATTATATAGTTTATAATAAAAAAAGTGATGATCAAATTAATTATTAAATTAATTGACTTTCAAGTGAGTTATTATTATTGTGACAGCCAGAAAATAATAAATATGTAATACAATATAAAAATATTTATACGTATTTTAGTTGGAATATATTATTATTCACGATAATATGGTATGATCTATGATCATCATCTATCACCGACCCACGAACCCTTGTCGTTATACCTCTATGAATATTTTATGCAGTTGAAAAAATTAGTACGCAATCTAATGTGCATTTTTTATATACACATAATCTCTTTATTGTTTTTAATATAATAATGCCAATAATAGTAATTTATAATAATAATAATTCATAATAAGCACATACACAATTGTAAATCAGGTGACTCGCAGCAAATGACTATATTATAATTGACTAATCGGAGCGCCATGTTTAATGTTAATTATCTAGATAGCAGAAATTATGTTAACTAGTTATTTAAACTATATTTTTAGTAAATTATTATTTACATTTTTATTTTTTACATGTTAATCGCCATATTAAGAAATAAAGTCTCTAACATATATTTAATTTACATTAGATAATTCATTTAATCTAAAACACTTATATAATATTCTTAGTACATTTTCGTATTATGGAATAAACGTAATTTATCACAATATAACACGTTTACAAAAATGTTTTAAATTTATTTTATCTTTATAGTTTTTGTTTTTTAAGAAGTAATCTTTAATTTCGACTACTATAGGAGATTTCTTACCCTTTGATAATATAAATAATTTTTACATACTTTAAAATTTAGAATAATTTCGATATTTTGTTAATGAAAATAATTTATTGATTGAATGTTAATTATTAATAATAATATATTATTGTAAAATATAGTAATATATTATATAATTAAAAATTATCATTTTACTAATCATTCTTATTTCTTATGATCTTGGACAGTTACTTTCAACATAATAAAAAAGCATTGTATATTGTATATATTGTATTATATATTATTATAATATATATTATTTATATTGTACATTATTTTATACAATCTAATGTATTGAGTTTTCTGGCCTCATTGTGTACCACAACAAGAAGAGAATATGATCAATACTGTAACCTTCGTCATTCTACTGTATTATTCTGTATAAATATTACTGTATATTAACAAAAACATACATCTATAAACACTAAATAACTATTAAATGGCTGATAATTATTATTAATATTTTATATTTTGGGTTTTAATCCTATAATATTAAAACTATAAATATCTAGAGCAGTTTAAAAACATATCAAATTATACTATTAAATAAAAAACAGTGAGAAATTATTAGCAGAATGCTGAAAAATAACAAAAAAGAATAAATTATTTTATTGCTGTATTTTATATTAAAAACAGTAATAACAAATAAAGAATAATTAATCCTTTTTATCGTCGTTATTTATACATGATTACTAAAGGAATAGAAAAATATTTTAATGAATAATCAAAACATATAAAAATATATATTATATAAGTTTCTTTTTTTTTTATTATCATTTTACTAATCACACATTAAAAATGAATCAATCAAAAGTATCATCAAATTATTCTTTTTTCTACTTCTCATTCATGATGTTTGAAAAAATATTTTTTATGTAAGTTTATGCTTATTGTTCTCTAATTTTTTAGAAATAATATTTTTATACATATAAATATTTTTTTTATATTTGTTTTAGTCTATGAACGAAATCGAAATTTAATTTTATTATCTGTATTGTATAATTTATTTTTTTGCAATTATCGTTTTTTATGTATTACGACACAAATAGTTTTACCACTCTAATTGTATATTATCAATATGCGTAACTTTGATAATGTGTAAACACAAATAATTTATAATCTCACTAACTATTTATAACTATATATATATATACGTTAAACGGTAATAACTAAAAAAGATATAAATATAAATTGATGTAATCTAAAATATAATCAATTAATTCAATATCAAACCCATATATACATAATCAGTAATTGAGAAACTAATTATATTATTATGTATATACGGGATATTTTAGAAGTGCATATTGATGTTATATTCACATAACACAAAGTGCATAGGTACGTTTTACAGTAACATAGTATTATCAATTTGTAGATTAGTTTATCGGAAATTGGTTACCCACAGTCGAAAACCAACACTCCGAGTTAGGTGAACCCAACTGTATTTTCAAGTTGTCATATTGTTATTGCACAATATAAATGATCTCTATACCCACATTATATTCATCGCAGATCTAATGACTTCCTCGGGCGTTTTACTGTGGACCGTAATATCCGCAATACAATGCAAATTGTTCGGATGTTTATATTAACTACCTATATACGAAATATGATTTTCAACAATACTGTACCGTTTAGCAAACAAAATATCTTTATAATGTTTTTTTCCTTTTCGGAACATAACGATAACAACCGTCTTCATGTCAAAATGATATTCAAATACTAAACATAGATTCAACATGGAAAGTTTATTTTTTTTTTACCTAAATATCAGTGGAAAGGGGACAAAAAAAAAAAGTAAAGGAGAAGTGTTTATTATTTGAGTACATTTTCGATTAGATGTATATATATATATATTCTGTTCCTTTATGTGTTTACCATTGTACATCGGAAGGTCATGTTCTATTTATACCAGAAATATATTTAAATATTTTTTCCCACTATACGAAAATGAAATTATTTACATTCATTGGAGTAAGAAATGTTGAAATGTAAATAATATTATGATTGTCCATTATATTTATTTACTGTAAAAAAAAAATTGAAATTAACAAATATTTAATAGGTAGTAAAATATGTCCCGTGTTAAATTTTAAATCGTTTATAAATATTTTAACTATAAAATAATTAGTTTTAATATTATATTTTCTTTTTATAATGTAGCTTGTTTCAATTATTTCAAAAAACAATTCAGGCACATATTTTCATCTATTTCTGTCACATGCCGCTTAATAATTTACATGTGCCCAATACATAAAATAATACAAACTGAATATTTTGAGACAATTTTGATATAATTAATAATGACGTAAAATCTACAATTTATTATATAAAATTGTGCAATTTATAATGATTTAAATCTACATTAAAAAATTTAATTTTTCACATTTGTCAATAGTTTTATACTAAATGTAAAAACCGTTGTATCAATTATCTCTGTTGCTTCACTATTGAACAGAATATTTTTTAATATTTGACTAATTTTTATTTATTTTAACAATTCTAAAATTGACAAATTGAACAATTAAGAGGCAAACAGTTTCAATCAATTTGTTTTATTTATTTTATTGTAATTTAAAAAAAAAAGACCTATTATTTATTTTAATATTTGACAAATAGTTTTCTTTAACCATAGTTTTTAATTTTCAATAGTTCACAAAATGTAACTTTTTGAAGGTTTCCAAATTGAACATACGCTTAATTTACGCATTGAAATAAATGGGTATAAAAAATTTAGATTCGTGGAATGCTTCTCCCTTTGTTTCAACATCAAACTCATATTTTGTTAAAAGTAATTATTTGATTTCATATTTTATTTATATCTAATGTATCTAAATCAATTACTTCATACGAATGAATAATATAAAACACTACATTTTTTTAAAAAGTTATTCATTCAATTGAACATTATTGTTACCAACTAATAATTTTATCATAGTTTGGCCAAACATTCACGATTGCATTAATATAGCATTCATCTTCTATATAATATATATAATTCAATATTAGATACGAAAGTACCTCTCTCTGATAATAATGGTTTTATTTAATATTATTATCCTAATATTATCATAATCTGGTAAACAATGGTTTCCAAAGTAATATAATTTATATAATTTCAAAACTTCTTTTTTTAAATTACAAATTCGATAACAAGATAATTTTTGTACATTGGCAAAAATATATTAAAAATAATTGCCCTAAAATTGAATATAAACAATATCAATGAAACCTTATTCAATATTATCTTCTTAATAATAATTATAACAATAATACTATATCATCTCAGTGAATGAGTCGTGGATGAAATGAGCGACGTATTGATTATTTTCCTTTTTCTTTGTTTTCTCTATCCGAAAAATGAGGCACCATCATACAATGTAGGCGGTATGACATGACGCAACAATGAATGGAACGGTGGCTGAACACGAATGTAAAAATGCGAGAGGGAAATAACGATTTCTGTGGATGTAAAAAATGTACGAGGTCCTTAGGGGAGGGGACCAAAACGTTTAATAGACCGTCGTAAAAGACTAAAGATTTTATCGTGATTTAATATCGCTACCCTGAATCAGTTCGGCGGTGGACGTGAGGAACGACTAATCGTTTCGATGGCTTCCTTAACTATTCTTATCCACTTGTCATAGTGTCGTCTCTCGGGTATCTCCAGAAATGACTTTAGTGCTCATCATTGCTAAGACGACGGCGCTCCACCGTGGCTAACGTTTCGCATTACCATAATATTGCCATTGCAAAAATAAATGAATAAAACATATATATATATATATATATACATGATAACATAACGATAAATATATAAAAACGCCCAGTTTCTCGTTGAAAATCAATAATTTATCTAACCATAATAATTAGAATTTTAAATTATATTTTTTGTACTTTCATTTCCTTCCTTCATTTTTCTTCGAAAAGGAAGTGTTGATGTCCCCGTAGAATTTAATCAGTAAATTGATGTACAATTCATGCACCAAATATATATTTTATTCATTTATTTTTTCTCCTGAAATACTTGTATTTTGTATTAGAATAATTTAAATGTATTCTACTGAATAAATATACGTTTGTATGGCCAAGTCAAATATTTATATATGTATAGTATAATATAATAAATATATATATATATGTATATACAAACTATTTTTTAAAGGATACGACGTACAATATTCAAACAACATGATGGCCATTGTTATTCATTGTGCACATACAAAACTGAGAAAATTGTGTTTAAGTATTTTGCCCAGGTCACAATTATTTTGATACAAGTACATTTATTGTAGTTGATGTTTTTCAATACTAAACATTGACAATTTTGTCATTTATAATGATTTATACAATTATTAATCTAATTTAGTATATACTAGACACGTATTTCAAGTGTCACTTAAATCTATACTAAAAATAATAAAATAATAATTGATTAAACCAGTTTTAAAATAATATTAATAAGATAATATACGTTATCTAACGAAAATATATGTTTGTTTTTGTTTCTATGTATTTATTATTTTGTTGTTATTTGAATTTATAAAAATATTACATTTTTAATAACCTGTTTGGTTATTGTCGTTTGAATTCGCTTTATTTTAAACAATGAAAGTATACAATATTTTTAAATTATTTTTTTTTTTGCTATATTAATTTTGTTTGAAATTTATTGTATTATATGCCATACAAATGATTATGCTTATTGATTAGGGTTAGAGTTATTTACATATTAATTGCATTTCTCTTATAACTATAAATAATTTAATTTTAAGTTTTGTTGTTTAAATATTAAAACTGTTTAATATAAGACAGAAAAATAATGTTATAAAACTAATATTTATATTATCTATCTACCATTTTCAGCAATGTTAGTTCTAGCTAAACATAGTAATAATTCCATACGATATAAAAATACATTTAAATATTAAATTTTACCACCTTAATATATCAATAATTATTTTTAATAAATTTAGACGTAATAAAAAGTATATAATATAAAATTATCAAGTTATATTTATTATAATTTGATATCGCTAGTAATGAATAATTAAAAACGTTTTAGTATATTAGAGTATACTTGTTGTCAGTACGCAGCATTGCACAATTTTAATTAGGTTGATTTAATAAAGTAATTCAATAATGTGAAAAGTGGTGGCTAAAAAATTACCACAACTCATGATTAAAAATATAAAATAATAATTATAAGGAATAAAAATACATATAAAGTACATTTTTTGTAGTACACAATGTAAGGTGTAATATATATTTTGAGTATCAATTATACATTTGTAAATTAAAAAAAGCCTATAAATACTTAGCTGAAAAATATTGAGCTATATAGTAAGATCTACAGATGATATTGTAGGATCGATATTAAAACATTTTACATACTGTTAAAATTTGATTTAATTATTAAATTTTTTTCCTGATAGAAATCGGATATTTTTATTAATATGAAATTTATTAATGTATTGATATTTTTAGTTGTAGAAAATTATATACTCAGTTTAATGAAACGTTATAAAATAATATATATTATAACTTGAGTGTTAAAACTTATTAAAAGTCACGTTTTTGTTGAGTTGTAGTCTCAATTTGATTTAAATGTGATCACAGAAGTAATTAGACAAATATCAAATAACAAATTCTTATTACAAACCTATTTTTTCAAAACAAATTTTCAGTTAAATTTAAAATTACCTTTGTATATATATCACTCTGATTGAATTATTGGAATTACTTAAATGCATTATTTTTATGTAAAATATTTATCAAAAAACCTTAGCATTTATAAAGTTGTTTTTTATACAAAATGGTATAACATCAATTATAAATAATATAATAATAATAATAATAATAATAATATAATAATAATAATAATAATAATAATAATAATAATAATAATATTTAATATATAGTAATATTAATATATTAATTATAACAGTTAAGCTATAATCTATTATTTATATAAATTATTTCAACATTGATTATTTCATAGTACTATTTTTTTATGAAAAAAATTAATAATATTTGATTTTCTTATCGCCTAAACATATTGATACCTACATATTCGAATACAAGTTATATTCTAGTATAAAATAGTTTAATATTTTCAAATGTTACATTACATACATATCCATCACGTTATTATTTTATAATGCATACACGTTTTAAATTAAACAATATAAGCTAATTTATGTATATGTTTCTAATTATTATTAAATTTTTTTAAATAAATATATTTATTTTGACAAAAATATTTTATTTATTAGAAAATTAAATTATAAAATTATTATATTAGTACATTAAAAATTTACTAATACATTATATTTATAGATTATAGTCGTAAATGTATGTTATTCCATTTGTATTTTTAATTATTATAGATAAAAATGATTTCTCTATTTACTTTAATTGCAAGGTAAATAGGGTATGATATATTTACAAAAAAGTCCAAAACTTATTTTATTATAATGTTTAGTTTAATATATAAGTATGACCACAAATGTTACTACTATGCATTATCGCATATATTAATCAATACATTCTAACAAATTTGTTTTTAATTCTTAGAAATTGAATGATCTGCATATTACAGTCTTATGAAAGTGATTAATGATGACTAAAAGTTATCAAATTTAATAGTGATTTAACTGATCTATCATTTCACTCATTTATATTTACACATAGTATCAATATTACACAAATTTTCAAAAAATTAATGTACAAATTTAATTGTATAAATATATATATATATATATATATATATATATGTATATTTATTATTTTTATTAAATAAATTTAACGTTTATATAGAAAACAATTTATGATTATTAAACTAAAATTATATTACTTTTTATACTATATAATATTTTCGTAACAATAATAAATACATAACAAAGTCTGAAATATAAAATAAACCATTGTACATTTCTACAATAAAGTTAATTTTAGTTAACTCTAACTTTAGCTAACTCTTATTTATATATTTGCAAGTGTCCATAATTAAGATGCACTCGTACTTTTAGCGATTAAATAAATAACATGTTCATCTTGTATTCGTTCTTATTTATATATTTTTTATAACATATTTAGTTTTTTAACTAGTTTATTCAATTTCGTTTAAGAAATTACGAATATTTATTATGATTTATGATCATACTCAACTAAATTATATATTATAATGCATAATAGAATTCAATTACATATGTAAATTATTATGTTATTAACTTATTTGCTGCCACGGACATGCCAGCATACTAACATTAATATACATATTATATTGTCGTGTCTCGGTACAAATTTTAGTTGATCACTAATGTATATATTTTTTGTACACATGTCATAAACAAACTCCGAGAATTTTGCCTAAATATACAATAGTGTTGAATAATATGATATCGATATAAAAACAGCTAAATTTCAAGCGGAAACCCGATGTTATGATTATGTAATATTATTAAAACTCCAAATTGGTCATCCACATATACTATAAAAATTATGAGCAACGTTTACTTTTTTTACGTAAAATGTATTCTAATTTTGTTGCATTTCGATACATTTTTTTTTATAAGGCAATTAAAAACTTGCATTTTTACATAATACTAAAAAAATAATGTTTATATTTGAAATTTTATGTAGTGAGAAATTATTGTGTAACTGATCTTGATTTTTAGTTGTCAAATCATTTTTATTGATTTACTTCTTTTTAAATTTTCTTAGTAAATCGATTTTTTCTTCAACGTATTATGTCAATGTTTGTAGGTTTTGATTTCCATGACATAAAAATATAAAAATGAATACAAATATAGAATTTAGGTGACCACATCAAGTAGCACGTAAAGAATAAGCCAACTTAAGTCGAACGAAATATAAATGACATTATTTATCGTAAATAACCATTTAGTTCACCAGATATGTTGTTGTGCCAAATCTTTGAGTTTGAAATTTCTAATTAATGTAATACACAAATATGTATTATGTAACTGAGTATTTATTTTAAATTTATATACGTCTAATTTGCTAGAGTACCAAATATATATTATACGATACATATAATGTTCCAGTTCTTTTCTTAAAATAAAATAAATACATAATTTACGTTTATAATACATTTAAATTTTTTTGAGAATTCATGAATTTTAATACTTATTACGATAAATAAATGATTCGATTACTGTAATTAATTTAATACATTTTAATATTACATTTTTATTTTATATCATTGCTTGTGTGTCGTTAATTTTTATTCATTATTTTTATATCTTTCATTCTTTCTCAAAAATGTTATAGTTTTGCAATAGAATTAGCATAATATAATAATATATAAAGGTATTTTTCAATATCGTACCAATGACATTGAAATTCATAAGACTAAAAACTACAATATTCAAAAACAAATCAGTTAATTGGTCTCTTATAACAATTTTTAAAAACGTATTAAATAGACTACTTATTGTGTTCAAGACGGAATCGAGTAAACTTATATCAACACCACAAAACTAACGAGTTCTTCTTACATTTTACAGCCTTATTGCCAACAAATAAATTATAGTATAAAATATATTCTTAAATTCTTTTATAAAAAACAAAGAAAGATATTTGCCATGTCTCCAGTAATGATGAACATTTTTTTGTCTACTATAGCCATTTCGTTTTAAAAGAAATTCAATTTAAAATTAATGTCAATTGTTTATGTTATAGACGTTGAAACTTCAGAAGATTCGTTATGAACTAACAATTTACTCTTCTACAGTTAATCATTTAAATATTTTTAATTTTATTTAATTACTCGTATTTTGGTTTGCAAAACCAATCACGGTGATGGCAATAATTATGATAATTAAATTATATATATATAATAATTATTATAATATATAATAATATATATGTCTTATATGCCTTACTATAAGCATCAAGTTATTTATGAATTAGGTTTGATTACGTGAGCCTTAATTTTATTTAATCCTTGTATTTTTGTTTTATATTATTAAGAATAATAGTTCTTCTATACAAATTAATATCTTGTTTAAAAAAAAACTATGGTATTCGCATTTATATATTATAATATGTATAGGCAAAAATAGGGGGGAGCTAGGGAGGGTAGTTCCCTTCTATATTTTGTATAGCTACTCCAAAAATTGATGATTGTCTCTTATCAGTCAATATTGTTATGTACTATAATTTTTTTGAGGGTTTTGAATTGGTATAAAAAACTTATAAAAGTGTTTGGGGTGGATTTAGACTTCATCTATCCCAAATCTCAAACACTATTTACGCCTGCAATAATATGATTATATGATTTATATGATTCTAATGATCCGAACCGATATTATAAAGTGTTAAAATTATCGATTACTATAGTAAAAGTTCGAAATATTTTATGTCAAAAGGTGACATAATTATACACATTATTCAAAAATATACAACATCGTTTAAGAAAAAAAAACGCACGGTTTCCTAGCAAAAATAAATATATAATAATATACAAACTCAAGCGATTAATATATAATTTATTATTATATATGCATCTTATTATCATATACACGGGTTATATAATAAACAGATTATAAAAGTATGAAAAATTTAAAATAGCAAATAAATATATAATCATCAGCGGTAATAATTGTATTTCAATAAATATATATTATTTTCCATACATGAACAACATTAACTAGAAAAATATTTATGATTTTGGTGTGTAATATAATTCGCTATAAACCTTAAATTATTATTTTTATTTTTATTATTTTTATTTATATTTATTTTTTTAGCTTTTATGAAAGTATCCAAGTTGTCCATGTCTTATAAGTCGGGAAAAAAGCAATGATAATGTGCGTACCCAAATATCAAAATATGAACT
Source organism: Schlechtendalia chinensis (assembly GCA_019022885.1). Classification (NCBI taxonomy): domain Eukaryota; kingdom Metazoa; phylum Arthropoda; class Insecta; order Hemiptera; family Aphididae; genus Schlechtendalia; species Schlechtendalia chinensis. The sequence continues at coordinate 17,607,595 of CM032339.1, read as the reverse complement.
AGGGTCAACTCAGATTCACTTATCAACTGATGTGTAAAGATATTAGGTAACATTAAATAAAATAGTAACTAGATAATTAATAATAGTTGATTCAAATATATTGTTCTTAAATTTAATAATGAAAATAACAATGATAATTTACAACACAAATGAAAATGTAAAAAATTATCAGCACGTAAGCACAAATAATAGTAATAATATAATTAAATTAGACATTTTTATTCAATAAAATAAATAAATAAAGAATTTAATATGATTATACATCAGTACTTAGAAATAATAAACATTACATTAATCTAAATAAATACAAATACATACACACATACACACACACTCAAATAGACAACAAAATTGACTAAATTGATTCGTTATACATAAAAGAAAAAAAAGTAAGTTGATATATCTATTAGAGATAACAAATTATTATATGAAAAATTTAGCTATTCGAGACATAATACAAGGCAAATTGTATTGACGACGATTTAACAATTATAACAAACAATGATGTTGGCTGTATTATACAAAAATACATTATAATTATAACAATTAAATTGTAATACAAAACTTATATTATATAAAATATAATAGTAAACAACTAATAACAATTGTGTCCGCTTGTGTGTTTTTGATGATCGATAAGTCGGTAAACATGAAAGTCACAATAATATTGCCGATACTACTTGCGATTTTCTCTGTCGGTATCGTTGGTGTATGGAATTTAGGAGACAAGTTTTTGTCTGATTTAATATGTTTAATTTATACAGTGCGTAACGGTTATATAGGCAAATACAATATAAAGACTCAACCGAGTACATAGGCACCTAAGGTCGTATGCTCTATGACACATTTTATGTAGTACGATACAATAAAAAGGTATTGTACGAAATTAAAAACTACTATTTATTATTTAAGGGTTTTAAATTTAGTCGTTAAAATTCCATGATAATCATCATCATGACTATCATCCATATTTGTCTATCTGCAGAAAAATAACGATTTTGGGAAATTATCTTGTTACTTAACGTTTATTTCATTTGTGAATTAGTTGATTTTCGTCAATTTACTTGGTTCGTGTTCTAATTTTCAAACATGAAACGTCAAACCGGAATTTGAGCGCATAACAAAAAAATAAAAAATTCAGGCTCTTTAACAATCACATAAGAACAAACGAGTACACGTGTACACGAATGCACGCATTCACAAACGTGCAGGATGGATTATAACACCTGACCAAAAGGGGCTGTTTGTTGGGGTGAAGCGGGCGGAATGGGAGAGGGTTGAATAATTGAATCGATACGGACCGACGAACAGTGCCGCCGCCAGCGGTTGTGTTTGTACGACCGGAACACGAGTCGCGGAAAACGCAATACGATAGTGAAAAAGTACAGAAATGAAGCAGATTTACATCATCGCACGCGTACTACTAATTGCCGTGAGTCTTTTGTCTCAGAAACAACTTTGTAATGGCTCCGAAAAACCGCCGGATGGTAATCGTATCATTCGCGTCATATATACTTAAATTGTCGTCCAATTGCGATATTATAATTGACACAGCCGTGAATGCATAAATGACTCGTGTATGCAACCGAGACGATAATAATCAACCATCCACCCCGTTTCGCAACAAAGGCAGACGAAATATTTTTCCGTCACGATTACATTATTGCACGCAACGGGGTCGCCACTGGCCGCAAACATGGCATAGACAGCGAAATTATTTATGGATTTGAATTTATCGATTATATTTTGTGACCTTATAATAGGCGATATCAATATTATAATCTTATTTACAATGTTTAAAATTATAAAAATCTTTTGTATTTCAATTTGTTTGTTAAATACAAATATTTTCACTAGTGATTTCCACCACATTTGATTGGTAATGCGTAAATTGAAAAATTGAATTATGATGTTAATCAAACTTAAATCAACTTGAAAATGGACTATGTAAATATAACACGTATCAAGGTGAATTTATCATTAACCTGGCACGTATTGATTGAACTATTTAAATAATGAAAGTATTGAAGAAATTGAAAATTTTTAGTATACTGTATTTTATACATTATATCAAAGAGATGATTTATACATGCCATTACCCCACATAAAAAAAATTGTGAAATATATTTATTTGAAAAATTATTTTTAAATGACATCAAATCTAGTCTCAAATTAATTTATTATTTTTAGATTTTTAAATATATATTTTAATATGAGAAACTGAATATGTTAGAATATATTTTCTAAATTTTAAGTTATTTATATCTCAAAATAAACATATTAGTTACTAAAATTAACTTAAAAGTAATAATATAAATATATATATATATAACAATTAACGGACTTTTTAAATCAGTAAAATATTTACAATTACATATACTTTAAGACGAATAAATTGATATTTATATAATATAAAGGATTGTGTGAGCTTGAAGATAGAAATTAAGACTTAAGCCAACTTTTTAACAAGCTGTTTTCTAAGTTAAGTATTTCTAGATAATACATATTTCTAGATAGGAATTGCATACACATATTAAATAATAGTTTATATAAAGAATTTTTAGCTTTATGTTATATGATAAAATTATGTTCGTAATGTTATAAATAATTCAATACTAATCTTATTAATCATACAATTCTTTAATCTTTTAAAATATGTACTCGTATTACAAATATACTCAAATTGAGAAGTATTAAAAATATTTCTTTAGTTTATTTGATTATTATATTGCTTTAATGTATGCAAAAATAACACAAATAACACATGTATTTAATTATATATAAACTTAAATTTCTAGTTTTAGTAACATTTAGATTATACTGCATAAACAACGGAATATAGTTAAAAGGGCGTTGCCACGTAATAAATCAAATATAATCAATTACAACCAAAAATCAAGTAACTAAACAGCAGCACCGAGTCACTTTTTATTCATAAAATTATATGGTATGTAGTATTTTAGAATAATAAAATAAAAATAAAAAAACAATAATAATTATTAATAATTTTTATAATATACTCGTACTAATAGGTATTGTGTAATCAGAAACGTATAGAAGGTAGGAAGGGGTTGTGGGGTTCAGAGTCCCCAACATTTTTGTTTAACTTATCACAATATACATCTAGTTAGATACTATATATCTGGTGACACTGATCCCCTCCATTTAGAAATGATGTCTACGCCACAATGCATAAATGAAACTAAACATTAAAGTATTTTAATGATTAAAGTTGTTTATTAATTATAAGCATTTAAATTAAAACCTTTAAAGGAAATATTTTTTTTTAATTTGATAAAATATTCATTGTATTTATTTGTACAGTAAAATACATCTATACAATTCAACATTTAGTACGACATTTTTAATAGTGTGTTGTTATAGATCTAGAATATATGTATATAGTTATAGTAATACAGTTTATAAAGAACAAAATTCCGAAAACAACAATTGGTTTACTGTTTTATATTTGTTAATATTATAATTTTCAAACATTGAAATCGCATTTTTTTTTTGTTAGAGCATATTTTTAATGCACATTTAACTCGTAATTTTACATATTTTTTTGGAGTTCGCTTATAAAAATCTGGCGAAGTCAACCCATAAAGATCACTTAATCGTCAAAATCATAACTGAACAAAATTTAATAGTATTCAAGTAATATTTATATTGAATTATGTAAACTAACTATACTTCCATATACATTTCAAAATACTTATTTTAAAATAATTGTTAACTACATACGATTTAACATTTTATTACAATAACTTTATTCTGATATCAATGCATTAAAATTTAATTTTTTTTTCTAACGTTTTTTATTAATCCTGAAATAGCATATAAAAATATAATTTTTAAGAGATTTACTCATGGAAAGTTACCAATGTTTAGCATTTAGTTACATTTTTGTGTGAACACACAAATTATCTTTCCAAATCGATTTCTTACGTAATCATTTCCATTTATTCAAAAAATGTATTCATTTAAAATTTTTAAAAATGTAAAATATAATGTAACCTGAATTATAAGTTAAGCAATATTTGTCTATGAACTATTATCCCGATTGAATAAGCCACTGTCAGTTTTAAAATATTTTATTAAATAAAAATAATAATTATTATAATAAACTGAAATATATAAAATTATTTTCAAAATCCAAATGACCACTTGATGTATACGAGACAAAATTATTCTTTTTTACTACACTTCTACAAGCATTATTTCGTAGAAGTCGTCGAAAATACATAAATATAACAGTCGGTAAATTATTGTCATAAAAGTTTTCAAAGTGCACTCAAAGAATATTAAAATCGTTTCGAGAATGACGGCTCTACAAAAATATTAAACGCTTGGTTTTACTTAATATTTATTTTAATTTTGTATTTAAAAAATTTACATCACGAGCAGAATGAATATATACTTTCGGAAAATATAATTGCATTCTATAATAACATTTTCATAAATTAGTTTGCAATCATAGCATTTTAAAAGTAATAGATCCTTTAAGTGTATTATAAATAAATCATAAATCAAAAACAAATAACTGTTTTAAGATCGTTTTTCTACTTCAATATTTTTTTTTTACTAGAAATAACAATTTATGGTAACGAATTATTTTTTTAAACGTAACACAATAATACAAAAGCATTTTTTGCTTTATTTATAAATTAATAATTACTGGATATATCTGTCAATATACGTAAGTATTTTCGCATTATAATTTTTATTCAATATACTTTAAAAAAGTAAAAAATTAGGGTTAAGTAGGAAAGTAAGAAAATAATGATTTATATTGTCAACAAAAGTAGTTTCATAATATAATGAATTTCTTCATGTTAATCAACAGCTTTATATTTTTGAAATTACGACCTTTTAAAATCGTCCATTTAGAACTTGGTACTTTGTGGTGACCTTTTCTAATGGAAAAAGGCGTAGTCACTAGTATGTTAATTGTATGAGGGGTAAAACCAAGCGAAAGTAATTATACTTGATTATAACTAGACTTTAAATAAAAATACCTTAAAAAAAACTGAAAATTATCAATATAAAACAAGAAGCGTATAATATTAATAGTTGGAATTAGTTAAACTTTAATGAACTAACAGAGAATAGTTTACAAATTATAATTTTACAAAATATGTAATTGTTATACTACGATTAAGAGCTTATAAATTAATAAAAATATCGCATGTGCGTTAATATGTAAAATTAAATATTATGTATTTTGGTTATTATAGTTCATGTATGAAAATGTTAAGTATAATTTTAAAAAAACTAGCGTATTTTACATATATAACGTGTCATTTTTTAAAAATATTTATCGTATTTTTCGTTATGTTATCAATTCATAATTCCAAATTTTACTATATTTGATAATCAAAACTGATATAGGGTACTTTATAACTAGTTAAACTTAATTCGTTAAAAAATAACGAATTTTCCATTTTAGATTGAATTTTTATATTGTTAAAAGTTCGTTAACAATTTGTTTATAACATATCTGCTTGTAATTCGCCGTTAAGTTATTAAATAATATTATAACACACATAATCAATATAATATAATTAACTATATACTGTGGCTTCTCCTAAAATTAGTAAAGCTGAAAATTCATATAACATTTTAACACATAACATTAAGTCAAATGGCTGTCCCTCAAAAACCGTTCAATAAGACTTTTCGCTTACAACTCAAAAGCGTGTAAAGGAGTCAATTAAAATATAGACATTAAATTATCTAGCAGTTGAAAGTATCACAATTTTTTTGAATCATTATTTCTTAATATTTAATAATATATTACACGAAAATCTTGTCAAATTCTGAACATTTTTTTTGTTGGTAAAATTACAATGGAAATTGATAATTTAGTTATTTGTCTAATACCAAAAAAATATTTAAAATATTTAAATTGATATCTTTATATATATATATATATATATATATACCAAATGATTTTACTTATTGTTTTGTATATTATATATTTCCTTCAAAGTATGTTTGAAAAAGACTTATATTATGTATTATAGATATGTTCTTTATAATATCATTGATACGCCAATACAAATGATTTTATAGATATTTGATTTTCATCTATAATTATTCATTTCATAATAATCTATAATTCTAACATTTTCTGTTTGAAAATGTATTTTTAAACTTATATGCCAAATAAAATCATTTTTAAATATACATGGGTATATGAATATTCTATATCAAAATAACGTGAATATGAATAATAACTATTAAATAAAAAATAAAAACCTTGTGTCACATGAAATAAGTTTCTATAAATATAATAACGTATATATATATAACACATTAAATCGAATAATGTATATAATTAGTAGGTAAAACGTGATATTTTTGTATAATGATTTGATAAATTAATAAAAATGAATGTTGTTTATAATTGTAAAATAATGTGATTTGGAAAAAAATTCATCATTGGAGGTTTCGTTAACGATTTTAGTATATTACAATAAACCACAATATATATTATTATACCATAAACATGCTGTTCTAATAATAAATTTAATTCATTTTTTTCAATGTGTGTCGTAGAAATTACAATTTTATTAATCCACAGTTATACTGAAAATTTGTATGTAAATCTTTTTAGTGTTGTAATATTGTTCTAATCACTTAACGTAAATGCTCATTTGCCAATCATCATGTAAATAAAATTATAAAATAAATTATATTATTAATAAAAGAATACTAGACAAGTCGCTTTTAAAACTCGATTTTTATTTAATAGTTATTTTATTAATTGAATTAGAAATAAACATTTAACGTTTAAAACTAATATAATGCATGCCTTCTTGTAATTAATTAAAATCAAGGTGTCATTTATTTATGTAATCCAGATCTTCAATTACTGATTTACGTACAGGTGGCAAATAAATCAGTAGTTAAATGGAGGTCAGATGTTCTGTTTGCATTACATAATATATATTTTTAACTGTATCGTGTTAATTGTAAATGGTGAACTGTAGTAAATATCATAAATAAATTTAATGTTTCATATTACTCCAGATCAATTAAAAACTTCAACGCCGAATGTGTGCTCGAATTTCTTTTTAACAAGTTTAATTAAAAGTTTATACTTTGCTCTGAGTTATATAATATATATAATATAAGCGTTATGAAGTTAGTTAATAATTTGGTTTTTTTAATAAACGTACGGGTAGTTATGGTTTTTTTATGTAATTGCATTTTTAAATTGTTTGTTCTCTCGCAGCACAAAAACTCAAGTATTTTATTATGTTATATATATATATATACATATATATATATAATATATATATATATATATATACACGAGTATATTATAAACTAATTGCCGATCCCTTTTTTTGTTGTTGTTCAGAAGATAAGATCTCATAGTAATTTCGCTTTAAAAGTTTTATTATATTATGCGATTTACTAAATTCTGTAATCCATAATACTCATAGATGGTTACTGTTAAAAGGTCGTCCAATACTTATCTATCAGAATATAAAATGTTCCACCCTGAAAATGAATTATTAAATAGGCTCTTCTCACTGTCATTTTTTATATTTAATCGCAAAAATAAAGAATATCAAGACAATAAATTTAGATTTGTAATTATTATTTTAAAATAATTAATACATTTTTATTTAACTATGAACGATCGATTTATTTTTAATTATTATTATATTTATTTATACATTTTTATGATCATAGTTTTTATACATGCCATGTTTTAGCCAACTGAAACTTAATATACATTTGGATATTTTTAATTCGAAAAATGATATTCCTTTATTTTTGTTTGATGGAACCATCATTGATCAAAATATTTTTATTGTTATCTAAACGTTCCGTTTCTATTGTAATAGAAATTAATTGTGAAATAAAAAAAACTAAGTAAATATTTTACATCACTACAGGTCTTAATCAAAATTAATAAAAACACATGAAATAAAAATCGGAGTTTTAAGGTTATAATAAATGATCTATTATCTATTATCATACGAGTATATAATATAGTGAAGTGTTTCTGAGACATGAAAAAGTAAATCCTTATTCGCGGATAATAGTAATATTACTTGAAAGGATGAAGAAGTAAAAATAATTTTAGTCTAATTTTAGCTCAGCTCAGGTGTAGATATCTTATTTGATTTTCATACCTATCTAGACAAGGGAGTCGCATTAATTTCTTAGAATATTATTACTTAAAGGAGATTTGACTATTAATGTCCAAATATTTTGTTTTTTACACGTCTTATTTGAACTACCCTACTCTATAGAGTAATAATATCTAAGGGTAAACTATGACTAGGTTACAGAATGACGAGGAAAATGACATCATATTACTCAATCGTTCGGTGTCGACACCGTTTTATATAGATTTGAGAACGGGACGTTTATTTTTCTCTCTTTCATCAACTGCCTCTATTAATTCTCATCCATCCTCTATCTTTTCTTACAAATTCAATTCAAGTGCAATCTCTTCCCCAAACTCTCTCACAGTTTCTCTTTTTATCCCGTCGTTCTTTCATGAACAGCGTACGCGCATTGACAGTGATTGACGGAAAAAAGTACCGCACGTCACTCCAAGCTCGTGCCATGTACACGAGCTTACCTAGAACAACGGTGGTCGATCCCGATGACGTAAGAGCCACTTCTGGATCGGTGGAAATGTTCCACGTCCCCCTACTCACACCACACACCACCACCATTTGTCACATATGCAATTCGTCTTAGTCGGAAATCTCGTATGTTCAGTAAATTGGTTTTCTCGCTTCGGCACAGACATTTTCGTAAAACATAGTCGTCCAACGTCCATGGAACACCCAAGGTACATTATTAAATTGCATAGTGATTTGGGGTAAATTTCTACTTCTCATTCTAAAAATTAACCCCCAATTACACGATTCACTAATCATTATTTTTTTTTTTTGTAAAATATGCGCAACTTTCTTAATTTATTATTGTAACATATCGAATGACGAGAAATTTGATGAACTTCTATCGAATAGCGAGTAGTAATAAGTTGTGTTTGACCCAAATATATGAGATGTCTGTTAGTAGATAAGTAATCTAATTAATGGCTTAATGAAACTTCTCCGAGTACGTATACGTATAAAATTATATATTAAATAACATGTACTAAATGTACAAACCATCGCTGTTGAATACATTTCTTTCTCTACGTTCATGATCAAATTCTAATATTTACATGATTATTATAATGTAATCGGTAAATATAATATTTAAATGTTAAACTCTTGAGTTTAAACTAACTAATGAGTTAAGCAAAATTCAGTGAGGTCTGGGTTAATTAACTAGGTAAAATCAATTATAATATTTGAGATAGCTAACTTATTAACTATTATAAAACTTAAAAAGTAGATTCTTTAAAACAATACATATTAGTATTATTTAAAACATCATGTAAATAAAAATTTTAAAACTATGTTGTAATAAATTTTTTAAAGCCTTCATGAGTTTGTTTATAACAATGAAAATTTTCAGTAATACTCATGTTTGTTCTTATGAAAACTAACGTTTCGAACACGTCCCAAGTATTCTTAAAAAAATACTATATGTCCAAACGGTGTCAACGAAACATCTAAAACTGATGATGAACACTGAAACGTGTATTAAATGTCAATTTCTTATATGTTACAAACGATTTACGTATATGTTATTGATACGGGTATCTAAATACTTACTTAAACTATACATAACATTAAACCTTCGATTGATATAATAATACAATGAAGTTTAAATAAAAACAAAAAATACAGTTTCTATTTCCTATACAATAAATATATATAAATATTAGGAATAAATAAATAAAACAAACTTCATAAGTATTCAAACAGTTTGAAAATTCATGTTATAATTGTATAATGTAATGAAATAATTATTATATATTAATATTCATTAATATATTACTTTTTCAAACTTGAATAACACATATGTATTCGTATGTTGTAGTAAATATCCATAATTAATAAGAAAAAAATTTACTGATTGAAACTAGCTTTACTTAAGGGGTTCGTAAGAACATATTTTGATTTTTTTAGTCCAACAATGTACTGTTTACACTAAGTTAATTAACACAATTAATTTTCACGAATGAAATATGCTAAAACGTAGATTTAAGTATATTAATATTTTCGAATGTATATGAGTTTATATAATTATTATCAATCCCATTGCTTATTCTTGTAGTTTTTTCTATAATTTTATTCTAAACATGTAAATGATATATAAATACAATTCTATAACTGTTTTGGTATTTGTTTTTTGTACAGTGTAATATATTTTATAATCTTTATTGCAACTATTTGTTGTAGGATTTTATAAGAGTTCGTTATGGCTACTATTTTTCTTTTCATTTATGGGTTTGTAATTTATTTATAGATGTAGATTAAATGTTTTTCATGCACCGGTGGTTGCTGCAATCTCAATCATCCGGATAGGTTTGTTGTGAAGATCTTATTTATTTATACAACGTTCATTTTGTATTATCTAGTATATAATTAACCAATCAAACTGTAGTATTATTATAACATATCCTACTCAATATTATTTTAGCATCTATGAATTATCTACATATCATATCATTATAAATTAACATAGGGAGAAACGTACTATTGTCTTAGTTATTAATTTTCGATTAAATTGACCAAATCAACTGACCAATTACGAGTACTCTGTGATACCGTACGACGTGGGAAGGGGCCGTTAATTTTTCATGCATTTAATTGAAACTCACACAAACGTCGTAACCAGAATATTGGACCGAATCCAAAACGGAGATCTAAACATCTGTAATTGCACTCGCCAACGCGCTGATAAAATAATAATAATAATAACTGTATAAAGATGTATAAAACTGTATAGAAGATGTATTAAAAATAAATATTATGTTTATATTTAATTTTAAAATCAATAAAAAATAACATAAGCATACTGAATTCGTGATATTTACATGTATATATACACATTACAAAACTCCTCAATATTATCAATATTTCAACAATAATATATGAGCGAAAATACAAATAATATATAATCACAGATAGGACACTTTTAAGTTAGTTCCGACTGTTTTACCACATCTATTCTATAATAATATATTATGGTAAAAACTCAATATCCAATCAACTCTAGGTTTACTATATGCATCGTTTTATATTTGTTTAAATACAAAATTTTTTATTTTTTATGAATTTTTCTAAACATTATTTATTTATCCTAGAATATAAATATTTTTATCAGACGTCAATATCATGTAATTTTCGCAGTCAATTAAAATATATAATCATTTTTATAAGTCACATAAATAATAAGTTTTTATTAATGATTAAAGAATTTATAAGTTTACATTATTTAATTTAAGACCTTTCTTATATTCCGAGGAAAGTGGAAAACGTATTGGTTTTACAATTGTTTTTTATGTTGTTGCTTGTAAATGCTTTCATGTAGCAGGAATGCTCCAATGGTCTTGACATGCGTTTTTCCAATATCAAATAATATCTAGTTTATACTTTATTTGACACGTTTTTCGATTTCTCCAATAGTTTCCTGAAGTGTAATTAAAAAAAAAAAATACCGGTTAAATTATGAAAATATTTATTTTTTGTATTTTTTAAGATCTTCAAATCATATAAGTACTTAGACATATGAAATATTTCAATAATATTTAACATATTCATTAATTATAATAAACTACTAGCATCGCTCAGAATTGTTTTTCAAATTCAAAAATTTATCATACTGCTTTTTATAATATTATACAAAATAATAATATAACGTTAAAATAAGCAACTTACTTGCGTCAATAACCACTGTACCCGCGACTCGATAATAACTATTGTTGAATTTTATAACTTATTCGTTGTTCTATACGTTACTCATCGATACTTTAATGACATCATAATTGGTATTGCATTAATTGCATCTGTTATGTTTAAATATATATGTATATATATATATTATATATATTATATATATAACTTGCATAAGTTGTAAAACTATTGATAGTAAAAATTTAAGGCAGTAATAATGATATTAAGACATACAGTAATGTTCCAAACCATTAAATTAAAAATATATTCACATAAAGCTAATAAAATCATTAAAGAAAATTTAATAATCAAATGCGTTGTGTTATATAAAATAAAATGTTAATGTTTTTGGTAAAAAAAAAAAAATAGACAAAACTATTACACAGATGTACGAGTATACGTATTTTTCTCAGAGACTAAATAAAAAGTTGTTTAAGAAGATAAGCCTAGTGAAAATAATGAGTTACTTAGTATAAACAGTAAATGAAAATGAAAAAAAAAATTAATATGGTTACAATGCATAACAGCGTAAGTGTAGACGAGTATAATTATATTCAAAAAAATTCAACATAAAATGAGTTTTATCACACATTATAAATTTATAATAATATTTAAAAAAAATGTACTTTAAAACGAGAAGCAATTATATTTTTATATGGGGAAAAGGAATTAAAAGTTAATGCTAATTTAAAGTAAAAGATACAGCAAAGACTAAAAATGTTAACTCAATATTTCAAGAAAATTATGTGTAATATATATATATATTATATATGTATATATTATCGTAAACAAATTACAATTTTTTTAATTCAAATATGTTATATGACTTATATAGAACGCATGTTTTTGGTCACAACATTTTTTAAAAATAATCCAATTTTATAATTATTTTATATTATTATAGTTAATTAATCCGATTAATTTTTTTATGTAAACCCTTACTTTTTTCTTCACGTTCTCACGCAGAATATTTTTCTAAAGATATTAATCTATAAGTATCAAATATTGAACTAACAATTTATTTATTACTGTTTAAGTTTCAGAATAGATGAGTAATTTGGTAAAGTAAAAAATATTTCCCAATACATTCACACATCTTACCTAAACCTAAAATGATATTAAATAACAAACTATTATTTTAAAACTAATTTACATAGAAGGTGTTAAAAATTTATTATGGGTAGAAGTTATGGAGTAAAAACTTAAAAATTAAAACATAATTAAAATTCTATTTTATTTTGTAATAATAAGATATTACAATTATTTTAATAAACTACATGAAATTTAAACTTTAACATTTATATTTAAACACAATAATTAATTGAAATTGTATATTATAGTTGTCTATAAAAATGTATATATCTAAACAATATTAGAAAGTTTAACAGCGGTAAAAGACAAATATTAACCAATGTCGGATAAGTACTATCAGAAATAAGTTACATGTATTAGTAAATAAGTAAACTATTCCCTTTTCACCGAAGAAACCTATTTAGAATTTAATATAATACGTGCAGGTCGACATACAACATAAATAAATATTTTTTCAAACAAAAATAAAATCATAAATTGTAATAAATTTACAAATATACGTTTACCCCAGATTTCATTAGAAAAATCACCTCATAAACTTTTAATACAGGTTGTACTGGTATCTACATTAGTTTTTAAATTAAAGATCTATTTTACATCCGCACCAATTTTGATGACAAATAATGTCTGTGAATTATGGTAGAAAACAGGCAATTGAAAAATACATATATGTATTTTCTAACTTCTTTTGAATTTTTAGTTTACAACATAAAATATTTAATGATTTCGATAACTTTTCATGGTATAATGTTGTTATTATCTTATGTTTTTTTTTTGTATGTATTTTTTATGTAAATAATAAATTGAAACATAAGAAAAAAGGCGTAGAATTTTGCATACACATGCTCGGGTAATAAAAATTTTAAATAAGTATATGTTATTCATATACAAAATATTCATATATATATATATATATATATATATGAATTAATATTTCATTTTGTTAATTATAACTGATTTTAATATGTATATTATAAAATATAAATTTTAAGAAATATTATTAAATTTTAAATAACATATTTTTATAATTGTTCCCAAACTATGTTTGATACCTTTGGATTAAATTAAAAGACGTGTGATAAACGTTAATTATTTTATGTATTATTATGCATTATTATATTAATAAAAATGAAAAAATATAAAATTAAATCGTAAACATATTGCAAACTAGAATAAAATTATATTCTTAATATAATATAATTATAAACATATATATATATATATATATATATATATATATATATATATATATATATATACTTAATATATATAAATATTTTTTATATATATTTTTATTTTTACTTCTATTCTTTATTCATTGCATATGTTTTTTACTCTTTATTTATTTTCTGTTTTGTTTTCACTACTTTATTATGTAATATAATTGTTCGAGAATTTTACATTAATTATTCACTAGTGTGTATTTCTCAAGTTTTATTAATTATATTTGAACGATCAAAAATTTTAAAGTAAAAAATAGTTAGATAAATAACACGAATTTTTTACATTAAACAATTATGTATTATATTTTTGTATCTTAAATAATAACTGTTAGTCGTGAAATGAATTATGAATAATAATAATAATAATAATAATAATAATAATATAATATAATAATAATAAATAATAGTAATAACAATAATAAAATTAATTTAATATAAAACTTAAATTAAGTGTATAAAAGTATATGAAACTAATGTAATTATAAGAACGAGGTTTTTAGGACAAAGATTGGAATCGGATATTACCTTTTTGAATTACATGGACAATAATAATTATTGTTTCTTTTATAAGAAAATTAATATTTTATGATCTTTTGCATTTCTAATTTAAATTAAACTAACTAACCTGAATTACTTTCAAATTTAATTAATTATATATGGTTTTAAATAAAAAAATTATAATTATACAATACGAGATCAATCAACAAGGTTACATAAAAGAAATATGGCAGGGTCCGTTTCGAATGTAATTCCACAACGTAGATGAAAATAATATACGTTCAGTTGAAAAGGTACGTTATATTTTTTGTACAATGTTCTAAAAACCTACTCATGCAATTAATACTACACAATACACTAACTGTAAATCACTATTAGTGTGATAGTAATTAGTTTTTTTTTTTTTTTTTTGGCGATTCTTACCGTAAAAAATGAAAAAGTTAGATTATTTTTGTAAATAAATGATGTGTCTTCGACCTATTTTTAAATTCCATTTATTTCTTAAAATTTCCGGGAATAAATTCAAAATACAATTGTGAAAACCTGATTGAATTCAATACAGTATAATATAAGTACACTGGAAATGTAGGTTATGCTATTGCATAGTCTGCGACTCTGAGATGGAATCCATTTTGTGTACGGCGATTTTAGTATATTTAAAACATCACTTTTGTAATTTTATAATAAAACATTGTCAAAAACGTCCATTATAATTTAAAAAGTTAATCTCTGCGACAACGATATCGGGATAGATAAATACCTAATTACGTAATCTGTGTAAAGACGTGATGAATTAAAGAGCGATATCCATGTTATATCGGGTATGGAAGAAAACAATATACAAATATTCAAATTTTTACGAGGTTTATTAATGAAATTTGTAACAACTCTCTTGATAAGTTGATCATGCGAACGGACTTTGTCTAAATTCTAACCATTATAAATTCTAAACATATGAACATTGTGAACATTTATAAAAACATTTATGCATATTAAAATGTGCTAATATTCGTCGAGAAAGATTAAAACTCAGACATTGACATTGATCGAAAATCCTCGTGCCGGTGAAAAGGTGACGTGAACATGCCGTTGCAATTATACTTGAATGGTTTACAGTACGTGAAACGAATTGTAGTTTACAGGGGGTAAGGGGAATATATTTATGTGTGGTAATCACAAGAGTACTATCGTGTTGGTAAACGTGAACGCGAAATATGGTCATGGCGACCGTTTTGCACGCGGAGAGATAAATAAACCGGACCAGGTCATCGGATTTCTGGACGGTAGTTCGCGGTGATTACGATCGTTCCGGCTAATCGAAAACGACGACTGCCTAAACATGAGGTGCGAACGTTTCGACCGTCACGACCGTGAGACGCAGCCCGTCGTGCAGTGGCGAACATAATTCTCTGCGACGCGTGTACCGCGGGTGGAGACGGCGCACGCGCGCTCGGCGGAAATGAAGACGGTACCAGACGGCAAACGGCCGCGTGACGGGATGACGGAACGAGTGGCGGACGGTCACAGTTGCGACTAGCGGATCGCGGCGGCTGTGGAGGAGTGTACTTCGCTCACCCTCCCGACGTCTTTCCATCTCGGCCGTCTCACTTTTTCTCGCCTGCTGCACCCGCGCCGCCGTTCCGATGGTCGTCCGTTCGCGCGCGCAATCGTTTTCCCTCTGCGCCGTCGTCCCGCGCTCGCGTTTTTCGACCGTTCGCGCGCGACGCGCAAAAAACGACAGCGGCGACGGCGGCGGCGGCGGCGGCGGCGGCCGATAACAACGGACGCTCAGACGCATGTGTTGTACGGACGGGCGGCGGTGACGACGGCAGGTGCGGCGTTACAGTGCGTAGTAGCAGTCGGGGTCGAAACGTACGACGGGTCGGTGGCCTGTAGTCCAGGGTACCAGCGCATCGCGTCGTAACATGCACGCCGATCATCGATCATAACAACGGTAACGACGGTACTATTGCTAATGATCGCATCGCGGTAAACGGCGGACGTCGGGATCCAAGAGAAAAGGCGTTGTTCCTCCGAAGCCTGTTTTCGTCCGTTCTCACATTCCCGTCCTTGGCCGTTGCGATCCGGAAGCGCGCGCGGCCACGCAAAATAATACAATCCTCCCCGCAATCATTAACGACGCGGGCACCCAGTGACGCGATAGATCGAACCTGACCGGTGCCGCTGTCTCCGGATTGCGGACGACCGCGCGACAGCGACGTGGCGGCCGGCATCCCGGGACACTGCCGGTATCATGTCGCGGACCGTGACAAGTGCCGCCGCTGCCGCCGCCATGTCGCGGCACCGTCCACCGACACGTTCGTCTTCGCGGGTTGCTGAGTCTGTTTCTTCTTCTTGTTCTTCTTCTTCTTCTTCTTCTTGTTCTTATTCTTCTTCTACTTCTTCTTCTTCTTCGTCACCGCCGTCGTCGTTACCGACGCCGCAACCGCCGTCGACCGTTCGATTGTCCGCCGTCGCGGTTTCAGCATCTGCAGAGTTGTCGGTACGAAAATCATCGACGTCGCACCGCCACCGCCGACGGCGCGTAGCGTGAACGCATCGCCGCGACATGACGACGCACCAGGTCCATCAAACCGCCGTCACCGCGATCACCTCCACCAACTCGACGACGCCGTCGTCGTCGTCGTCGTCGTCTTCGTCATTGTCGTCGTCGTCGTCGTCGTCGTCGTCGTCGTCGTCGTCGTCGTTTTCGTCACGTCCGACCACCGTTGCCGTCGTCGTCAATACCTCATCCGACACGACTGACGTCTCCGTCTCGTCCTTCGCGTCCTCCTCCGCGTACTCGTTGTCGTACATCTACACGCCCCGTTACCGTTATTCCGCGTTGTCGTCATCCAACTCGCCCCGCGCCGACGTGATCACAACGAAACCGCCAACAGCAGCCACTGCAGTCACCGTCGCCGTCGGCTCGTCGTCGTATCCATCACCATCAACATGTCGTGATACCGGTCCATGCTTCTGTGTTATATCAAAAGTACAGAGGTAAAACAAAACTATTGCAATCATAGAAAACTTACAACATTTTAACACTATACTGGTTAATAGATAATACATGCAAACGGCCTCGTAATGCCTTCAAATCGATAGTGATTTACACGTTTTATTTATTTTTTTTTTCAAAATACTATATTCGTACTACGAATTAGTCTATAAAGTCCAATAATAGTTAGGACAAAACAATTTTACGTTTTGTTACCGCCTTGTCATTTGTTATCAATAATAGGCGTGCGCACGGGGCAGCCAAAACAGGCAGTTGCACCATTATATTTTAGCAGTTTGAATGATCATTCAATTTACAATTTGTATGACGATAATTATAAGTTGATCACTCCATAAAATACTATATTTATGAGTTAATAAGCAACTTATATATGCAATCAATTAAAATTTACATGAAGTGTTTAAATTATTAAAGCCTAATGTCGAAATATATAAAATTATATATATTTAATTTTTTTGTTAATATTTTGGTTTGTATATTAAATTATATAATATTTTTATTATATTTAATTTAATGACTAATCATGTTTAATGATATAACTATTAGTGTTTGTTAGTATTGTGTAAAGAGGGAGGACGAGAGACAATTGAAATAGAATTTATATTAAAAGGCCCTACAAAATCTATAACATATTCAACATTAAAATCATTAAAAACATTTTTTTGTAATTAATATTTAATAATGTAGAATGTCATTATTTGATATACTTGAGTAAGACTTGATCGAGTGAAGTAAGTAGTATAAAGTCACTCTAAAAATACTTTGATAAATATATCCCCAATCCTTTTCTCTTCTAAAAAGATGTTAAAATTTTAAAATTTAAGAAAAGTTTTTATTGAGAATAGTTGTAGTATTTTTATGTTTTAACCTTTGGTTAACCATTATTTTTATTATTTTATAAAGGAAATTATTAAGATATTATTATTATTATTAAGTGCATAATTTCATGATAATAAAATATTTTCAAGATTCGCACGCTTATAGTTGTCAAAATGAAAATTTTACCCACAAATTTCACTTTTCACTCCAACACAATTTATTGAATGGTTTATGATTACTGTTATCGACTATTCTATAGTTATACGACCTTAATCCTAC
Organism: Schlechtendalia chinensis; assembly: GCA_019022885.1. Taxonomy (NCBI): domain Eukaryota; kingdom Metazoa; phylum Arthropoda; class Insecta; order Hemiptera; family Aphididae; genus Schlechtendalia; species Schlechtendalia chinensis. Next base: position 17,588,834 of record CM032339.1, on the reverse strand, counting down.
TATCAGTGGCGTTAAAAACAATGTATTTGAAAGGTGACCGCTTTCGAGTCGAGTAGACTATTATTAAATATAATATAATTGTTCATAGCTGTTTAGAATAATTGATAGTTTTACAAAACCGAAGGTTCTGAGCCGAATAGAATATATGCAAGTGCTTCTCGTTATAAATATTATACAAATGCAAGTTGTCTCTGACGATTTTTCAGTTCACCACGCCACTGACTACTTACACTACATATATATTGTACTAAAGATGGGCAACTGGCGGACCGTGTTAAAATTTAATACTATAAATAGATTTTAGAAGAATAATTAAACTCATTTAATAAAAAGTACACTTCAGTGTAAAATTATGCGAATTTTTATACAGATCTATTTCTATTGAAGAAAAAGATTGACACACATGTTATTTTGGAAAGCTATCAAAAAATAAACATTTTACGAGATTTAACATTGAAAATGTTATGTACGTTTGTAATTTCTAGTACAATTTCTTTAAATCCTAAAAATAAATCTTTTTACTGATTAAACATTGAATATTTTTTTCCACTTCAGAAATTGATGTTGATTTGTTAGGTTATTATCGACAAACACACATCCTTAATTATAACATCAAATTAATAAACAATTGTAATAATTTTAAATACATTTTTTCCATAATGAACATTTAATGTTTTAAAGATTTAAAAGACATACACATGAAATTAATGCCAATATTAAGAATTTGGTATTTCATATAAATGCATGTTAAGAATTATATATTATTAAATTTAATAGTTTTTATAATATAATTTTAAGTATATTATTTGTTTTAATAATATATGAATACTATAATGTTACGTCGGTGGCGTAATAATTTCGATACGTGTTTAATGGGTTTTAAACAATCGTCCCACGTATTCGACCGACATGTTTAAAACATTTAGGTTTTAAACATACTTGCTTTTTCTCTCCGGTCGATTATTGTTTGTTTGGGAAAACGAAAATAATTATTTTCCCGAATGATTTATAAACACTGTTTAATTTTCTGGCGTGAGCCCGTCTCTAATACACCGCGGTAAACAATGCATCTGTGTAAACTTTTAGATAATAATAATACGCAAAGCGCAGAACATCCAGTAGGCGTCGTTTTCTATAAATGTATATTCAATACGTACACACGTATAAATATATATACCTATGTACATTTTTTTTTTTTTTTTGTATATCGATATTGGCGTAATACATTATCGTGAAATTGCTGCATTAATAAGTTATAAAGCCATAAAATTAAGTGCCGTTAAAATCTATGAATATGTTTTATTTATTGTGTAAAAATAAATAAATATAATGAAGTGAAATTTTTTCGACCAACAGTATTTTAAAAATGTAAAAATATAACGGATGTTAAAAAGTTGCATGGAAATAATACAATTTATAACATAATATAACATCAGTTTCAGACATTTTTTTTAAAATTAATTTTTACTTAATAAAATTATAATTACGAATTAATATCAATTCGACATTTTAATTAGTTCATATTACATTTTTTTAGACGCACATATGAGCGTTTAACTATATTATTAATTTTATCATTAAAAATTACATATATGCATACATGCAAAAAACCAATGTGTAACCAACTAATAACAACGACAGGAGAGCTATTTGGTTCTACTAGCAAAACGGTTAAAATATATAATTTATTTTTTTCAAAAAACAAAAAAAAATGTCTAATATATGTAAACATGATTTTTTTAAATGTACTGAAATGTTTTATTAAACTCTTAAATATTAAAATAAATATAAAAGGTTATTGGATTTTAAACTAAATTTAATCCCATGTGAAAATTGCAAAGCAAGTTTTAAAGAATATAATAGTTAACTCATTTTCTATTGTGTATAATTGATGTGTATTAAATGTCTTTAATAACTCCCTTAGAAATGCTGTTGAAAATTGTCTGATTTATACCAAGACTATCTGATACGTTGACATATGTATTTTTATAAAATGTATTCATACATTTTATAGATTGCATATTTTGTGAAATACATAAAATATTTCACAGCAAGAAATCTTTTTATTATATTACATTATTTAAGTATGTGTATACACACTGTTTAATAAATAAAAAGTTTAATTTACTTTTTATTTTCGATAAATTCACTACCGATATTTTGTCGATTATAAAAATAATTAAAATTAATGAATAGAATCTGTGGTAATATAATAATAACAATAATATAACATATTTCATTATCCACATTACTAACGAATTCATGACAATTGTAAGCATTACACAACACTACTAATTTTAATCGGTAATATATTTTATTGACCACACTACAACATATATATTTTCAAATATGATATTTATTGCACTCATATTCCATAAATATCTAATTCATAAAGTCTAATAACGACCAGTGTTAATTTATCGGCAATAATATGATTATTGATATTATAATATAATGGTCCACGGACAATCAAAGTTCAAATCAATGTTGAATGTAAAGTAGGGTATATTATTCAAGAACAATAATTTGTTTCTACAAATCATAGTGGTTATTTTTTTTTAAGCAAAATTTATTAAAATAGCATCGATAAATGTGCACAAAAATAATTAGACATTGCAATTTAAAAAAAACATTCGTTGATGTTTTAAACGTTTTCAATATCACTCTTCAATTAAATTTAACTATAACGTTATAAATTATATAAATTTATAATTATTATCAATGTTTATTATTAAATTATTATAATAGGTATATTAGTAATCTATGAGAAACGTAAATCATTTATTTATGGCATTCATAATTTTACGAAATTTATGGGAACCAAAAGATTACAAAATGACAGATAGCATAGTATTACAACAAAAGTATATTTAAAATTGTAATTCTGATAAGTCTGTATATGAAAATTCAAAGTTACCACTTAAAATCTTAGCATTCTGTAGTTTATATATTTTATAGTTTAAATTATAGTCTATTGAGCAATACATATCACTCAATGACTATAAACACAACATTATATTATTATTATTATTTATAAGTTATTAAATTTTACTAACTAGTGAATGACAATCAATTTGGATGCTTACAAATAGATGATCAATTTATAGAATTGTTTGAAAATATCTTCACTTTTTGTAGTATCTTTCAAACTTATCAAGTTTAACATTTCTTAAGTTATTTGAAATGATTAATTTAGTCTACGAACGAATACTAAAGGTTGAGCTGTGTCTGAAACGTCTTTACTTTCGTCAAATGCTAAGGAAAAATACTTGACATTTCTAATTCGATCGCGCAGTTTTCCGATAATTTCATTTGAAATGGCATTAATTTGACAATACACTATTTGCCGGGATAAACTTAGATTCGAAAATAGTTTACTTTTGTCAGGAAAAATAACCTTTGCTACAGATTCCAAACATTCTTTCACAAATTCATCATCAGAAAATGTTTTTATTTTTTTGCATTCGAATATGAAACAGAATGGCTTGCCTTAACAATACTGGGAGGTTGCTGTAATGCTGAAGCAAACATTTTTTGTTAAGTTTTTAATTGTGACTTAAATTCTTTGAGCTTTAATTGTTTCACTTTTTTATCGAATTTCAAATAATCAATATGTTTTGTTTGTATTGCCTTTTAACGTTATTGTAATATTATTTATATTGCTTAAATACAGCAACGGTTTCTTGGCAAATTAAACACATTTATTTGGTTTTGAATTATAAAAAAATACTTTACTTTCCATTCCTCACTATACCTACTTATTTTGTCCACTATTCTTCTTTTCTTTACACTCGTATCGAAAATTAGAAGGAAATATAAAAATGTTAATATTAACTTGCTTTCGTTATTTCGAACATTTATGAAATTGATTCTCCCGCAATCACAACACACAAAACGAAACCGGAAAACATTGTCAATTAGCACTGACTGCACTTCAACAATCAAAGTGAGCAGACAGATTATAACAGATATTAATTACGTTTTAATTACTTTTACACATTTTTCACGGCGTCAATGATCATATATATAGACGTTTTAGAATATTTGCGAGTCGCAATAATTCTGGGTTTCCGCAGATATCGAAAACCCGCAAACATTCTTGAACTCCAACATATAATTTGTTATTAGCTGGTAAATATAGATTGTTTTTATCGGTAAATTTTTAGGTGTTATCCACTGATTAAATTTAAATTATTATAATTGTGGCGACGACATTGTCGATAATACGGGCGCTGTGTTGAGCGGCAATTCTGGAATATTCTACGTTCACCTGGTCAATATAAACGTAAATTTTCTACAAGGACAATTTTCTGCATAAAAACAAACGTTTTGTTAAAGTGCAATAAATTTCGTGGGACGTAAAATTATTCAAGACGAGCCGTGAGTTAGCCACCCCTGATCTAGTACATTTTTCACGTACATCAATAATTTTAAATTCACAAAATTCGAAATTATTTAGCGTTTTATATACGTATTATAATATTTAAAGCATATTGATCATTATTAGGCTCTATATATAAAACCTTAACGTTTAGTGAATTTACCTATTTTTCAATTTGAGTTAAAAAACGAAAAATGCCCAGTTTAACTCTAATTACCATTTCAGTTTAATAAAATATACGTTGTTCAAAAATCGGAATAATCGTGTAAAATAAATGAATTTTTTACATAAATGATTTATATCTGAATAACTTTAAAATGTGTTAACATTTTATGACTATAATTATATTAATAAAATAATTTTAGTTTAGTTTCTTCTATCATTTTTTGAATTAAGTTTAAATAAATCAACAGTTTTACATTCTCTTATTTCCCAAACACTAATATTCTCAGAGATTATAGCTAGCTTGCACCAAAGATTCGACACCGATTTTTTTGAATAATATATATCAATATAAAATAATAATACATGTTATTCACGTTTTATTAGATACACATTTGTATTTTCGAATACTCATACGAGTTGTTATAGTAAACAATACTTCTATTTTATTTGGTTCATTTAAAATATTCTAATATATAAGTATATGTATATAACGTAGAATTAAAGTTGTTTTTAATGAATTTCGTATTTTTGGTGTAAATTAAAAATTAAATAATTGTTTGGAAACTAACTAATTATCAAACTAAATCGCCTTCTTAAGTACTAAACTATTATAATACACGATTTTCATCAAATTTCGGGATATTTCCGAAAATTTCCAGATAATTTACGATTATCGTAAGATTATCGTATTAAACACAACTAATGCTCTCTTATATTAATGTTAAATGTATTAAATGTTATATGTTTTATAATACATTTAATACATATAACATTTTTTAAGATTCATAGACAATTTTTTACCCATATACATAAAATTAAATATAAATGGATGTAATTATTAAAATGATGTTAAACATTTTCTATGTAACTACTAAATAATATTATTATTCAAATAATAGAAAGGTATACTATAGTATAGTATCTCATAGTAGTAAAAGCACTTATTAATATTTTATAACATTTTTTACTTTTATAATATTGCAATAATTATTACTTATTACAAATATCAATTGTATGAATAATATTACAAATAAAACGATTTATTAATGACATGATATAACATTGCTAATTTTTTTGTTGAGTTATGTGACATATCCTTTTATTCAGCAAATATGAATAATGTAATAGGCCCATTTATAATACATGGTAATAATAGGAAAAAAGGACACAACTATGTGTCATTTTTCTTTTATTCCTCAACGGACATGCGCAAAAATAAATATATGTTTGAATATTCTTAGGATTCAACGAGACAGATATTTTACGTGTCCTTAGTTTGACGCTTTAAAACATGCCAGATATATTTTTTATTAAAAAAAATCTTTTATTCAAGCAGTGAAAGAAATTTAACTATTTATGAATAAATAAAAATTAAACCAATTTCTAATTGAATTACAAATTGTAAATAATTTTGCACGTAAATCGTTAATTTGATCTTCCTTGTTTCGAGTGTTAAAATAAAAAATTTAAAAAAAAATTATTGACATTAAATGCTTACGGTTTTCAAACGTTATATTATGGTATTATTTAATACGTTATAGTATAATGACAATCCTAGGGTGAGAAATTTACGTTTATCGAGTGATTTTTTGATATACTTCCTAACTGCAATTGCTAGGTACATGATAAGACGTACAGAGAGTCTTCTGTAGTGATACAAAGACGACTACGTATGGCGATGGCAAATATGTACCTCATTACTCCCAGGAAACCAGGTAATCTTGTACGTTAATTGTATTTTAAACGTATATGCACATAGGCTCTAATGATCGTCCTATTTTCATCTATACAATATATTCTTTTACCAGCTTCGGGTTTGTCATAAATCACGAAATTCTTTATTTGTCCATTTCAACCCCTCACTTCTTCATTTAAGTACGTAAGTGCCTTATGCCTTTATACCGTATAGTCACCGCCGTTGAACGTTCATGGTTCACCGATAAAAGTTTCGGCTTTTTTCTGACTGGAAATCCAATTTATACTTTAAAACGTCATCCTGAACTCTCGCCTAATCAGTGCAAATGCACAGCTTGTGGCAATCAATAATAACGAGACAAATATCTTTCTAAAAAATGCAATGAAAATGGGGAAAAATATTTTAGAGGAATAAAAATAGTCAATTATATCCTATTGCAGTAGGAAAAAATATGTCATTATTTACAGTATTAATATTTTATTAAGACTAAATTTAAAAGGTAAATTTATAAAATACATATTTTGTTTTGTGTTCAGTTTAGACCATATTTTTAGAAATTCAATAATAATTTTTTGACGATCAATAATAAATGTCAGTTTTATAAATGTCGAGAAAGTTTTTTCTGAAATAACAGTCAATACATAACGGGTTGATAGTAATATAATCGTTAACAATAAAGGATTTATGCCTGGAAAAGAATCATAAGAAACATATCAAATTCAGATAATCATTTATAGCTTTTGACCATTTCTATATCCATAGTAAATATTGTGTAATAAATATTATTGACATTGATTACAAAATTCCCAAATATTGACGATACATTTTATTGTTATTACGACAGCAAATTATATAAGTAAACCCGCACTAATTACCAATTATTTCCAATTGTGATTTTACTTATGTGTAATATTTTAAAAAACAATAATAATAATAATAATAAACACAAACAGCAATAATGAAGAGAAAATAATATAAAGGTCACATAAGTTTGATAGTGCAAAGCCTAAAAAATATTTAAAAATGAAAGGGATGATTCTATTATCAATATACACGATTTTGTATGACACTAACTATTTCAAAAACTTTATTGTGTATCATTCATGATTAATAATTGTGTCCACGAATATTTTTTAGCTCACTGATTATGATTTAATGAATGGTTCGCTGAGCAATATATTTTAACATCTCAGTGATTATCTTTACGGTCAACATTTGGTTCTACTTAACCTAATCGCGTACGTTTTCAACGCTTTTCTAGTTTCTTACAGATATAAACAACCTGACATCGGATTTCCAGTATAAAATTTATAAACCTTCGAAAATGTATGCACAACGTTGGTCATCACAAACAGTTTTTAAGTTTGCAAAAGTTTAAAACAGATGTTTACCCGAAACAAAATACAATCTTATCGGTGAGCGTTATTAAGTTTTGAGACCATTCTATTTAAATCAACTCCCAACTAATATAATACGATTTGATTTCGTGCTCAATTGTAATATATATGAACTTTTTATTACGGGTACTTTTATTTGAATGCTTTACTATTTGTAAACATACACTAGGCTACTTTTTTCTGATTTAATCTCACATTTTCGTTATTATTTTAACAGTAATTTAGTCAAAAATATATTTTCGATGTCACTAATATTATAATAATAATTTAGTTGTCTGGGATAATCTGCAAACTACGCGTTTGTGTCAAATAATATTAACCATTCGTTGTTAAACTCACATGAAAATAAATAGAACGACGAGTTTTACCTAACATTGTTTGAAGTCAAACAGTAATGATAGTGAAAAATTTACCGTCAACTTGGTAGCCAACTCGAAACTGATGTACTTTGTATTATTATTGAACTTTGTTAAAGGAATTTTAAAATTCCTAAGAAAATTTCCGAGAAGTCAAGAGAAATACGAGATATCAAAGTAAAACTTTTCTCTTTTCCAACTAATATTATTTAGCTCAATATTTCACATCTTCTACCAAAAAATATATGGTTATTCTCATTTATTTACCTATTGCAATAAATTTGATCTATCTGCAATTGCAATTATTTAACCACAGCGGTAAATTTGTACAATAATTTGATTCGCGTATTCAAAGAGAATGATCATATAAATGTTATTTGATATTAAAGTTAACGTAGTAATTGATCGTAAATCTCTTCCTGGATGGTTTAGTGTGTGCCGTTCTTCTATCCAATACGTATTTTATATGGTTTATTTACATTGAATTAATTCGTTATTTTATTATGACAAAATTGCTCCAATAATTGCCATCAAAATCATTTGGTCCCTATTGTTATTATTATTAAAAAAAACATTTAATGTAACATACAGGAAATATAAATAATGCTATAACTGTTTAATAATAAACACAAAAATAGAGAAATTATGCAAATGTGGATTCAATAATATAATAGTTAAGGTTTTAAGTTTCTAAATATTGTTTTTAAACATTTTTTTGTTATTAAATTTCTTCAAACAGTGGGACGTGTGGACATATATATTTTCATTTGAATTTGTATATTTTATTTTATACCATTCTGTGATGTTCGTATGTATCTAAAATCTATGAACTTGCACATAAATCGATTATTAAATGACATTTGAACCACTAAAAAAAATTGGGTTTCTAAAACGTATAATCATAAATATTTAAAATTTTGATAAGTATTTTGATATATTTATCTAATTTTAATACCAAAAAATTAATTTCTTTTTAATGATATACATAACTGAAGAGTACGGTTTGTTAAAAAAAACATATATAATATAAAATATAATCTTAATAATATAATACTAAAGTATATGATTTCAAATAGATAATAAATTAATTTGTATTCGTTTTAAACTATTTTAATTATTTTTACCGTTATATTATAGGTAATAATTATTTTAACTTATTAATTACTTTAATAATTTAACTTGAATCATCTATTTAATATTAACAATTATATAATACTAATACACACATGTATTATCAAATTGTTTCATAAACAAATTATTTGTTTAATATTAATACAACTATTGTGTATTATAACGCATGTATGTTAGACTTCGTTTTTACTTAATTTCAGCTTAATATCCAGCTTCTAATGATTATAAACATTATTATCTTATAAATCAATATTATTTTATAATTTATAAGTAAAACAAACTTAATCAAGTGAAATATATATTGTTTAGGTAATAATGATTGTTTAAATGTTGTATATTATGTAACTAACATTCATATAACTACAAATATGTATTTCAAGCAAACAAATAATTATTTTTTTATCATTGCACTGAAGATTAATAAAGAAAAATGACTCTATGGTATAGATGTTACATAATAATATGAAAACTAGGTAGTTAAATATAATACTATTAATACAAAACCTAATTTGATATAAATATTATATTTTATCATAATGGGACATGTACAAGAATTTTATGCATGACAAATATATTTGATGTCACATAAAATAAAATATCTCGTTACTCAACGTATATAATTATTATCATTTTTATTGTTCTCTACGATGATGATGATGATTTATTTTGATTGTCATTTGATTGCGTTTAAATTCGGACCGCTTATGTATGTAGAAACTATGGTTATTTATTTCCTAGTCGGTATTTTCTTTTGTTCATCATCATTTTCCGCAAATTTAAATATAAATAAGATGGTTTTTTATTATTGAATTACCCACACAATTCAAAAGTGCACAACATTAAAAAGTCAGAAAAATGTAAAATGGTCTTGCGGTGACAAAACGCAATAACAACGTTGTAACTTCAAAGACGGTCCTCATTCTCGCTTCTCTATAACATAAAGGACGATAATATTATGTATACATCCGTGAACTTGTGACCTTTGTAGAACGTACTGTTACCATAGTTACCAGGCGATCTGCAATCACCGACATACACACACGCATACTTGACAACAAAAAAACACAAGCAATTGTCACATTATTCTGTTGACGTAAAATATAAACGTACATCCGATTTTAAAGAAACGCAATTACATAAGGTTAAAATAATAATTTTGTATTTGCAGTTGTAAATGTTGTAATTATTTAAAATAAATTACATTTTGTATTAATAAAATTACCTCTGTTATGTTTTCATGAAGAAGAATGAATAATTTCTTAAAACTAAACATATTATTTTGTGGTCATAAACTGCACGTGAATGTTAATATTTAAAACGCCTTAACACGATTGTTGTGATAAAAAAAATATCCTATAAACGTTATTTTTGACATTTCATTATAATAAAAACATAACTTGAAAACTCTTATATAGAAGCTTTTATTCTCTAGTTTTTATTTTTATTTTTATATATAATTGACATTCGCGTCAAACACATAGTGGTTTAATTAAACATTCAAATAATTTTTTATGGGTCACATAAATAACCAATATCATACTGTCAGCTATTTTTATTTCATATAGTCCACCCTTCTTTCTCGCATGCTGTTCATACTCTAGAGACTTTAATAATATTCCACTTTCGCTACATGAATTCATGCTATTCATTCCTTACTGTACGCAAAATACTCGGTATGGCAACAAACCTTCGACCATATTATGAATAGACGGAATTAGATAAAGCTCTGTCCCCAATTCATTTTCTTTCGATCCTTATCTTTCACGTAATAGCGTGACTTAGAAATAATAATAAACTTCCAATTTCTATTGAAGGTACACTACAATAAAAATAATACGGCATGTGTGATGAATTACACCGGTTAATATTTTCATGATTGGATCATTTTACTGATATTCTGAGTAGAGTAATGCATACTTTTGCATATAATAGTTAGACGCTGGAGTAAAGTAGTTGAATCTTTAATAACAGTATAATAGACAAAAACATTAAATTATTTTGTTTGTTTCTTAAACTAATAGATCAAATATTTTCGATTCATGTCCAGTAAATATATCTTGCGATTTAAATATTTTTTTTAAATTATATAATAGTGTTACTAAAATTATTATTTTTATATTTTCTAAATTATTAATCCCATATTTAAAAGAGGAGCATATTTTAGGAGGAAGAATTGAAGGAGTAAATCCTACCCACATGAGTTTTTCTTATTTTGTACGTGTTATAGTAAAAGTATTATACATTCTAACCTAGACGGTAAATAGTATTTTAGAATATTTATTAATAAATAAAGCATGAGTTATTGTTTTGTTTCCTTTTAAACAATTCTAAAATACGCTGCTGCTTAAGAATAATTTAGAATTAAAATCAACCAAACATATAGTGTTCAATTTGATTAATATAAAAAAATATAAGAAAAAAAACTAATGAATAATGTACATATAATTTATTTTATTTCCTCTAGTTATTATTATAATAATGATGACAAATTAGAGATGTAGACAACATCACTTTTTTTCTTAATTATTATTATAGAATAAAATGATATGATTCAAACATGGTAATATACGAATTCGGAACAAACATGCGATTCTTTTATGCATTATATTAAACAACTAAACCACAAATATATAATATATTCGAATATTAACGTAAATATTAACGCCATTCCAAAATACCTATTCTGGATTTTATTTTTAAAAAAATAAAATAAATTAAGACATAAATTTACGTTATTTCGTGATTTGAAGCTATAATAAATAAACGCAAAATTTTATTTGGTTTACAAAATAAGTAGTAGAAAATAACTTTGTTGTTATATCGTGTCAAGGTTTAAGACACACTCAACTATTTCACTTATGTAGAATAATAATGCACGAGTCTTCTCGATTAATTCATATTGAAAAGAAACAAAAAAAAAGTTAGTTGTTATACGCCAAAATATATATATTTTTTATTATCGTAAGTAAAAAAACAAGTATTTTTGATTGTTTTAGCATACAAACTACTGATAATTCTACTTGTTTCATTCATTACACATTTTAATATTAATATTTAGTTGTAAATTTAATTATACTATAAGTCGACTTAAAATTTTTCTCAAAATCGTTAAAATATATGTTTTTCCCCGATGATTTCGTCGCTAGTCTTTACTATTATTTATCAATGGGCTCTATAAACTTATTAACATAGTCTTTTTATTTTATATGATTTTTGAAGAAACCGCACTAAACACTTCATACATTGTGTATTAATAACTTTCGAGTAGTTTGGTAAATATTGTTAATGTTATACAAGGTGTAGTATTTGTTCTATTTCGTTTTACTTGTTTTTTCACCATTTAATAGAAAAATGTATGCATATACATTAATATTTTTTTGTTCATAATTAATTATATTTCATTTATTTTGCATACTGAAAAAAATTATTTCAAAATTGTTTCTATAGATTTTACAAACTAAATGTATTATGTTTGTTGTTAGATAAATAATTCCATCAGCAAATAGTTCACACAATGATGGCCGAACTATAAGTTATGTAGTTAATATAACTATAATATAGCTGTATAATTTAAGTTTAATTACATTAAAAATAATTATAATAATAATAATGGATTAATGAACATTTCAATAAAACCATTAATTACTTATTATACGATTAAAAACAAAAATATCAGTCCAACGAAGATCTTTAAGATCGTTGTTGATCCATAGGTACAGTGTAACGTGTTCCAAAATTTAAGCAATGCATTGACGTATTTTGACTGTTTTATTTTACAATGATAATTGATATAATCAATAATTCAAATTGTGGATTAGATTATAACATTTTATTTAAAATACTGCATGGATAGAGTAAGAAGTGATCTGAGGTACTAAACTAAACTGCACTGAATAGTATTATTGTGTGTTGATATATTATAAAATTGAATTTTGTACTAATGTAGTAAAATGCATATATTATGTTATAGAACAAACACAGTTAAAAATTGTGTAGGTCAATTACATTTTTCCGGTATATATTGGACGAATATGGATAGAAAAATAGTTTTTTTAAATATACTCTGTTTTACTTCACTCATTCGATTTTCACAAAATAAATATTTATTTTTGTCACACAACGGAGACAAGTACAGTGTATTATGTAATATCCATAGTACGTCCATCGCCGAACTCTCGTTATCAAAATAAGATTCCATCCATAAAGATAAAATTATAATAACAAAATATGTAGAGAAGTCCGTACAAAATAGAAAACTTGGATGTAGTTTTCCTATTCTCCACAAATAATAATTCGTCGGTTTATATCGCGTTCACATGGCACGTATTCGATACACCACCCTCTACGTGGTATTTCGTCGTCATTATCGTTCGAGGCTGGAATACTAAGCAGATATCTTTATTTTTCTTCTCTCGCCTCCGGCGTCAATATCCGAGCGTAGTTATTACGATCACATACACGAAAAAATAGTGGACTATATCACCGTTTATTAAGTACGTACACCAGTCTATATCATGCCGTCGCCGTCATGATATAATTATTATGAATGTCTCGCTTTTTGTTCCCGTCGTTACTTAATTCATCGAGTTTTAAATACCAGAATCAAACGCTATTTGTTTATAAATCTAAACGAAAGTCTTATTTACAAGTAAATAAATACACACACAAACACACACACACACACACACACACACACACACACACACACACACACACACACACACACACACACACACACACACACACATTTATTTACTATATGTATATAAAGAGAGAGAAAGAGATTAAGAAACCAATGGTATCAAACATCACGGTCGAATCGTAAATAATAACATCGTTAATACTATACAGAGTCAACATATGTTAATTTAAACTAAAATCAAGTCTTTAAAATTATTTTGTATTCCAATCATCACCATGGACGTTAAGTTTGTGCCAAAATAAAACGCAATGTTTTATAATTTTGATATAACCATATACAGGTATTTGTTAAGTAATTTGTTGGGAATCACAAATTTTAAAAGACAAAAAATGGTTTTTGATTTCAGTGATTTAGAAGAAATTGCATTTGATCAATTCATTTTCAATATAATAATATTTTGAGTTGTATGCTTTATTTGCATTATAATTATTTATATTTATTATATACTTTATACGAAATATCTGCACGTAAATAAATCGTGCTCGTTAAATTGTTCAGCTCTATCTTTCGTAAGCGTATTGTACTAATAAAATATCAGCAAAACTCAGTTTATTTGTTTAAAGTCAAGTACGCATGTAATATGTGAGCAATTATCGTTAAAGCTCTACAAACATAAATACCACCATCATGTAAATCACTTTTTATTTGCTGTTGTTGATGTTTATAAATAAACTTCTGAATTATGAAATATATTATACATGTTTAACTCTAAAACTAACGAATGGATGAATATTTAAAAAAAGTATATGATATAAACAAGTTAGGTTCATATCATATTCTATATCTATATCACATATCTATCCTAGATGTAATTCGATTTTATAACTATAAGTAAACAATTTAGTTAATAATTTTAGCATTAAATGACATACTAAATTTGTAAAAACATATTAACGTATTTATTTAACAAATTTATCGTAATAATAACAATAATATTAGTAATAATAATAATAAAATAATATAATTTTTTTTTTTTTTTTTTGAATTAATGGCCAACATTAATAATTTTAATGAAATCGAAATATTAATCGTTGTATTCAAAATATATGAGCATAGATAAACATTTTAATTTGTTTAATTATTTTACATATTCAACCTGCCACATTAAATTGAAAAGTATGGTGTTTTTAAAAATAGTACAGGATATATTTTACACAAATATTTATTTTATATTGATGATTTTAGTTTCTACTAATAATTATAGTAAACATGGTGGAAAAGTACTTAAGCTGGATAAATACTCGTGTTATCTTAACTTCAAATGACTTTAGGCTTACTTATTTACTTATGTATAGTATATCTTCTCTTATATATGGTTATAATGTCAAATTCACTTTTATTTATTATTTAGATGTAACAGTAACTAATCATGTTATTGATCACATTAATTTGTGTAACTGACCAAAAATAATTTAAAATGATAACACTGTGTATCACATTTTCAAAAAAGTTCTGTTTCTGTTTTAACAGTATTGGCGCCTGTTTAATTGAGCAGCAAGTATATAGAAAAGAGTAGTTCTATTCCTAAAACTTCACTTTTGTGGTATTAACATAGCTGGCAACTTTTATATTTTTAATCATTTCATATCACTTTTTTTAATAGAATTTGTTGTAAATGTAGTGACATTATTGTAATCACAATTAATTGATACTATTGTCCATACTTTATCTGGGAAAAATAATAGTTTTCTGATAACAGCAAGTGAATTTTTATAAATCGTGATATGTGGAAAAATGTAGTATTTTGCCATGTGACATTTAAACAATTTATTTTTCATGTTAACCCGTCAACATTTCAATTTGTTGCATGAAACCGAATATTCCTTAACTGTAAGTATACAGTTATAATAATGCATTATATACAGTATAATGTATTTTTGTTAATACTTTTGATAAATAAGTATTCGTTTATTTAATAGTTTTATAATTCAAAATCAAATTTATTCTCTTTTAGACAATTTACAAATTAAAATACCTTCATTTGAATAATATTTCATAGAATATAAGTAATAAAACGTTATTAATAAAAAATTTATATTATGCTTCAACGTATTTATATTGTTAGCAATAAAATTAATGACACAATGTTGAATTATGACAACTAGTTTAGACAAATATACAATTGCAATGAATTAAAATGTAAGTAAAATTTATTTTATTAATTAGAACTTGTATTTTCCAGTTTAGAAATATACTCCGATTTTCATTAATATTCGTATATAATACATCGAATATAATAATAATTAATTTACACATTAAACATATCATAAAAATATATTTCCTAAAAGTTTGAAACGAATCAGACTTATTGTTCTTATTTAACTTATTTTACTTGAGATTTGCAAACCGAAATATAGTTTTAGAGCAAAAGTTACTCACAAGTTTTAATAAAATTCACATTGCGTAAGCCCAAATTATAATAGTTTATTTCAAGACTTTTTGACATTAAGTATTTAAAATTGTAGGCCTATTCTTTTTATTCAAAAGTAAGTAAACTATTTTTATTACCACGATTATCCATTTTATTCACAAAGTTTTAAATTATTAAAAATAGTCTCATAAAGCAAAACATTTGTATTAATAGTTCATGTAATTATTACAGCGGTTGAAATTTGTATGATATCTTCTAACATCAAACTGCAATGTGTTATCGGATAGTCATTAGCAATTTGTCATTTAATCATAATTTTATGATTATATCACAAATTTATTCCATTTTAACATATATATGTATACAAAATGAATAATAAAAAATAGATAAAACACACACACACACACACACACACACATTCTATATAAGCCTATATGTGTGTATATATATGTCTTATATGTGAAATTTTTTTTTTCAAATTCAAATTTAAATTTTTTCATAACCGAAACAATGGTTGCCATGGAAACAAACCATAAGGGAGATTTAGGTTTTTTTTTTCTGTAACGCTTTTTCGTGACAGTCCCCAGTGGGTATCTTAATTTAGGTAACGCTTTTCGTGGACACTTTTTGGTGGACACTTTTTCGTGACGGTTTTTTTATTTTAATGTGCCAAAATAAAGACATAAAATTTCAAAAATATAAAAATACATATATGAATACAACTTTTTTTTTTCGTGACTGATTTGACATAGCCGATTTTACGTAACCGATTTTGCGTTACGCTACACCCACACTTACACTCACTGATACCATCGTTGCCACACTACAATCACTACCACTATCAGTTCAATACTGTTCGGAATGCAACGCGGAATATTTTGTAATTTGTATTTTATTTACTAAACATACCATTAATAGCTAATTAATAACTAGACACCCCCAAAAACATATATAATTCAGTTTTTCTCCGTTAATTTTTTTTATACCGAGATACCTATTTTGTTTATTAATACTTCTTTTTAACCTGGTCTGGGGGAGCATTTAGAGAATATATAAGTGTGCTGGGACACTGTATAAAATATCGGTACGTTCTTTAATCCTATTGTAAACTTTGGACATTGGGTATTTATTACTTTTATAATAAATCGTAGTAAATAAATATAAAATAATAATTTACAGTTCGTTGATAAGTAGTTTTCCTAGAACGTAGAAAACCCTCTGCCATAAATAATACACTCGAATTTGTTTCGCAATACAATGACGACGAGACATATCGGCAAATAAAGCATACCAATACCGTAAAAGTTACATACAAAAAGTAATATTAATCATATTGTATTATAATATATGGTAATATTATATTGATGTTATCGGGAGTATAACTATGGTGTAGTTATAATGAATAATAATTACACAGTCGAATAACGATCCATTTTGTAAATTTATAAACGACTGGTCCGAGCTCGCGATATGAGAACGATTGAGATGTATATTGTAAAGACACGGTTGCGTGCAGATGGATGAACAACAGCAGACAAAGGATAGATTATGTGCGAAAGGTATTGCCGTTAATTTTAACGTTAAGCCATGCTGAACTTTATGGTTACTGGACCGCTACTGTTCTCATCCATATTTTGCACATTTAAACATACACATTCCGCCTATTGTATATATGATAGGGCTTAAATGACATAAAGTTCGCTCATATAATATTTAATATCACCTTCGTTGTCATAAAATAATTATTTGTGGAAATCGAGCAAGGCTTATTGAAAACTATAGTCGAATAATTAACAGGTCAGCGAACGTATAATAGGTAAGCCAAAGGACGCAAAATACGTTATTGATGGCAGTGAAAAGAGTGACAGAGCCAAATGAAGAAAAACATTAAGAAAAAGACTTTCTTACTGAGTCTGTTTAACACAATATTGAACACCGATTAAATGTAGCATGTAGACTCATAAAGTAAAATAATAAAGTATGTGAATGGAAAGAAACGCATAGGGATTAAAATAACCCGTAGGGAAATAATACGAACGGAAATGACAACAATGTCCCACGTAGTACTGTCCAAATATTTTATGAGAGAGATAACAATAACGTCACTGTAACAAAAACTACACGTTTTCATGTTCATGTTTTCACGTAGTATTTTATGTTTTAAACAATTCTCGGTGGTAAAACAGGAGGTCGGATGGTTATCGAGACTTGAATTGCCATCGCATATGACTTTTGGACAGTGATAGGTGTGTTATGATGTACTGGCTGTGCTACTACTGATTGGTACTGTGCTGGCTGGATGGATGATTTTGGTAACTGTAGGATCGTCGTAATTGGATTACGAGATTTTTAAATTCTGTCGAGTTCTTCTTTATACATTTTACATTTGCAGTAATTTGCTGTGTGTACTTCACCACAGTTGCAGCACTTGGGTGGTTGTTTTGGAGTTTTAGTGCAGTCATTGATGTAGTGTTATTTTCTATATTTGAGGCATCTGGCTGTATCGCAGTGAGCTGATGAAGGTCCAAAGCCTTGGAACACAAAACATTGGGACATCCCGGTGGTTTTGTGTGATTCAATACGTACCAATATATAGAATAAGAACTGGAGTTGGAAAATCTCTCTATTGGCCAGATTGTTTGGAAATGTGACAAAATATATGGATAGTTTACAGCCATCTATTTGGAATTGGCATATGTGAGTGATATGGAATCCATTGGTAGATAGTTCGTCCTTCACGAATTGCTCTGAGAAGGAGCTAGGGATGCCGCGGAAAAGTATTTTTAGAGACCAGTGGCGCCGAAATAAATTTAAATTGGAAAGACAAAATCTACTTTGGAGTACTCACCAACCATCACTACACCATAAACATTAGTTTATATATATATATATATAATTTTTTTTACATAATAAGTATAATATTATATTATTATGCATACTTATATAATACAAAGAGGTGCATTAAAAACATTTAATTAAATATTAATTACTTTATTAATATTGATTACTATATTTTATTACTTGAATATTAACATTTCATTGAAATTTAAGAAAATTTATTTTTATAAAACATTTTATAATTGACTTTTTTTGTATATTATCTTGTATTTAGACCATCAAAGTTTATAAATTTAACTCATTATAACTGCTTAAAACCGATCTCTTTGCAATATCTTGTTATACTTACCTTTCTAAATACCACCATTATTACAACTTAAAACACATTATAACTGCTAAACTGATTGTGTTGGTGAATTGATCATAGCTATAAGTTATAAATTTTAATTATTCATTAAAAACATACAAACAAAAATTATATCACCTGAAGTCAAAATATTTTTGTGAGTTAGTACCAAACAACCGACTACCACCCACCTTGAAATAGAGTGGACAGCGATCCCTCTTTGAGTAATGTTAGAGACTGTTAGAAACCATTTATCAAGGAGTGTGTAAGAGTGAAAATTAATCTTGTTGTTGGAAATAATGCGTTATACTCATATGTTGTGGAAAGTAGTCGCTGAGTTTGTGTTAATTTGGATTTAATTATTTATGAGTTTAGCAGAGAATGTGTCTTTAGTTGAATTTTGAAGGACCAACTTTGCGGCATCCTGCCTATGAGCTTATAGTATAGGTATTTTGAAATTTTTTGGATGATCTGGTTGCAGAGTTGTTTGTGGTTCGTGATGGTGGTTGGGAATTAGATTTTGAGTTGTAAAAGTTTTGTCTTCAAAGTTAAAGTTTGATCATATGGACCATGGTGATCTGGGGCGAGCCGAATGATGTGGAATTGTGTTGACGGAGAATCGTTGGTTTTGGTGATATGGTAGAAAACCAATTGGAAACCGAAGTTGTGGGTGATGATGTTTTCGTTTTGGATTTCTTGATGTTTATCGTGGTTGGCGGTAGCAATTGGTATAGTCGTTTATTTAGAGACTTGGACAGTGAAGTCTAAGTAGACTCTTATTGTTTAGGTGGCAAAAATAGATTTTTGGATGGGTTCTGGACATTGTCGCTAGTAGGTGGTTTTTTCCTCATCCTTACAGCACTTCAACGATTATCAAATAAGGTTGTTTATATATAAACACTAAGATTGTGATATTGACGATAGAGTGGATGGTGTATCTACCTATAGGTGGTCGACCCTATAGGTGTTCATTCGGGATAAGTTTTGTTGTATGCGTGATGTGAAACTTGTTTTGATGTTGTTTTTTTCTACATCAACTATATATTATTAGATTGATAACTTCTATTAAATCGTATTGCTTATTTCAACTGTACCATTCGTCGGAATGGCTTAACTTTTTAACTTAACAACAATTATGTTGTTAATAGTGGAATACTGTTGTAATGACATGTATAAAACGTGCCTGATTAAATGTATCATATTTAATATGTCTTATAGTCAGATCGATGATATTTATCACATATATTGTAATATATAAATTCATGATACATACATGTATTAATATATTCTTACTATCGCAAAAATAATCTATAATTGATACAACGGTTTCAGAATGCATCACTATTTTCAAATCGAACGTTAAGCGTTTAAAAGATATTTATGGGTTTAATCTGGACTTCCTATACCTGTGCGGCAACATTTATAAGTAATCCTTTAGTTTTACATAGTTTCCATTTATAGATAGCGTGAACCAGCTATATATAATATATTATTCCAGACACATTTTATCCGACGTCATGCTATACCTACCACCACCACAACGTCGTTTGATTTTGAGTTGCTATTTCCCAACTTATAATAGGTTTTTTCTAATATATGAATATTAAATTTAGTGCGTTTACGAATGTCAATTCAAAACTAAAAACTAAACAGCGTAATCAGCTGGCATGTCTGACGAATGTCGGTTTATTATATTGTCCATTTTATTTGCATGGACAATTTAAAATTTAGAAAATATTACGTTATTGTTGATATTAACCTAGAATTTGGGCTCATAATAAAAATAAATTTTAAAATTTGTACATAGAAATAACAATGATTATTAATTTTGATATTTATTTGATTTAACGTGATTAGTCATATCTAAATATAATTTACAATATACGATTTTATTTTCAATGACTATTTTAACACTGGTTATTTTGAATTTTGCATGAAATTAAATAAAAACAAAGAATCTTTGGTACGTTTATGTGTATATATATTTATATATATATATATATGGAGTATGTATACATTTTATGGGCAACAATTATTTTATGTGCTGCATGAGCATATTATACGAAAACCATTATATTTTTGATTAAAACAGTAGTATAAAATATGTGAAAACAAAAGTAGATAAAACTCGTGTTTTATAAAAAACCATATATGTATCATATAGGCTCAATACAATTATTATGTACTTATATCAAGTTTCCTACTATCTATCTATCAGAAAAAAAAATGTTATTAAATTGATTAATTATATTAAATGTGTTAGGATATTCGAAATTAAAAAAAGTAGTAGAGGACTAGTTGTTTTTTCAAGAAAACCTGTAACTAATTGAAATTAATATTATTATTATTTAGATTCAAATATTATTTCAACAAATATTCTACTGTTTTTTTTCACCCGAAAATTAATAGTGGAAAAGTTACTCAAAATGTTCATTGTGTAAATAATATTATAAATTAAATACAATTATATTTTTAATTTTAAGATTATCCAAGTGTCTTAATCGTTTGAATTGAAAATGATATGAATTATTAATAAATTGTTTTCGTCGGAATTTATATTTTATAATATACTAATATAATAAATGATTTCTGGGTTAAATTATCAGTGAAGTCTTTCGATATGTCTTACAATGGTGAATTTTAGTTTTAAAATACCTCGACTAAAGCAATAAAAGTATTTCAAAAGATTTTTGTTGCTAAATGTATCGATTAGGATTATAAAACAGATGGTATTTTGATGGATATGTACTTTGTGTACAAAGTAATTTTCTGGTGGTTATCAATAGTAAGAATCTATGTCAAAAACTCGAAACGTTACCATTTATTTATTAATAAACTGATTTTTGGCTAAAAATATTACATCAGTACATTAAATAGTTTTTAATGACAATGAATATATTTATTAAATATTTAGTTACATAATTTATTTGAACCTTATTTTTATTTATCAGTAATTAGTCACTATATAATACTTCTATTACACTAAATTTAATATATTTTTAATTATTATTTATTTAATTTAATAATAAAGTGATATAATAATATAATATAAATATGTGTTTTATGTTAATACCTGTTTAACTATATATATACAACACTTAATTTCATTAATTATATAATACAAACATAATACAGTTATATGAATGTTAAAAAAAAAATTAACAAAAATAAACAAAAATTGAACTTAATACAGAAGTATTAAAATGTAAAAAAAATAAGTATAATATAATTTCTACTTTAATGAATCACAAAATCAAATGCAGATATTGTATTGCGAGTTATAAATGAAAAAATCATTTTAAACTGAGTTTAATAATAATGAAAATTACAAATAGATAGTTTTTAATATTAATTTAACATTAGAAGTAATGATAAATGACACACTATTTTAAATTAAATTCAGTTCAATTTTTATTTTTATTTATTTTAGTCATTTTTCAACAAATTTCCATAAAATGAGTACATTATATATTTGTATTATATATACAATTTAAATAGATAAGTACAGTCCTAAAAATGTTTAAATTAAAACAAATTAATTTCAAGTAGCCAATATTTTATATTTATATTTTTATAAAAAGATGAATACATTTTTATTTACCAGAAACGTTAATCAAATAATTTGTAAAAAAATGTTTGTGTTATAAATTTGACACTTTCGTCTATTACTTTTTAAATAAAAAAAAATTCTTTTCCAATAGTAATTAATTAAAATATAGATATAGATGATATTTTTAAGATTTTTACTACACTTTAATATGTATTTATAAATAAAAAATGTAATTATTGTTCTTTCGTTTTGGCTTATTAATTATTATAATATAAAACAAATATAAACTCCATAATAAATATAATTTTTTTTAACTATTTTTAATTTTTTTTTCTTTTTAACTAGTAATGTAAAACAATTTTTTTTTGTACTTTTCATTTAAAAAGTCGGAGCCAGATCTACCGTACTGGTTGAAGTGAGTGGTAGAACCAAAGATCTCCCACTTGGGCGGTGGCTCCAAAGTCTCAAAATTAGTCTTGGGCTACATTTTCCCGTAGACAACATAGGGGTCTAAGAGCCCGAGCAGCTGATGTCTGGTGTCACTAAAACCTTAAGACAGAAAAGCAGCAGAGTTGAATGTCCAACTGATGACGCATGCAAGAATAATAGTACAAGTGTTGATAAAACCACGTCAATGGTCATTACGACATGGATCCAACTGTGATCCTGTGATTGGATTCGTACTGGTTAGGTTTCACTACGGTGGTGAAGCCGTGGAGCAAACCGTACTCATCGGTGCACATCGACGTAAAATGCGGTACGAACTCTCGAAGTGTACGGGTATGGTCGGCACCATGTCGAATGTTTTTGGTGTTCTTCAAAGATGTTCTTTACCGTGCCCCTTGATTAGCACAGCGTGCTAAAAGAGGAGCACGGTCAGTACACGGCTTTGGCAGGATAAAGCCAAGGTTCATTTTTTCATTTAAAAAAAATACAAATTTTTTGTATTATATAGAATGTGTAACTATTAGCTATTATAGTTTTATGTTTGATTTATATGTAACTATAAAATATTTTTATATAGAGAGCATTTACAATTAATTTGATACTTTTGATCAGTTCTTAAAAGGTTTTTTTTTTTTATTAAACTAAAGATCTAAAAATTCATTAAATACATAGAAAATGGTAATAGTCATAGAGGGATCATAAAATACCTACAATTATAAAATAACTATATGATATATATTTATTTATATAAATAATAATTATAATAATAATTATTATTATTATTATACTAATGGATATATATGATTTTCTACTATTATTCGATTTTAATGTAAATTAAACATAATTTTTGATCTATTTATCACTTTTTATTTCATTAAGTCTGTGTAAAATATTTTATATTAAAATTAAAACTTAACTATTATAAGTATACGATTTTTCGAAGAACAAAATATATTCATTATACAGTTTTTAAAAAATCCTTTAAAACATTTAAAAAATGTCACGCAAAAAGACTCTCATGAAATCATATGTGATGAGAAATTAATGAATGACCTTTAAATAAATAGCGAATTAATATCCGTCACGCAATTTATTAATACCACAAATAAAATTACCTGCCAAAATGTGTTTTGTCAAAAGTAATAAACGCATTACGTATTGCGATATTGGTGTATTTTAATTAAAAATCGATATATATTTGAATAGAACAATCGAAATATAATATACATCTTTAATGTTCAATAGTAACTACTGTTTTTAGTAATTACAATTTTTTTATGAATAATTTAAAAACACAAAATAATCTCGTCGTAGGGTAAAAATATTTCCCTCAGTATAATCAAACAGCAATAATGAACTTTCATTGTTGGCTCAAACTTCTTGTTATATCCATTTTGGAATTGTTCCAATAAAAAAAGCTAATCAAATATCGAAGGAGCATCTGCCAAATTCTTACTTGCAACTCACAAAATCTCTCATTTGTTTTCCTTTTATAAAAAATTGTGAAATCTATGTTTGTAGTCTATTTATAATGAAAAAACAACCAATACAATAGACCCACAATTACATATATGATGGTAATAAAACAAATTAATAATTTATATTGTATTATAAACTATACAAATAGTACTAATTAACTTTTAACTGCATAGCATCAGTTTGAAGTGAAACATTTTACAGCGTATCTAATACATCGGTTCCGACCACTATGTCTAATTTTTTTCAGTTATAATTATGTGCTTAAAAAATAAAGTTGAAAATGATTTTAATCTATACAATTTGATATCTATCAGTTTCACGAATAAAATAAACATTTATGACATTCATTTCGATTAAAACATTTCAATCTGGTGAATTTGTCTCCATACATTACACAGTCGAATAAAAAATTGTACAGATAAATATTGTTCGTTAAAATATGTGATTTTTAATAGTTTTTTTTTAGAATTGACTATAAAAGATGAATCATTATAATATAATAAATGCCATCATAATATTGTTTTAATATTTTCCTGCTTTTCTAACCACAGTTTTAAGTTAGTAGTCATGAGTCGTAACAGCATAATACACAGTCTGTCCAAAAAGTTTCCGGAATGAAGTGGTAGAAATAATATCAACGGCGCAATCTCTATAAAACTCTGGATACTAATATTAACATTTTTTATGAACAATCATGCTAAGTTTCAAGATTCTAACTGCATTTATCGCAGTTTCACAGTAGTTTTAGTAAAGGTATTTAGTGTTGATTGGTTACAAATCGAACATGGATAATTTAATCAAACAAAGTACGAGCGTAAAATTTAGTTTTAAAGCTAGATTATTCATGAAAAATTCAATTATAATGACACAAAAAGCGTACAATGAGTCGTGTTTAAAGAAAACAACTGTTTACGAGTGGTTTGGTCGGTTTTGAAACGGTCGGGAGAGTGATTGACGACGACAAGAGAGGTCACCTTCCACAACCTGAGTTCATCACTCTATCGCCAATATATGAAAAATTTTCAAACTATGCCTATAACATTTTGTGTAAATTGATATACAAATCAAAATCAAATTGCAAGATGATTGGTTAAGTACTTCCTGATATTAGCTATTACCAACAAAACTTTCCCCAATTTCTTCGTAAAGTTTCCAATTTTTTTGTTTTTAAAAATCATATTTGGACTATTACGATCATTAAAAAAGAAATTAGCCAAATCAGACCAGCCATTTTTAAGTGATGTGATTACCGACGAACAGCATTTTATTTTTATTTATATAGATAAATTATATCATGTATTCCGTAGAATTACTATGATACATTACACACAGACGTATAATATATATAGAGTTTTGTATGAATCTATGTTATTTTACATCGATTTTATCCGAGTACAAAGAATAAACGGGATTTTTTTTTCTTTTTAACAGCACTAGATTTTTGCTGGCAGAAAAAAGTTTATCTCCCTCTATTTTACTTTTTCTGGTATGCTGCGAAGAGCATTGGTTACACATTGTGATTATATACACATATATTTAAACGATAATTGGATGGTAAAAACATTTTTTTTTTCATTCTATTTGAAAAGTGCGCAAAACGTTAGAGTTAATTTCCATTTATGTCCACAATGCTCACTTTGCTCACACAATGCTCTTAAACACTGATAAAAATTGTTGACGTGAATTGTTTGTCATGAAAAATAAGATTGTCTTACATAGAACATTTACCCTTTGTGTTCGATTAGTGTTGGAAAACTATTATTTAAATGTATTTACATATTTTTTGTTATTATATTAAAGTTATACATTAAAATAAACAAAAGCAGTAATTTTGTTAAGACATTTTACCTGATCTAATTTTTATATTAGATTTTTTTTTTAAATTTCATAATAATAAAATATTAACCTTTTAAAACCATTTATCGACATTAATACATACCTAAATAACATGATTAATTGGCAAGGAAAACATAACTAGTATATCGCATTAATCTAACTAATATATATTCAATGAAGTAAATTGTTAATAATTCGTATAATTACCTAGTGCATCAATTCACATTATTTTCAAAAACATTAAATTCTGCTTTATTTGTTAATACTTTAATATATTATTGTTAGACTTCTAATACGTTTAAATATATGTTGAAAAAATGTATGTATTAATTATTGTATTTATTATTGTTTTAAAGTCTGACGTTTGACCAATAAGATAGAGCCTGAACTTTTCTGAATGATTTCTTGTACGTCAGATGTTCTTTTTTCTCAACCCGACAATGCCAACAACATATAATCGAATTTTGATATCTCTGTTCCATTCACCGGACCTTTAGAAAACCCAATTAAAATTAAATACTTCCAAATCGTTTATTTTGAAGGAATAATAATAATAATAATAATAATACGCGACGATCCACACTAAAAGCTTTATCTATAATAAATAATGAGACATTAAAAGCATTGTGTATTTTAAATTCAGTTCGTTTGTTGAAAACGTTATTTCATTGTTCGAGTGTTTGAAATTTAAAATAGTTTTTGTTGAGCACACTTTTTTTTATTGTTACATACCATACCAATTAATAAAATAAACTTTTTTCTTAAACAAAAAAATGGATTATAAAATAATTTTTTAGTTTTAATGTTAATCAAATCATAAAATATGAAACTTAATCCTATATTTTAATTAAAATTATTCATTTATTATAGAAAAAAATTGCGAACAGATGATAAATACTTAAGTAAGCTGATTATAATGTATTTTTCCATTTTTAATTATAAACTTATAAGGATTATCAAGTAATATAAACTATTTAATATCTAAAAGATACATCAAATACATATTTTAGCTTCTAACTCTCATCAACAATAATCAAAAATATTATGTTTTCTAATAGTTTAACTTTAAATCGTTTCAACTATTTAAAATATTTCCTTTATAATCGTAATATGTTGATACACAATTTAATTTGCAAAATTAAAATTAGAATTAATATCATCACTAATACTATAAAAATAAAAATTAAAGTCTCATAATTTACGAGTATATTAAATTTAATAATATATCATGTCAATAACGTATTTTAAAAATACAAGAATTATCTCGAGTCAATACAAAAAAACATATCATAAAAAAAAATTATAACCCTAATATACTTCACACAATATATTTTTAATTATCATCTTATCATAAAAATAACGTTCTATATTTGGATATTTAAATGTTCATTAATATAGCTAAATGAAATTGAAATAAATTTTAACAAATTTATTTTTTAATATAAATTGAATATATTATCTCATCTAATTATATTAACTTTAAAAATCATTAAAATATGAGAGAAATATTATATAAAACATAATATTGTTGAATTGTTTTAATATACTTTATTTTATAATGTTTATTATAATATTTAACAATGATATTTAAAATGTAAATATAAATATGTCATTTATTTTATTTGAGGTTGAAGGCAGTAATTTTTTTATTATCACTGTTAAATTGTCCAAAAAATGAAAATATAGTCAAAAAATTATTCAATAAACCAAAACGAGTAAATGAATTCAAAGGATCAGAACATTTACATAAACCGATCGTAAATCATAGTAATGCTTAGGGCGGCGAGAACACAGCTACATGGTCCACTCTTGCCATTCGCCTCCTACTCGTAACCAAAGACGTTTTTGCTTTGTCTTTAGGGATCCATTAAATTTGAACAGATCAAGCAATGAATTATAATACATAAGTATATAAAATATGCATAATAATAATACATAAAAATATAAAATTATTGTTATTGCCAAAAGATTTTAGAAGTAATATCAGAAAAATAACGGTTTTACTTATAAATTAAATTTTTAGTCATATATTTATATATAAGAGAATATAATAAAGTTTAATATTTTACTGTTTAGTGACTGTCGTCTTCTATTATTATCAACATTTCTAGTTATAAACTTTATTTATAGTACTATCCTGAATATTTATAAATATGTTTTAAAATTAAATACCTTATTTATTTCATCAATTTATTTATTTTGTCCAATCTATTTGATATCATAGTTATCTAATATGAATATTATCCAATATCCAATATCAAAAAAAAAAAAAAAAATAATAAATCTTAAATTCGTGTTCTTAATATCATGTTTACTAGTATTAACCTCATTAATAAATTGAATATTTCAATTTTTTCCCCTTTTAAATATTCTTTAAAAATATTTAGTTTATAAAGAAAAACTACTTTACAATAAATCGAATTATAACAGTTTTATTAAATAATTAATTTTAATATCCAGTTAAGGTAATTTTTTCAAACATAATTGCTTCGTGGCTTAGTCTATGTTTTTAAACTTACCAAGCTACTATTGATGTTCCACTCGCTTAGGTTCATTTCAATAAAAATTTAATGTACATTTTGTTGATATATTATATAATATAAATATGCAACAGCAAAAAATGGCTTTATAAATATAAATAATAATAATAATTTAACATGAAATTACATTTACTTGGAAAACTAAATGTTAAACAATTTATATGAATATATTATAGTATTATAATACATATAAATATACACACACACACACATATATATATATATATATATATATATATATATTTATTTATTTATTTTATTACATGATTTATTGTAATATTAAGAAAGATCATCATCTTTATGATGACGTTAATTAACTTAATGAAAATGTATATTAAAAATATTTATATGAATTTAATTTCAACAATTTGGTGCTGCATATACAAATAGTGTATATAAATAGTAAATGTACTCGTAATATTTAAAATAGAACCATATATTATGGCATAACTCTTCAGCACGTACGACTAAATCTCTTTTTTTCTTTATAGCAATCTCTGAAAGACTAATGGTTTAACCCACTAGATGGTGTACCACCCAGTACTTAACGCAAAAAAAATCTTAGTAGTATTAAATGTATAGTGTTTCCGTTAAATTTTAATAAATAATATCGTTTTAATTTTCATAAAAAAATAGATATTTTTATTCCATTTGTTAATGAATTAAAATTAATTTCAATATTATCTTATTTTTCAATTTCTTTTATTCTATATGTTCAAACTGCTAAATTATTGCGATTTACATATGTAAATATATAACACATTTGGTTAATAAAAATTAATGATTAATGTAATGATGCACTAAACATAAGTTATAATAATACCAGGTATCCAATATTAAAACTGACAATCAATTAAACTATTAACCCGAACCCTTCACACAAACCATACGTTTTAATCGAATAGGATATTAGTTATCGATGTATTAAATACTATATAATAAAACATAACAATTTAATCAAATTGAAGTTTGATGCTTTAAATCTCACACAATAAATCGGAAAAATATTTTACAGATGATTCTTTGAATTTTGTACGATACTATGATTATACAGCTAAACCTGTCATGATTATGCAATCAAAAAATGTAATATTATTAAATAAATAATAAAAGAACTCAGTCTATTTTAAGTGGTGGACAAAACCACTTTATAATTTACTTAATTAGATACTGGATACTCTTTTAAATATATAAATAATTTTATATGAATTTCTTCTACGTACAACGGTGACCTATTGAATGAATTTCGTTGAAAAATCTACTAACGTATAATAGTAGTTGTTTATTACAATATATATTTATGGTTCTCTTACAATTGTATTAAAAAATAACCATTTTCCAGTGGTTTCTAAAAAAAAATTTCACCGCTTCCTATCTCATAATTTTGCCTTAATCAATTATAAATATAAAAAAATGCAACAGCGTAATTATTTGTTGTTGGATGTATATTTTAACAACTTATTTATAGTAAAAATAAAAATAAATATACATATTAATGAGATACATCCTGTATCTGTTGGTTTTTTATCAATATAATAATGTTCGGTTCTATTTGTGTGAATGTTCATCTTTTTTTAAATTAAAACCACCTAAATGCGCTTACAGAACTATTGCCCACTTGAATCATACTAGCGCCTTTTTGGACTATAATATCGCCCCGAGGGGGCGATATCACCCACTATGGAAATAACTGTACTAGCCCTAATGTACCGATTCATAAAATGCTACGTAATTTATTAAAAAAACTATCAAATAAATACAATGAAAGCAATTAAATCGATTATTCTCCACATAATTAATTACAGTTAAGTTTTTTATCTGTACTAACTTCAATATTAAAAAAAATTGTGTTCCACTATTGATTTGTATGTATCTCTATCAACCGAATAAATGTGTTTTCTTTGTAAAAGTGTAATATAAGAAAAGTTAATATAAGTGTTAATAATATATAAATTATTATATGTATTCATAAACATAACATTAATTGAGTGTTCTACATTATAAGAATCACCATGTATATTTTATATAAATAAATAAACAACAATTTATAATAATTCGAAAGATTATAATGTTTTTATGTATTATACGTGATACGCACATAATTTTATATATTACATGTGTCTTTTTCAAATATATTTTTATTACATTATTATGAAAAAAAATATTTGACTCAATCTAAAGACCATAAAATACTATGCTTTATAAGGTTTTGAATACCTGTAGTAAGGAAAGAAGTTGGAGAACCATATGACATGGTACTCATTAAGAAATTTATTTTAAGTCCGACCTCTCTTAAAAACTAATTATCCTTTTATATATGTAATTTACACACTTATGTGGAGTATTTTTTTTTGTAAATAAAAAAAATTTATTATAGTTATTACTTAAAACAAAATTGATTTAAATACATTTAAAAATAAATATTATTTTGTGTTGCAGCTGCGAAAGCACACGTCATCGACATTGTCGATCACTAGTGGGATGAAGGTAAGCGGCTCTGGTGGCCGAGGCGATAGCGGTGTAGTGGGCGAGGAAGCTGGTATAGCATTGGTTAGCATACATTCCGACTATCCCCGCTACACTGAAGAACGTACTGGATTGGTGTGTAAAGTATGTGCATAATCACTATAACCACTATATATTATTATAAAGAATATAATATTATAATATCGTGAGAAGTCACTTCTAGAGGACTATATATGGAGAAAGTTTTGCCTACTCTCTTCGATCATGGAATTTTAAAAAAATGTATTATACTTATACAATAACTCTTCTCTTTAAATCAATAATTTAATCTCGAAAACGACGTGCCTGGTCTCATAAGACTATATCTGGAAATTCGTCTGCGCGATATTCTCCTGGTTCGTTTATTTATCGTCCTGTCAGAGGATATGCTCAGAAAATATAATATAATATAATATATGAGTACGAAGATAAGTTCATTATAATGGCGATGGTATGTTTAAGACTCACACAAGTATCGTAACACTACGAACTCCATGTCACTGGTCTTTTTTCCCCCTTAAAATACATTTAAAAACCCCTAATTTTTCCCTAAAGTTTAATATTAATGGGCCCGAAAATATCCCGTCATAAAAATGATAAATGTGTTCTTGAAAATATTAAAAACAATGCAAGATAAATGTCCGTTTAGAAACCGTTATTCCGTGACAACGTTTCACGATTAAACCGCAAATAGTAATAATCGTATTCACCGCTATCATCGCCATAATAATCATCACTACTACCATCATCATCATCATTATCATCATCATCTGCGTCGTGTTATGCATAATTTTTTTTTCTGACGGATCTCATCAATGGGATGACCATCACGTGATGGTGGTGGGTTACATTTTTATTAACACAAAATGTTAAGTTTAAATTTAATTGCATACGACAACCGTCAATTGTTATTAACACAGTAGATTATGTATATATATATATATATATATATATATATATATATATATATATATATATATATATATATATATATATATATAAGTATATAGATGTTATATACATATATATTTCAATAAAAAAATAATTACAAGAAAGTTTAAAAATAACAAAAATAAACTGTTACCAACCGGTACTGCTCGCGTTACTGTACCAAAAATAGCCTATCCAGAGTGCCGTATCTATGACGGCCGACCGAGATAATATCACCTAGTTTTGTACTATTTTTACATTTATAATAAGTTATTATATTGACATGAAAAAATATAACAAGCTAAACCATTTTAGTTTATCGAATAATACTCATTTTCTCAGTCATTTTGTATTTATGCAAATTATTTTAAGCAATTATTTAAAGTAATGTCATTACTACATTTTTGTACATTTGAATTTTGTTTACTAATTTTTATTCTTTTGGTTTTATTAATAGCAACCTATATTTCTACTCTGTATTTTGATGCAGATAATTTTTCAAAATTTTTTCATTTGTTTACTTATTTGTTAATATTAATAATTAAATATTAATCTTTAAAAATAAAATTTACAAAGCACAAAAAGTATAAAAATAATTTTTAAACCCCAACACTACACAAAATTAAAATCAACAATATTTTATGATCCATCGTGGAATGAATGCACCTACTGTCAAATATGTTTTAATGATTTTATAATTTACTAATCTAGAAATAATGTTTTTGAATATCTGATTTTGATTAGTTTGAACTCTTCACTAAATATTCAAAATATCTATATCTAAATATCCAACATGATAATTATTTTTAATAGTGACAAGAAGAGCATCTATAATATTGGTTTTCTATATTTAATAATTGAAATGTGGTTTAATTTGAACTGTTTTATGTTTTAGAAAAGAAAAACAATAAGATCAATGTGGGGGGGAATATTGACATATTCTTATAGCAACATACCTTATGTAATACATTACTGACTCAAGCATTTATTGTATTTTTAAATTTTCATATAATAATAACAACAATAATAAGTCGATCCAACATAACTTAAATATATTATCAGTTATTATGTATTAGAACGACAATAATACATAGGCAGCTAATATTAAGCTAATATACAAATCCTCTCAAGACATCATGCATATCTATAATATTACTTTATTCGATATTATAGTAGTGTCGTTTTGAAACCCCAATTTAAAATAAAATCATTGTAATTTTATTTAATACATTTCATTCGACAAATTGAATACAAATGTATTTTTATAAAACGTATCATGTCATTTAAAACTTTTTAAATAAACCAAAAATACACATATTAAAATATAATATTCCACTTTGTTCATTATATTTATAATTTTTCAAGTCTTTAATTTTTTAATTATTCAAAATTATATTATATAATTATATAAATAATATTTAAATTAGATTGTAGGACATTTGATATGGATATCAATTCAAATTTTAAAATTGATATATATTCCTATAGTTAATTCCACTACATAATAGAAATATTCTCTTGTTTAAATCATTTGGCACGAGTAGATAATGACTAAATTAAATCTAGAATTCATAATCGTAAATAACATAAAATGTTCATGATTGATAGTAACAATTTTATGTTGACTTAAAATGTGTCCATAATAAATAAATAAAATCTTATTTTTTTTCTATTTTCTGGCATACTTATAAAATTATATTCAATAATTTTCATCGTTTATGAAATTATTTGAATTACTTTATAAGAAACGCATACATATTAAAAATGCAATATTTGTTCACGATATTCAATTTATAAAAAATGATTACAAACCAAAAAAAATAAATAAATAAATAATAAATAATTCATTCATTTATATATTTATTTTGTATTATTTTTTGTTCAATACGACGAAACAGATTCTTTTAACTTACTGTTACTTGTCAAATTTAAATATTTTCTGTTGACGCACTTACGACATAAGATAAATATTTATTTAGTGGTTCAATTTTTATTAATTTTTTGTTAGTTTAGTTGTATGTTTGAGTATAACAGATTCATATAAAGAGTGTAGATGGTTGGTATGGTAGATGTAAATAAATCTTACAAGACATTAATTTTTATAGCAAATTATTATTATTATTATTATTATTATTATTATTATTATTATTATTATTATTATTGTTATTATTATTATTATTATTATTATTATTATTATTATTATTATTACTATTATTATTATAATTATTATATTATTATTATTATTATTATTATTATTATTATTATTAAGCTATTAGTGAAACATTATATGTTCCTAATATTGTGTTATTCAATTTTTAAAATATTAAGCATGGAAAATAAGATCGTTTACGTTGATTGTACATATTTCAAGACAAACCCAATGATAATATGTTTTGGTAAAAATCTAACAAATAATATGCAAGATTTAAAAGAAAAAATTTTTAGTTGCTCCATTTTAAACGGATTCGATTTTTTTTCGCCTAACCTAATCATTATCCGAATATTAAGGTTTTTTTTTGTGCCAACTTTTTTGCAATTTGTTTAAGATCTTATGTGTGTACACTAGATTAAGTTGAAAAATCTTCTTTATCCTTCATCCTTCTCACCCGTCTTCATTTGTTATTTTTCTCTTTTATATATATTATATATATATATATATATATTATATGTGTGTGTGTATATGTGTATGTGTGTGACGCGTGCGCGCACGCATGAGTGGATATGCAATAAAATACTATATGCTACCCAACCGAACTCTTTTCTTTATCTCTTGCATTACTAAACCTTCCCTAATCGTTGGCAGACCGAAAAAAACCTCATGACACAATCGATAAAGAAGCTTGTAACAGAAAAAAATACTGAAGGACCATAAATTGTGTTTTTGACAATCTCTTTTTGACGTTTGACTATAAATATTAAGTTTTGTATTACCATGTACACAAATTAAAGAATATAACTGGCTTGTGACAAGAATGCATCCTATTAAAATAATGTGCAATATTTTCTAAAATTTATTTGAAACAATTATATTAATTAATTAAATTACTATTGTAAGATAAAGCGTATTTGATTAAATTAAAATATTTTTATGTAATATAATGTAAGTTTCATTCATTTAAAAAATATAATTATATAAATAATAAAAAAATAATAATTTACATCATGAATATATGACGAGAATTTATTCGTTTAAAATGAAATATAAAATTGCATATACATGTATGTAGTTATGTAATGTTATGATTTGTCTTTTGCAGGGTACCAGCTTAGTAGGTTCCAGTAGTAATATTACCGGCAGTAAACATAAACCAAACGTTGGATATCGACTGGGTAGGCGTAAAGCACTTTTCGAGAAACGAAAACGAATAAGTGACTACGCTCTAGTGATGGGTATGTTTGGAATTATAATCATGGTGATCGAGAATGAGTTGGCAAGTGCAGGAGTGTACTCTAAAGTAAGTCTACCAACATATCATATTGAGTTAATACTATGTTATAACATCATACGATACAATTAAAATTCTATGACTTTCTTATTTAAGAAAATATGAAAAAATTGTCATCATATTATAAAAAAAATTATGTACTCACATTTTTTTCATAATATGTATACATATTATGTGCAAGTAAACGAAACATGTTTAAAATAAATTTTAAATCAAAAACAAGTTTCATTTGTTACTAGTTTCTTTCTTATATGTGTAAATATAAATGAAACTCAATTTTTGACCGAATAAAAAACATTTTGAGAGTCTGTTTTCGCTGAATATAAAATAATGTCATAAAATAATTAAATTACACATGTAAAAAATAAAGTCCATTTCAACGTCATCTAATATGTAATGTAATAGTAATTTCTGATTATTTCGCTTTGCCTGGTTTTTAAAATAATTTGTAAAACAGTGGAAATTTTCAAAATGTTTTCTCACCCAAATTAGTTCATCGTTTATCTTCAAATGTTTAAAATTGTATGACTTAAAATATTTCATTTCAACTGTTTTAAATGGCTCCTAAAATATTAAATTATAATAACTTTATTTTTTTTATAAAACAAGAAGCAAAATAAATACATAACAAAACGTAATATAATGTATATTATAAACTATAATAAAAGTAATCAAATACTTATTAATATTATTATATTATAATTACAAGAAATAAAATTATACATTTTATATTGAAAAAATATTGAACAATGATTTATGATTAACCATTTTTTTTATTTATTTATTCATTTGACATAAAATAAAAATAGCACCAAATTAAATTACCTTAATTAATGACAGATTGACTAATTATTATTAAAAACATGAATTAACATTTAAAAGATTTAAACAACATATCACATTATCTAATTATTTCACCCAAACCACTAATAATTAACCATTATGAAATAGTAGAATATATTTTAGTCTATGAGACTAACATATTTCATATGAAATTTATTATGAAGTCAAGTTATTTACACTTGAAAATTTCAACTAATAATACTATATTATATTTAAACATAAATTTTATTGTAGTATCTATCATAAGCCAAACAGTACTCTACTACATTTTGTACAAACTTGTTTTATTTCATATTTAAATATTAAAAAACAAACAAAATATGAATAAAAACAATATTTCTCGTACATTAAAAACCAATAAATCAAAAACTTAAAATGTGCAAAATATTGTTTTGATAAACAGTACACTTAAATGAAATATATTATCGAGTGTACTTATATTTTAAACAAACATTTTGTAATATATAATAATACTATCTGGTCTTATACTTCATATTTAGATTTTGTATCAAATTCGTTTTAAATTCTAATTGATTCATTTTGATTAAAGCAAATAATATAACATTTTTATTTGTTCTAGTAAAGTTCCACTTACAATTAAATACATTTTATAATACGTAGTTAAGTATCTATTTTATTGTAAGACATTTCATTTAATAATTATTTATTTTTATTAAACATGTTAAACAATTACAATATACTATTGATAAATATTGGTGTATGGATCAGAGAATATTAATTCTGGTTCAGTTATAAATAAACTTGAAAATTAAATACATATATATATAACAATTACATATTTAACAGCTATTGCATTCTTTCTTCTTTTTAGTGAATCAAATATGAAATTCCAAAACATTT
Source organism: Schlechtendalia chinensis (assembly GCA_019022885.1). Lineage (NCBI taxonomy): Eukaryota > Metazoa > Arthropoda > Insecta > Hemiptera > Aphididae > Schlechtendalia > Schlechtendalia chinensis. Next base: position 17,551,014 of record CM032339.1, on the reverse strand, counting down.
AAGATATTTGTACTAAGTAATAATTAATTATTAATTATTTTGAATTTGTTATCTTTATTGACAATATTATAATTTTAATATAGTATATCTATTTGAATGCATCTTATATATATGTTTTTTGGCATGCAATCAAGATGTACGAGCGCTCGAGTGCGTCCTAAAACTAAAATGTCATTTATTTAACTAGTACAGTGGCGTTTTAGTTTATTAAGAGTAATCCAGAGTGTAAAACTAAAATACGAACTATATTATACTATAAACTTTTTATTATTATAAAACGTATATTAATAATATAATATAATATATATTATTAATTTGTTATTTATAATTAAATTACGTAATATATACTATACACGTACTACATATCAGAAAACAAAATATATTTTACAATTTATTCACTCATACACTTGCATCTTATACTATGGAAGTACATAAATATATCTAATTGACAACAATAGTGTATTTATTTCACACTTTAGTTGGATGTTGTTAGCAACAACTATGGTTTTGCAAATAAAATCATAAATATGACGTTGAACACATTGACTCTTAGATAACCTATTAGTCACTTACTATCAAGCAGTAAATATAAAATAATATTCAATATGATACAACTATTCTTGAACATAATATTATCGAGAAATTATGGCGTATATACTCGGGCTGTGTGTAAAAAGGGTAATAATATATTATTGGGTGTCGAGACGTGCGGGGTTATCTCCATAAATATAAATTGATATAATATGAACGAACTAGATCAAGTCAAAACTTCATAAATATAAATTAATAATATAATACCATAATTATATATATCGTGATGTTAGTTGTCTGCGTCGCTTTAAAAATTTAAAAATAAATTATTCGTTTTATAACAAAATTGAACAAAGAATACATTTTTATTTATTTTATTTAAAAAGTAATTATTTTAATTTTATTTAAATAGTGATTTAATTTTAAATTATACAAGTAGGTTAAACATTAAAATAGTATTTTATGTTAACATAAGATATAAGCGGAAAAACATTTGAAACTATATCAATAATATCTTACCATTTCACGTATAAATCTTTTGTCTCAAGCAAAACGGGGATAAAAAGGAGCAAAATGTAAAGACGAAAATCACTTTTGTAATAAATCTGATTATATCGTACGTTTATAAAAAAAATACATTAAATTTTTCAGTTAACTTAAAATGGGCAAACTCGTAAACATTAAAAAATATATATATTATTTTTATTATGATTAAGTTTATATTTTTATTGATAATATTATAGTCAATTATGTTATTTAGGTTACATTTTTAATAGTTAATTTGTATACGTAAAAAGTAATTTAAAAAAAAAGTAATAATAATAATAAAATAAGTTTCTGTTGAAATAATTATCTCATTGATAATTAAAACCAAATATTCGCATTAAAATAATTCAATTTATATTTCACTAGTTGAAATATTGAATATGTCTTAAAATCAGATTTTTTAACAATGTAAATAATTCATTTAGAATATTTATATTATCAAATAAAATCTAGATTGTTAGTTTTTTACACATAATAACATTAGAAATAAACTTAAGCATTAAACTTAGTAAAGAAAAATATAGTTACAATTGAATACTTCTATGCATCAATTTAATATAAAGTTAATAACTTCTTACCACATATATTAATTTACATTAATTACACAAATTAATGTACACAGTACATCTTCATGTTAAGTGAAAAAATTATAGTATACAATAAAAGCGTATAATTTTTAATAATTAACTAATATAAAATTATTAATGTTTAGGTAATATTAATTTTTAATTATTTAATAATTTAAGTTGAAATTAATAATTATACAAACTTATTCCAATCTACTTGCTACTTAGAAACAAAAATGTTCAAATCAATGTGTATTTAAAAATATCGTAAACTTCAAATTAACTATTGTTTACGTAATATTGATTATATAAAATATTTAAGTAGTAAATACATTTTAAATGAAACTTTTCTTTAATACTTTAATAAATAATAAAAAAATTAAACTTTCGAAAAACATGTTTGTGTTTACAAAATATATATATATATACATGCACAAATAATATATGTTTATATATAATATACATTTGTTATGAAAAATATTTTCACTTTATATTTTCTTTACAAATAATGATCTTTACAAAAAAATCTTGTTTTATTAAAAACTCTCAGCTAATTTTTAAAAGTATATCACCTTATTTAAGTCTTAAAGTTTTTATGTAAATTATTTAAAAAATTTGAAATTATTTTATTGCAAAAATAGATATGTTTAACTGTTATTTTTTGTTTGATAAAAACTCTAATACAATATAATAAAACTTAAACACGTATATTATTATTTTTGTTTCAAGTATACTGTATTATAAATTTGTATTAAAGTATACAGGAGAACATGCCACGCATATACCCGATTCCAAGTTTTCTAATCAAAACATAAGAAATATCATTAGTTTGCAAAAATAATTATTGTTCGCAAAATTTTTAAAAAAATCTCTTACAAAACGTAAATAGTATTTTTGTTTTCTGTCAATATTATAAAATCATGAAAATATTTCATTTATAAGAGACCAAATAAAAAAAATAAGATACATATATATTTAAATTTGAACTTGAGGAAATTGAAAATGAGGATTATTTTCTATGGTGATACTTACTCTATAACAGTAGTGTATAAAAACCATCCAAGAAAGTTAGAAATCTTAGAATTATTAATTGTTAGGAAAATCGTAACATTCCCACGTGAGAAAACTCAACGAGTTATGCAAAATTTCCTGCATTAACAGAGATCGTTATATACCTTATGTCATTTTTCATACATAAATTGCTAATTCTGTACTACATGCTAAAAATAAATAAATTTGAATTCCAGCATGTTTTCGAAATTTTATTGAGTTTTAGTTTTGTACCGTGTATTTTGACACATTCTGTTTAAAATTAATACGACAACGTATCATTTAACATCTCAAACTATATACATCATTTTTTTTAAATAAAATAATGTAAATTAAAACAAAATTTTCATTATTTTATTTAATATGATGATTATAATAATGATTATAATATATTGATTTCAATACAATACAATTAATAACATACATAATTTTGGTTTTCGTTCAACATCTCATGTAAATGACTTGAAATTTATATTATATAAACAATTTTTGTTTTTTAATATTTTTATATTAAATTAAAAATATCAACTTAAATTGAAATTTACGTCAAAAAAATTTAAATCTCGTCAAAAATTAACAAATACAACTATATGACATTCAATGCTGAAAAATATTATAATTTATTATATACTCGAGTACACGTTTATATTATACACACAAACTTTTCATGACATAAATTTTTAATGTAGAACTTATGAATTATAATAGCTTGGTAATACTCGAGTCCTAATATGTTTTTGTCTTATGACAAACACGAATGTCTTAAATACTCGTAATTAAACCAGTAGGTTATTAATTATTGACAACTAGGTAATATGAACATTTTAATTAATGATTAAATAACATTTCTATTTGTTTGTTAATAGCAATTGAATACATATTTTATTTCTATTCTTTAATCAAGAATACACGGAATTGTTAATGACGCACTATTGCGTCATGCAATTGTACCAATATCAATTTATTATTATGTAAACTGCAGTACAATCATTTTAAATAATGACTTTAATATATGCAGTAGACACTCCAACGTTTCGAAAAACGTAAGTATATTATTAATCAAAACGTATACCTATGGAGTTTCTCAAATTGTCAGTATTACATTTCACAGTAACATTTGAAGTATATTAAGGTTATACGCATTTAACAACAGATGTGCCTATTTCCCGGAACTCTAAGTGTCACCTATCAAATAGCTCATCATTTTCAATTAAATCTAGCTTGCACGTATTCCTGGTTAGATCTCAACAAAAAATTATGTTATAACAACTACGATGTATTATTAACTACGGATTTTACTGATCAAATATAATATTTTATTTGAAACTTAAAATTTTACTGAAAATTTGTTACAAAAAGGCAAAATATTTTTTCTATATTTATAGGTATTTATTGTAAATTCATAATAAATTCTCAACATTTTCAATAACATGACTTATATTAACAATAACATGTACCATATATTTTTATCATAAAATTTTTGAAAATGATTTATATTATCAAATAAATTTGATTATATTTCAATTTTATTCGACAATGCGACGTAATTTGTTTTAAAAAAGAATTGAGGCATGCGCCGAAAAAGACCAAAATGGACTCGTGTCCTTTTTCACGAAAACTGTACAGCTGTAAACATAAATTCGATAAGTGACTAGCTATGTTTTTCATAATATGACTTCACCTTGTTCACTATTCCATACACTTTATCTGCACCCGTTGTATTATTATTAATGGTTTCTTAAACTGGCGTTGTAATTCAATTTTTCGCGTCAAATATTTTGAATATTTTCTTACTCACTGATATTACGTCGTATAATTGATATTTATATTAAATTTCATGTTATACCTTTTCGTTCTATGGCGTCAAAGAACAGTATTATTTGGATTGTACTTGTTTCATTATTAAGCTATTGTTGTTTTATATTTACTGGGTTTATTAGGTTTGTGAAATTATAAACCTCACAGACCAATGCCGAAAGAATTTTCCCGTTTTCCCTTCGCGGTCAACCGGAGTTTCGCTGGTTCCGGAAAAGCAGATTCGTTACCAGTTGACACGTGCACATGCAAATTATTTCCACCATCGGATTTCCTGTCTTGTATCCTTCGGGTTATATATTATTATACATACATATACGCGCCAACGTGCCTTTCAATGCATAAGTATAAATATATTACACATGTTTACGTTTTGTTTTTATTATTACTCGAAATTGTGGGATCTATTTCACCCCTCGTCCATTTTCCAACAGTTATTCTTTTTTCGCAGTCCTATCCGGTCAAGAGAATTCGGGGGAAAATTCGCCGATTACAAATGCATTAATTATCTGATGCGTAAACATACGCGTTGTCCTAAACGTCCGGTTCTCGTTAATTATTTCAAAACAAAACGCCCGACCAAAAAACGGAAACCAAACGGGAAAAAGGTTAGCGCTTCGCTTTCCGTTCATAACTATACGACGATGGGAAATTAAAACGAATGATTCTATTCAAGTTGCCTAAATAAAAACACATAAACTCTGAAAAATTTCAACACCATTTCCAAATAATATTATAAATAAACAATAATGTATGATTATTACATACTTTCTCCATTTACTAAAAATGTGTTTCATAAAAAATTATGTCACATAATGTAAAAAATAAAATTAGTGATACAAATATATTTAACGTTACAGCTTATATATATTCACACATAAAAAAATATAAAATAGAATTTTTCTTATATAATAATATCAATAATAACCTATGTTATTATTAAAGCTACAATAAACTTAAAATGTTTCAGCGAGTTTCATAAATAACCAAGAGTGGTACAATAACTTTTATAATTTTTCATAACAACAATACAATTTTTATATTTTTGGCGTTTTATATTGGAATAACTCAACAACATGTGTAGAATATGCATTTGTGTCAATTTTTCGTTTTTTCATAAATACTTTTATTATTATTACTAACTTATCAACAATGTCTTTAATCATATAAGAATAAGTCAATTTGAATTTATATTCAAAATATAACAAACCAATTTTTTAATTTCTGAAAGAATGCTCTAAATAAAATGTAACTAAAATATGAAAATATGAAAGTAAATTTTTTATAAATATTCACTCATTTAATGAACACAAACATTAATTTCTTTATTATTAAACATGTTGGTATAAACATTGAAACTGTATTCAATTTATAATACCGTAATATTTCTTAGTAAATTACTTAACTAACATATTTCAATTTAAATATATCTACATATTTATGTGATACTTGAACATATCATATATATCATATGTATATATCTATTTTTAACACATTGTGTTTTGATGGATTTTATTTGAATCAAGTTTTATTTACTCAAAAAATTCTTCCCTCAGCTTTTAAATATGTTTTTGTGTTAAATTTTTTGTCATTATAAATGTTTTAAAAGTTTTTTAACCCAAAAACAGAATGTCATTGTTGTTCACAAAGATAGGACTAAAGTCAATATATCACAAACGCTCGCTAAACAAATTCATAATTATTTATGCCTAGATTATTATTAAAAAACTTCACAAGCAAATAACAAATTATAAATTTTAAAAATTCATATAATTTATTTTAAGATCAATTAATTTTGTTTTTGTTTTTGTTGATATTAAATTAAAAACAAAACGAGTGTTGAGAAAGAAATCTACATATATATATATATAGTTTTGTCAAGTATTTGAATAAAAGTATTCAAATAAATATATTTAAATATTTTTATAGTATTTAGAATACTTTTCAAGTACATTTTAAATTACGTATTTTTAAAGAATTTAAATATTATTTCATAGGTTAGGTTTATACTATAACTATTAATAGTTTTATTTAAATATTTTAAAATAAAATTTCTTACAAATCTTTTAATTTTAATACATTTTATTCAATCCAAATAAATTTCTAAATATGTTTATGTAACGCAATTTTAAATTTACTATTATGTCTGGCAGACAAAGATTTATTTATATATATATGCGGGTATAAAGCATATAAATATCGTAACCGCGTATGGATTATAAGCACCCATGTGAAACGTGTCTAAAAATAAGTAATAATAATAACATTGGGACTCGACCTGACATGTTGGTTTTTCAAAATGTTGTATCTTATTTGATAAGAAAATTATAAAAATGTATTAATTTTATATCTATTATCTCACTGACATTTTTACAAAATAAAATATAATGTTCTTGACTTCATAGCAAGATGACTTATTACTTCTGCTCATATATTATAATTGGTTTTTTCTTAGGGTTAGGGTTGGTTCCTCTTTACTTATACTTGTTCACTAAAATGACATGTCTAATAAATCAAGATTTAACGAGTGTGATATACTGTTCATAATACTGTAACATAAATATTTCCAAGTATACTATGAAAAATCTTGGTAAAAATAATTATTATTAGTTTTAAAAATATTGTAAATGCTAAAATTGTTGTTTTTGTGGTTAATTAAATATATTTGTTTAACAGTTGGAGATATGATGAAATATCTTATAAACAACTTATAGATAATGTAAGTTTCTAAAAAAAAATAATTAGTAAAAATTGCATTGGAACAATCGTATTATTGAATCAATTTGATATATGTAAAATAAGGACAAAAAGAACACTGAAAAATATTTGGCGGTTACAATGAAAAGTATATTATACGAAATAAATTATTTAATAATTTATTATAATATAATCATAAATTATGATTTTAGTTTAAACAAACATAATATTGAAAAACATTTTATTTTTTAAGCCTTAAGTAGGCACGCCAAATTTCTTAACACCAGTAGGCGCGTGGCGCACTATAATGCACCAGTCAATATTTTCCATTTCAGGATTACAATTAAATATGTAAAATAGGTGTTATAATAATAATCATCAGGCTTATAGTTAATAGAATATCCATGCTATATTAAATAGAAAAACATACATTGCAACGAACATATATATTAAAAAATACCGTAAATCTAACATATTTAACAAAATAAATAGTTCTCACAATTGAAATAAATTTATTTCTTGTATTTCTGTATTTTAAATCATTAAAAAAAAAAGATTTACTTTTTATAGTTTATAATTTCAGTTTTAAATTAAATGAAAGAAATTATATGATAGATAATAGTATAAAAAAATTACAAAATATTTAATCACTTTCAATTTCAATTTCATACTCACGGTTTTCATCATCCGATTCAAAACACGAATCGCTAACAACTCTTTGGTGTTCTACGCAAATCCATTCATAACATTTATCATACCATTTCCTTGTACTTCTATTTTTTTGTCACCCACAGGGCTTACACTGTCCTATTTTTTGTCGTTTAGTAAGTGGTGTATTTCTTATTTCTTCCAAATAAAATAGTTGATGCCCACGCGTTCTATTTAATCTAGGTATTTGTTTATCATCCATTCTTCTCAAAATACAAGGTTATATAGGCTCTTGTGCTATTATAGATAAAAATTATCGACGTACTACAGTTGGATCATATTCATTGTTGCACTTATAAATTGCAAATATATTTATCCCACAAACGTAGAAAGTAAAAAAAAAAAATAGTCAATGGCCACCGTCGTGTGTTTCTAGCCACATCTATTGTTTACACGTTTAATCCACAACATCTACTCCATATTTAGTGTTATTATAAAATGTTATGATTTCTAATTTCCTTTTATCACCAGTTTCAGTATATATGGCATCATCGTAAAGCATAGTTGAAATACCTAACACAATTTTATTTTTCTTTGATGCATAAGAAATTAAAGTGCAATTTTTTTGAAAACCAAATAAAGTACTGATTATTTCACGCCCTTTCGCCACAGTAAAATTGTTAGATAACTGCCGTTTATTTTTTCTCAATGTCCCAACGAAAGTCAATTTATCTTTTTGTGGGTCCAACGCTAAAGGAATATATGAAAACCAATTATCAGCTGTAATATTCCTACCAGCTTTGTCAATAGGACGAACTAAATGTTTTATTACGTGATCTGGTGAATTGTTTTGGGAGTAAAGGCCATCGAGGTGTTTTCCTGGGTATATTTCTAGGTTCATAGTATACATGGTTTATGTATCTACAAGTGCAAAAATGTTGATAATGTATTTATTAGGTTTGTTGGGAATGTAATGCCTAAAAAACAATGATCCCGAAATCTAACAAGCTGCTCATATATTGTGAGATAATCACTCGGTATAAAAACGTTTTTAAAATTCGATACAAATATTTAAATAATTCCCGAATTGGAGCTAACTTGTCAACTTTTTTCTTTTAGTTCTGTCACAAATGTCATCAAATCGAAGACAACTCATCAAAAACTGAAATCTTTTGTAGCTTATAAACAAATAAATTATTTCTATGCTAATTCCTGTAGTATACCAGAGGCTTAAGATATTTTGTCTACCAGATTTGAGAACTCCACTGAGTAAAAGAATTCAGACAAGTGCTCTTATTTCTATCTCTTTGGTGTTTTTGGAATCTCTTTCACGTATAAAATTATTTTTTTTTATCAATATAAATATTTGTAGATGTAGTTATAATTTTTACAATAGAATTATCAAAAAAAATATTGAAATATTCAAGTAGAGTTTTAGCATTTTTTCCATGTTTTTTGGTAACGGGTAAATAAGTTATAATATTATGGTTACGAGTGCGTGATGTGGAAGCTATAGAAAATTTTGACCATTTGGTACTATATTTTCCACAGAAAAATTGATCACTTACAGAATTTAAACTCTCCTTGTCACTTAATTTCTTGTTCTGTATCTAAATGATGATTACTATGTGAATTATTATTTGACGAATCATTAGAATCACTGTAGACAAAATTATCGTCAGGTTCATTCAACCAAGTAGGAATTACATTTTCCATATTATTATTTTACCGTCTACCTTGTAATAACAAAATAATAACTCAATAATGTACACATAAACAATATTCATAAAATTTACAACCCTACACTACACTAAAAAACTGATAAAATGAACGTAAATAGGTGGGTGGCGCACGATCGTGCACTACAGTAAATAACTAATAAATTAACTGGGAAATATAAGATCTAAAATTATAGCAATTCATTAAAAATGTACACTGGTACCTAACATGAAGGTCGAAGTAGAGACCCATTACCATGTATTTACTTCCACTATCAATACTAACGTTACTATCAATAATTTAAAATCAATGGCGCACGTTAGCGCGACGCATGCCTACTGCAAGGTTAAAAATATTTTAGAGAAAGTCGGTTATAGAGAATCGGTATTTCGATCTTCGAGTAGTGATTCTGATGAAATGGAGGAAATATATTTTAATAAAAAATTAGCTGAAGAAAGCATAGAACAACAAAAATTGTTTAAAGTAAGAGATAAAAATAATTGTATGTCTGATAAACATGCTGCAGCGATCGATAAGTATAAGATAAGTGACCGAGATGCGGTTCATATTTTACTTGCAACTGCGGAATCATTCAATGTTAATTTTAATGAATTAATAATAAATCGGACTTCAGTTGATCGTATTCGGCAACGTTTTCATAAAGATAGAATAAAGAAACTTCGAGTTGATCTTCAATTCATCTCTAATAGATTTTTATATAGTTTATTAGGATGGAAAACTTCTTCCCGTATTATCCAAAAAACCATTAGTTGAGCGCCTACCAATAAATATGTCATATGATGGCTTAGAACACCTTTTTGGTGTACCTGAACTTATATTTAGTACGGGAAAAAATTAAGCAACAGCAGTATATATCAAGCACTTGAAAATTGGGGTTTAATCGTAAACGTACAAACCCTATGCTGTGATATCACTGCTTCAAACACTGGTCGACTAAAAGGTGTTTGTATATTACTGGAGAAAAACCTAGAGCGGGATATTCTATATTTATCATGTAGACATCATATACTTGAAGTTGTATTGAGAAGTGTTTTTGAAATAAAGATTAATATTGCATCCACACCAAATGTAACGACTTTCAAACGTTTCCAAAAATCTTGACCAAATATTAATGTTAAAAACTCCCATGTTCGATTAGAAGATACTTATATTTTTCAATAGATAATAGATGTAAAGAAAAAACTTTCAATATTTTGTATAAATTAATTACAACAATGCCAACCTTGTGATGATTATAAAGAACTGCTAGAACTGACTATCATATTTCTTGGTCAAGCACCTCCAAATGGCATGTTTTTCAAAATTCCTGGAGCCATACATCACACTCAATGAATGGCAAAAGTCAACTATTCATTAAAAATATTTTTATTTCGTGATGAATATAAATGAATATTAAATGAAAATAATGATTTTCGCGACTAATGTATTTTTAGAGTTCCATTATATAAAAAACAATAGCTTTGCACTCCCGTTACTGCTCTAGTGTCAAACATAGACTTACAGTTTATAAAATAATCTTAAATTATATGAGACTATTAATATTTAAATTTCTAAATCAACATTAAAGAAAATATATGGTCATCTTTGGTACATAACACCAGAAACGGCTACATTAGCATTTTTTTGATGACAACGTATCACTGCAAACAAAACTAAAAATGGTAAGATCAATGAAGTCTCGTGACATCGAATTAAATAAATCAAATTGATAACTTTATAATTTATTAAAGTATACGAATATGTTGATAAAAGTATTGATGACTTTATAACAATCCAGTCTAGAAAATTTTTCAACAAATTTCGCATACCGTTAGATTTTTTAGATTTAGAAATTTTATTGTGGAAAGAAAATAACTAATACAAAAAAGGGAAAGAATTGGTAAATAATCTGCGTGAAGTAAACGAGTTGTAGAGAAAGTGATCAAATTGATGGAAGATTTTAACAAGCTGATAACCAAAAATGAAAACCAAAAGCAATATTTACTACACGTTGTTAGCAATTCCCAGATTGTAAAAAAGCACTGTCCAAAACCTTTAAATAACATAAATAATTCTATAAAATATATTCATATGTTATCCTTAAGTTTAACATCCTCTAAAATATTTATTAGTACACATTATTACATTTATGACATACATATATAATACTGTAAAATACCAACAAAAAAAAATTTATTTTGTATAATATACTTTTCATTGTGACCGCCAAATTTTTTTTTATCTTAAATTTACATATATAAAATTGTTTCAATAAAACGATTGATCCAATGCAATTTTTACTAATTATCTATTTTTAAGTAACTACATCATCTAAAAGTGTTATATAAGATATTTCATCATATCTCCAACTGCAAAAACAAATATATTTAAATAGCCGCAAAAACAACAATTTATCCAAATAAATGAAATATTTTGTATTTTTATATTTATCTTGCAAAATAATATATTTGCAAGAAATTTTTGTAAAAACATTTTTTATAGAAATTATTACAATTAAGTTCTTATACATTTTTATGCAAAATGCTATACATTTTGAATTAAATTTGTAAAATGATAAAATTGTAATTTAAAATAAAAGTGTACACTACATCGAATATTTAAACCTCATAAGGCATAAGAAGAGGGTGAGTTATCATGACCAAATTTAACTCAAATAACCTTTTTACAATAATGGATAAAATGAGGAGGGTGAGGAATAAAAAATATTAATATTATTTTCCTTCTCTTATAACTATGGACTACCTTAATATATATATATATACATATAATATTTTAAAATATAGTTAAAAAACGATCACGCATTTAGACTTTTATAATATAAAATTAGAACACTAAATGATTTTGGTATTTTTTATTATTCAAATTGACTTAGGTTTCCTCTTTAGATTTACTAGAATTTCTAATCAATTTTTAAAATCAATCACTTTCTTTAATTTTACAATAAGAATGTTAAATTTATCCATATTATTATAAATAAAGTAAAATTTATAGTTTTATTATTTATTTTTATATATTTTTATAAGAAACACTTTTAAGTAGTCTTGCTAAACTATTAAGGCAGAATTGCCTCGTTTTATAGCTTTTCAATAATTCTCGATTAAATTGAATATTTTTTCATAAATTATTTTCAAACAGACTCAGTAATCGTTTTCTTTTATTATTATTTTATACGCATTTTATGTACAATGATTTTGAATATTATGTTGTCTATTCATATTGCCATCGACCGATATCCATATACAACAAATAACACTACTTTATCGGGTGGTTGTAAAAGTCGAAATTCAGTCTTAAATGCCCATAACTTAGAATGTCTCCCAACATAAATATAAACACATTTAATATTATTGCTTAATATTGGTGAGTAAATGTATATTATTTCAGTATGTTTATTTCAAAGAACTTTATTGTATCAGAAAATAAAGAAGATATTCTCTTAAAACAGAATATTATTTGAAATTTTCGATGGAAATATATACAATCAAAATTAACAATGAACCAATAGTAATTTTAATTTAAAAACGTTTTTATAAATTTGTTTTGAATAAAAAATATAATAAAATAATGATATTATGATATTATGAATCTTAGCATAAATTATCGCTTAAACTTTTTGTTTTAATTAAATTTTTTCTATTGAATTACCCATTAACAATCCTTAAGTATAAACTAATTTATTCATAAAATGTTAATATATCATATAATACAATATAATAATTCAAATATTAATGATTATTATGTATCAAATTTTCTGTAAATAATTATTTCACAGTTATTTAATATTGATAATTATTTATCGAAGATTGATTTTAAAAATATCAAATTTACGTATGTCAAAAATGTAATATAATATATATGTATATATATATATATTTGATGGTAGTATTAAAAATATTTAAGAATAATTAGAATAAAATATAACAATTGTATAATAATAAATAATAATTAATAACAAAACATTGTCATTTTTTCAGATAAATGATCGAAAATATAAACCAATTTAATATAATAACAAGGCGAATGTAAAAATAAAACATGAATTAAATTAATTACTATTGTTATTCATGTACTTATTCTTATTGTTTTTGCCTGGGTAAATTTTTAGTTACCTATTAAAATATGTAATATTCCATATTATTATGTTCAACATTGCATTTTTTTTTCAAAGTTCCATGTTATAATTATAAAGGGAATGTATATACAAGTTTATTCCTGTCTCTCTTTTTGTTATAAAAAAATGTGTCATTAAATGCTTTCGATCAGTTCGACTCATGTCGAAAAAATAATATGGCACTATTTCTCTAATGTTAGATTGTTAAATTTTATAATTTTTTGAATTTATCTATTTGATTTAGTTGCCATATTGTATGTTGTAATCATACCGAAACAGTGATATAATTTTTTTTATCAAACTGTATTAATATTTAAAGATTTGTTGACCTAAGTATAACTCGGTTAGGTTAGGTCTGAATAAAAACACGATTTTTCCTTGTTCAAGAAATAAAACTTTAATATTTGGTCAAAAATCAAAATTACCAATATTATTAAAATATTTGTACATTAAATATCGAAAAATTATAAAAAATCAATATATATACATTTTTTTACACTGATATTTACGTATAACTGATAAGGTCCGATAACATTCACAAAGGCATGCAATTTGTAAACATTAAAATGTTTCCCAAAAACCGTTATTATGTCAAAGCCAATCATTTTATTCGGTTTAGTATAAAACACATTAAAGAATTCTGAACATGACATACTAATAAACTTCAAGAAAAAAATTTTATAAGGTACAAATTAATAAAATATATACAATAGAAATACTAAAATTGCTAAACGCTTTTTACGCTCTATTCTGTAAAACTAAACTCCTAAAAAGTATATATTTATTCAACCATGAATTAATTTGCGAATTATTTTCTTTTCTTTTAAATAGAATGTATTAAAAAAGTGACTATGAGTTGTAGTTTCAATATCAAACAGACCTAGTACACTTTAACAAGGAATACGTAGTTTATTCTTATTTTAAATAAAAATTATAATTATTATAAATAAGAAAAATCATGGAAATGAACATAGTTTATGCACTAAAAACTATGTTTTTAGATATTTAAATGTACACTTATTTATTTTTAATTCTATAATCTTTAAGAAAATAATACTAGAATTCTTTTTTTTTTATGTATTTACTATAATAATATAATGTTAACTCAGAATATGTATTAAGTTTATTATTTACGACCACAAATAAATTCAATGATTTTTTTACAAACCCGAGTATCATTTTTTTTTAAATCTAATGAAAAATTTACAAACATTACATTATTTTTAATTCAGCCCATTTTTCAACTAAAATATATACTATAACAACATACAGTGAAATAATATGATCCGCAATTATGTTTAGCATTAACAATAAAAATAAAAATAAAATAACATCATACTTTTTTTTTTAATATAGATGCTTATGTTAAGCATACTATTATAATTTTTGTAATGTTCATTATACGAGTATGCCTATATTACGTACTACTTTATTATATGGAGATGCATTTATTATTCTTATTGTGATTTCTTTTTTTGCCTAATAAATTTATTATACAGACATTTAAACAAAAATATTGTTTGATTTTTACTCAATTATGTTATATAGATTAATATATAATATAATTGAGTAAAAATCGTTGGGTTTTGGTCCAAAACTATTTCGTCAAATAACATACGTTTTTTCTATTTTATAGAATTGTTCTCGGAGATGATTTAAAACAGAATTATTTTGGGATTTTGAATTTTTCTGGATTACTAATTGGTAATACATCGTATTACAAGAATAAATTATACAACCACATTTTCATTTAGTATATAAGAGTAATAGGGTTATATATTATTCCAGTAATATTAACCAGAATTGAAATTCAATTCACAACTATATAATATAAGTGTATATACCTATATATGTGTGTATAATAATAATGCTACCAACCCACTTATTTCATTATCACACTCAATACGTTTTTAATGACACGAAAATACGAGCACACATATACGTGTTATATCTATCATACTATCATACTTAGTGAAGAAATGTTGGGAAAAAAGATAAAGAGCATAATATTATGTTATGATACTTATGAGACACGTATATGAGACGTATGTAGACACGGCATTTACTATAATGTATGTGATGTGTGTGTGCGTTTGACGTGTGACGTGTAAGCATTTGATAATATATTTTACACGAAGTAATTGTTTTATCTCCTTGTTTGCCAAACAATAATTTTAAAAGTATTATTTTAATGAATTTCGTTCTTAAATTTATATGTATATTATATAATATACTGTATTCACGTGACGAATATACACGTAATACAGATAAAAGTCCTATTGACAAGGCATAAAAGGTTTAGAAAAAATAAAATTATTATTGAATGATGATTTTTTTCAAAAATAAAAAAAAATTACGAATGCGACTAATGAAAACGAAACTGAATAAAATACCGGTCAATGTTTATGTATCATAAAATTATACGTATCTATATTTATATTTATATTCTGTTTTATAAAATCCAGATGTGGTTATGTTTTTATGTTTTTGTATACGTGTGTGTTGTTCCGATATTCAGTTGCCATGTGCTTAGGAAATTGGGTGAAGGTTGCGGTATTTTACACGATAATAACACCGTATAATACAACTTTTGAGTCTGTAAACATGACGGCGACAAATTAATGTGTACTTTAAAAATAGACAATATTTTTAGTATTTTCACCGCATCACGGTTTTTTAAGGGTCAAGGTTCGTGATTGATATACACTTCGTATACACATAACGTTTCGAACGCGAACTTCGTTTTATCATATTTTTTTCATGAAGTTCAATTAGAATTTTAAAGGAAATCAGACTATTTAAAATATTTAAAACCACGATTTTATGAGCAATAAAAAACAAGTTTTGCTGGTAATTTATAAATAAACGACGGGAAGCCTACGATTTTTGTATATTTTACTGCAATAGTAGTAGAAAGTTAATGTTAGACATAACAAAGATTTGTACTCTGACCTAGTCGTGAGTTTTGAAAACAGTTTCATTATCACTGAATCATTTCCAAGTGCGAGTAATTTTTAATTTTGTTTTCCATTTTGTGCTGGCCTTTAATAGGTAATATATTGGAAATACAATAGTATCACGCTATAAGAGATTTTCATATTTTAAATTTTTTTATAAAAATAATACAAGTCGTCTATTAAACACAATTAATACGTTTTGTAAATATTCACATAAATTTATTTTGCTACAATTTTAATACAATGAACTATAATAAAGAAGATCAGATTAAAACAAACTTCTATATATTATATTGATTGATTACATTTATATAATATAATATACAACAATACTATAATTTATCAAACTAATACTTGACAAATCAAATTCTATTATTATTGCATATACTAATAATATTCGAAACAAAACTTTAGATTTTATAAATACAAATAATATCAATATTTTAACATCTGACCATTCTACAATTTATTTAAAACAAATTAATAATTTAATTAATAAAGGAACCGCAACTATACCTAAAAACTAGATAAATTTTATGTTAAATAATAGAAATGTTACAGCTCCACTATTATACCCTTTTATAAAATTACATAAAGACAATCATCCAATCAGACCATTAATTAATTTCAGTACTGCTCCTTCATATATTTTAGCTAAATTTTTAGATCAACTAACAAAACAAAAATTAAAACTTACTAATGACACATCAATATGAAGTTCTTATGATTTTATTGAAAAAATTAATAATATTAGTATTATACCTGGCTATAGAATAATTTCCTTTGATGTACAAAATGTATAAATATTTATTCCTAAATTCGATGTATTAAATATACTCGAAAATAAGCTTCTTCTTAATAGTAATTTTGATCCAAATGAAATTTGTGAAATTATATAATCAATTTACGTTATTATAAACCAAAATTATTTCCAATATAATAATATATTATATACACTTTAAGGTTTAGTAAAGGTTTAGTGAGTGATCCTTTAAGTGCATTTCTATCGAAATTATACTTGATATATTAAAATACAAATAATATACTTTCCAACAAATTATATAGTCCATTTATTAAAGCTTATTCCAGATATGTAGACGATACATTAATTTTGTTCAGAGGTACAAATAGACAAGCAGAAATTATGGTTAATAGTTTAAATAAAATTAACGAACATATTCAATTTACCCTAGAAACACAATTAAACATTAATATTAATTTCCTAGATCTTACAGTTAGTTTAGTCAATTATAAATTTGAATTTAATATTTACAGAAAACCTACACAAACTGATTATATTATTCCTTATGATTCCATTCATCCTTTTTATAAATTATAAAAATTATAAATTAAATATATATATATATATTTATTTATTTATTAATTAATTAATTTATTTATTTATTTATTTAAATGTTTATTTTTTAAATTTATTTACGAGTATTAACTTATAATTTTTATTTTATTTCTATTAGTTTATTTTTTTATTTCTCTTATTTTTTATTTCTTCATTTTTTATTTTTTATTTTTTTTATTTTTTGCATATCTTTTTTGCTCTTTATTTGTTTTAATTTTATTTTCACTACTATATTATAATTTATCATTTATTTATGTGTAATTTCTGTAATAACCAATTCATTTAATAATCAATCGATTCCGAATTTTCAATTAATTTTCTTATCATCAATAACTTGATATTTGTTACCAATATCAATTTTAACTAGCCTAACAAAAAAAAATGTAAAACCCCAGAAAAAAACCGAAATTACGCATGTACGATGCAACACATAAAAAAATATCGTTCGTCTAAATTACTTTTTTGAAATCAGTACTTTAACGATTTAACTACAAATAAGTAAACTTATAAACTACTGCAATCTATTAAAGAAATTACGAAAAGAAAACATTATTTAGTTATATTTCATATTCAGTTTGTATTATGTTTTTTTTAACTCTACATTTTCATATTATATGAAAACATTATAATTAAAATAAAATATTATCTGACTTATTACTTATCCTTGCCACCATTCATGTAGTTTCTAGCAATGTTGTGCATGACCCTTACATATATTTTATATATAATTATATTTACAATAAATAAAAATACCATATAACTGAAAAGTTTAAATATATTTATATTTATTTAATGTAGAATTAATACGCAAGAGCGATTTAAATTTAATTAATAAAAAAACAAAATATGATAATACTGTGTAATTCCCAATAGAGGCGGATATCCTATGATTCCAATTAGAAATAAACAGTAGCTAATTTCTGGACAAGACAATAGTACATCTATCAAAATTTATACCACAAAACATTTTGTAAAACTTCAATAAAAGCTACACTGTAATGGACATGATGATTGACAACTATTCGATGATTATTATCATTTATTTTGATTACTATTTGTAATCCTCATTTAAAGTCTGCATGTTAATAAACTTATGGCCAATATATATGTATGAACAATATTTACTTATAAATATATAGCAACAATTTAATATAGTTAGGAGTTTCAAATAATTATTTAAACCTATTATGTAAACATTTATTACATTTGTTCTCAAATTTCTAACCACTGGTAAAAACGATTAATAAACAATTTAGATTACTTCATTAGAAATAAATCCAGTAGCTGAACAGTAAATTGTTTACAATAAAAATATTCTCGAACCACTATTTTTTTTATTAAATACGTATGTATAAATTGGGCGCGAATAAATGTTGTCATCGAATTTCAAA
The DNA here is from genome assembly GCA_019022885.1 of Schlechtendalia chinensis. NCBI lineage: Eukaryota > Metazoa > Arthropoda > Insecta > Hemiptera > Aphididae > Schlechtendalia > Schlechtendalia chinensis. The sequence continues at coordinate 17,531,605 of CM032339.1, read as the reverse complement.
CCAATCTCAATGAATTGTAAATTCTTCAAAAACTCTTTAATAGATATAATAATATTTTTATTAAATTATGACTACTTTTTAACAAATCAAACTATAACCGACTACTGCTACATGCATGTGGCTTTCAAACCATTTTATAAAAATATATGTACGCATAACTTAAGTAATATTGTATATAATACTTAGGGTATGATGATAATACTCTAAAAAAATAAATAATAGGAATTATTAACATTAATTACTTTATAAATATTTTATACAATTAATTAACATGTAAAAACTACCAAAAATCTAAACACTTGATGTAATGAAACAACAATATAATCTATTGATATTTCAATTTAAAAAAAAAAAATAATTATATATTAATATTATATTATAAATTAATTATATAATAAATATTTAATAAATATTTTACGATAATATAATGCGTAGCGGTGCATATATTGTGAAGGATATTTTCTAAACCACCGAGATGTACCATAAAAATATATAAAATTAATTTTATGTTTTTATCTAGTTAATAATACTTAACACCATTAATATATTATCACTTAAATAATTATAGTTAGTATTAATTTATCTGATTTGAGTTCTTTCGATTTAAATAATGCTTAAGATTTTATTATTAAAAAAGAAAAATGAAAAAAAAGATAACCAACTCATAATTATAGATTCAAATATTAAAGCGAAACAAGACGTATAAATACACTTTACAATATTATAAAATTAAAATTAAAACAGAATATCTACCGAATAAATGAATATCTGTTATATATATATATATATATATATATATATAACCATATTAAATAAAAGTATTGAAAAAACTATATAAGCTAAAATTTACTACATTGTGATTAATGTTTTTGTAATGAAACCCTATTGGAATAATCAATTTAAAGCTTATAATTAATAGTGCCATTTAACAAAAATTAATTTTATATACGCCATTGAGTATTGTATATTTATTGGTTATAAAAATCAATATTTTACGAATATTAAATGTAAAATGAACTTGGTTTATAAGTAGAACAGTTTCACTATCATAAGTATATATAATCAACAGTTTTATATTTATATATAAAACAATTAGGTACTCTATTACATAAATAAGTACTTTGTACGATTACTGCATATAATATAAAAAATATAATCGTTCAGATTCTGTGTGAAGCTGGAAAATTATTGAATTCGACGATAATGTTTTGGTTTTCAATAAACAATGTTTTGAGCAATAATTTACATTCTACAAATTTAATACAATACTTATATCTATGAATATATATTATATAGATATATACATATTATTGAAAATATACTATGTTATCGAACGTTATAGTTATTTTTTTAAATAAAATCTCTAAAAATATTTGTTAATATGTAAATTATATATTTTAAATATGAAAACTTTTTACAATATTTTGTATTATTTTATCTATATTTTTTATCTATTTTATCATATTTTTGAAAATGTATGTTCCAAATTTTATATATTTTAACTACAATAATGAAATTATCATATTAATATTAATTATTAACTTTTAATTTAAACTTCTTTCTTTGCACATTTAATAATTATTATTAAATATATTGAATATTTAGTGTTACATATTCTTATTCATACAAAAATAATTTGGTCATAATTAGTATACATTAAAATTTAGTACAAAAAAGAACTTAATTTATTAAAAAAAATTATTTCTACATTTTTGAAATGTAATCCATTAGTTATTCGATGTTAATCATTGAATTAATTTTAAATACTAGGTATGTTCAAAAAGTAAATTTAGTTTTGGCAATAGAAAAAAGTAAAATATGTATTTCTAAACAAAAAATGTATTATAATATAAAATCAAAATAGTAAACTATTTTTCTACATAGTATCCATCATTATTTAGAGTTTAAATTTTAGCTACTCGTTATAACGGGGCACTAGTTTCTTTATTCCATCATCATAGAAAAATGCCACCTATGAGTGCAACCATATGTTAACAGCTTTCTTCAAAGTTCTGGCCACCAAAGAATGATTTCATGTATAAAAAAAATAAAAATCACTAGGTGCTAGGTCTAGCCTGTAGAGAAGATAATCAAATTGTTCCCTGTCAAAATTCATAAAAAGCTGTTGCGTTTTATTCGCTGTATGTGGACGAGCATTGTTGTGGATGAAACAATACCGCGGCTTAACATGTCTCGTCACTTATTCTGTATTATGCGACGAAGATTTCTAAAAGTCGCACCCATCCTCTAACCATTGAATCATTCATCGCATTTTCTCCATAAACTTTACAAATTTCACGATAGATATTCACTAATTTGGTATTCCTAACATTCAGAAAACAGATCACAGACCGTAACTCATATGTGGCGAGATTTTAAATGTGTTTATCTATTTTAAACATTCACAACGTGGCATACATAATGCCAACTAGTCGCGAAATGGTTTTATAATTTTTCCAACGAGACAACGAAATAATCACTAAAACCATATTTACGATTACAATGCTGACGCGATAAAAATAGAAAGCGGAACTTACTTTCTGACGTATCTCATATTATAACTCGCACAAATATAATCATTGACATCAGACATTATTCTAACTTTATGGCAAACAAATTCATTTTTAAAAACCATGTAATAAAAAATATACACATTTTTCAATTTATTTAAATTTTTTTTTTTGAAACTTTTTTTTATTTTAAAAGAAATTGCACCTTGTGTGTCTTTTACAATAGACATTAGAAATACATTTTTATTTTTAAATGATATTTTTTTTTTTGTAAATACAGAAAATATTATTTATTTACCATTCGTCAAGTATCGTTTAGTTTCCTTTTTAAAATTATACATTGCTTTTCATTTACATATTTTTCTAAAAAGTTATCCACTTAAAAGTATAATTCGTGACAAATTTAAATAATTCCCTTAATTTACTCCAAACAATGAACAACACGTTTTATATAAAAATATAAGTTAATAATAATTAAAAATTTTGAGGATTTATTATTCCAAATCTCCTTAAATTTAATTAAAAATCACAAGAGTTACAAAAATAACTGTTCTTTTAAGTATTATTATATCAAAATATTACTATAAATTATAAATGTATAAATATATTTTTATATTATAAATAAAATAACAAATGAGTTGTATTTCCAATAACGAGTGATTTTTTAAATTTCATTAACACATTTGTAAAAAGAAATATTCAAATATAGTTTCATGTAGCTCAACCAACAATATAAAAGAAATTTAATTTATATTGTACATAAAACAATTATTTTTCAGAATTTACATGTTTTGAACAAAGAAACTCATTCGAAAAGCTACTTAAAACTGCAATAAATGATACGCAATTTAAAACACATAACTTTTTAACAAAATATAAAAATTCGTTTTGACAAATAACCCTATAAATCTTTACCAATGTTTTACTAAATAATGTCTTATGATTTACAAATTTATTATTTCCTTCTCTTATAAATAATTGTTGAGAAGTTTATTTCAATTACGCACCAACACTCATTTCTTTATTATTGTGTCCATAATTTATTTTTTCTATTAATTAATAGAGAAATCAAAATTCTAAAAATAAAATATTATTTCAGATAATACATGATAATAAAAAAATAATTTTTCCACATAAAATTATAGTTACTGAGATGGCTAAGATTAAAAATTATGATAGTAATAAATTGTCGAACTTATTAACTTATAATGACTACTTTACATTTATAAATTTAATATTTTTTCATAAAAATATAATATTTTACTATATAACATAAATTATACGAAAAATACGATGGTAAAATATAACGGTATAAAAATATAAACAATGTTTATTTAAAAAGCTACTTTAAAACAATAATATCTATAATATATAACCAGACTACTTTCTGGGTTATTTTGTTCCTTTTTGCAACTTATTTTACTAAGCGATATGTTTCTACTCCGTAAATAATATACGGGTAAGACATTAAATTTGCAAACATTCACATTCAAACAAATTGGAGAAATTATATATGCCGTAGACCGAATAAATAATTCAAGTGTTTACAACAAATTTAAATTAAAAAATTTCATTTTGGGGTACGGGCAATTCATTTTTCACCCTCAAATAATCAGCTAATTTTAAAGCTCATAGAAACTATTAATTTACAGCTAAGGATATAACTAGTTTTCATGGAAATCAGAAGCTCTATATTTTACTATTTTGGAAAATTATATTACGGATTACTTATGTTGTTATTATAATTATTATTAAATTTTTATAATAATAATATATTTAAATTAAATAATTTAATATTTTAAAGTCTAACTTCTACTAGTCTTTATTTTGTAAGTTTAAATATCATAAGATTGTTTGAGGGGGCAAAATAAATATTCTATTTATACTGTCTTGTCGTACAAGGCCTAATTTTTTCATAAAAAACAGTATTTTCCATATTATTTAGTACATATATAAATATACCAAATGTACTGCAATTGTAACATCTAGTATCATGTTTAAATATTATGCTAATGAATAACACGTTTTTCTTAAATCCAAACATGAACTAATTTTCATTAAAAACATTCGACTGACAGCACCAATTGTATATCGATTGGTAAAAGATCAATAAACGACTAAAAACCTACACTCAGCGACTACCGGTCTGAGTTAATTTATTAATGGCATGATGGACGGGTCAAACGTGACAGAACGATGGAGTGAAGAATGATGTCACCAATAGAAGCGATCGTATCGTAAAGGAAAAAGCCCAGCAAAATAATGCGTTACACATTTGATATGAAAAAAAAATCGAAAAAAAAAGTACTCAAAGTGAAACACGACAACGTTAAGTCGAAAGCGATCCGGAGTGAAAATATCGAGTAATTATTATTTATTTTCGTTTCATGTTTCACAAGTTTTATTTTATCGGAAAATCTAACGCAATTTACATCGGATAAAATAGTGTTAATTGAGAGATGGGGCCGGGTGTCGATGAAAAATCACAAGCAGCTGTCAAATCAGAGTATTACACAATAACACAATATATATACATAACTATAGAACTGTGGAAGTTCGTGTACAGCAGTTGCGGATTTAGATTCTTTGCTTAAGGGGGGGGGGGCAATATTTTTTAATACATTTATACATACATGGATATTAAAATGTTAATTTGTATATTATTTATGTATGTTATTTTTTATTTTTTTTATTTATATTTATATGTTATCCAACTATAGCTTCAGTTGATTATTTCTAAGCAAAACATCAAATTTCAATAAAAAAAAAAAATGTATAATATAATATATATAAAATAAGTACATTACATTAATTTTTCATCTCAAATTGACATAATTATTATTTAAATATATCTTAATTGAAATATAAAATCTAATTTTTTTTTTCATGCTTGTAAATCTATTGATAATATTTTCGGAGGTATCAAATTCACGATATTTAGTAAAGGTGCATTCACCGTATCCGTGTCATGTTATAATATACTTTTAAAAAAAATTTGAAAAAAGTGCTTTCACATACAGTTCAAAATGTCTAGGGGGGCCATAGCCCCTTAACCCCCCCCCCCCTAAACGCTGCCATTAGTGTATAGAACGTGCTGTAAAATATATAGTGGATATGTACCGAAACATTTTTTCGACAAACAGACGGTTACTTGAACAATTGCCAACCACCACTCCAACTCCCATACACACCCCTACCATCATCGTCATCTCTTATTGCTTGGTGAAATTACGGCGCTTGCGCATATGTATGTGTTTCTGTGTGGATGTAGAAAGGTGGTTTTGGGTTTTTGGCTCAGAAAACTTCTTCGGTCTCATCCTGTTTGTGATGTATGTTTTTGTCGCTCACACCCCGCCATACGAAACGTATAAGCGTATTATTATACATCAAACATGTCTTACTCTTTCTCGCTCTCTCTCTCTCTCTCTCTCTCTCTTTCTCTCTAATACGTTTGTTTATGTACAATATAAACATATCATTTTTTCGTTTTTCGTTTTATCACGCATCACAGTTAACAACGTCGGATGTACTCAAATTGTCATAAAGGCCAACCGGAGATAACGTAATATAATATTATACGTCATCTGTGAACAGCCAAAAATACCAAAATTACTAGTCGTTCAAAGTACCCCAAAATCATTAATATGCGCACACCAATAATAGATAAATATTATTGAATAAAACACATAACAGTACGGAAATATATTTTCTTTCGTCCCTACTCACGCCATTATCACACGTATTACAAAAAATAAAAATAAACAATAATAATGCCATTTACCATAAAGTGAGCATTTATTATTATTATTATTATTATTATTATCAATATTGTGTACCATATTTATAGTAAACTATTTACATACGCAAAATATACGCGTCACACGGACTTAAGAAATGCCATAAAAACTTTGAAAAAGATTAAATACCTATATATCAAAAAAATTATAAAACAACGAATTTTCAATTTTAATTTAAAACCTATAATCTATATCCATAAATATATTATTCGAGTACTATCAAAACACAATACAAAATTAAACCATGTAACAAATCCACAAATATTGATTTTTTACAAATTTGATCATAAATACATGCACACACATTTACTATTAAAATAGATATATAAAATAAATAATAAATGACGTAAAACATTTTGCACTGTTTAATTCTTACTAATCAAATATTTATTATTTATTTAATTAAACCATAAGTACATACTAGAAACTATGTATTCGTATCGAATATTATAGACTAATATGAAGATAATTTATTTGCCAGAGAAAATATATACTTTTTGCCAGTTAACAGTCAGTCTATTTCAAGTAATATTCAAGAATATTTTGTAATACTTCTAAATATATTTGAAAAATATAAATACAGCATATTAATCAATACGTATTGTTATATTTAATATTCAAAAATAATTTATTAAAACTATCTTATTGGGTACTAGAGAGTAAATGTACTGAATACTCATAAAGATAAGAAGTATTTTACATAAATTCTCCTAACATAGGATAAATATAAAATGATTTACACATATCGAATGCTATAGTTTTTAAATAAAAATATAATTTACTCCAGAACGAACAAAAAACTTGCGATCATGGTGAAAATTGGTTGAAAAATAATTTTTTGTAATAAATAGCAACTTTTATTTTAGTATTTTAAAGAATATTAAAAAGTATCTAAATAGTATTTTTAATATATTTGTTTAAATTAAAAAAAATACATTTAAATACATTTAAAACGTATTTTATTAAACATTGTTTCCATTGTTTTTGACCTTTGTAATAATACAAAAAATAAATATATTAAGGCTAAAAAAAAGGAGTAAGAGGGAATATTTCACGGGGTGTGAAATCGAGAATCGAGAACCTAAAGGTTTATCTTATGTAAAGATATAAAAAAATAATAAAAGGAATAAAATAAAAATGTTAGGCAAAACACTGAAATAAATTGTCAAATATTAAAATTTCTTACCTTATGCTCGTGCTCGAAGTCTATCTGGTATCCGCAGAGACGAACGATCGGATAAAGAGATTAAAACAATAAAAAATAAAGGAAAAGGTTGGATCGGTAACATCACTTCCAAAGCAAATTCACTGACAAAGTCAAATAAACCAATACTCAAATTAAGTTGTCTCGCAAAACTATGTCCCGCGGAACACAGAATTGGTCTGGAGAACTGGTTCGTAGTTGGAGTGTGCGCACACATTGACGAGGAGATGAGATCATCGGGTAGTCTAGGGTGTACATTTTGTATATTATAATATCTTTAATATGCTGACTACGTAACAGTCCAATCGATTGATAGTGACAATAGATGTTTTGTCATCTCTATAAGCGTATAGTCGGCGTTACGACCTTTCATTTTGGGTAAGTTTTCGTGCGTGTATGTTTTTATTTATTACAACCGTATGTGGGTTTCCTATCTTTTTTGTATGCGTAAAATGCGTTCTTATAAGTTATTTCTTTTATATTTCTAATTTAAATCAACTGACTACTCTTTGATCGGACAGACCCTTTATTTGTTACTCCTCTGCGTCGTAGTTTTGTTTTATAAGTTCGTGTGGAATTTATATGTTTAAGATTGATTTATAATTTCGATTCCGATGATCAGCATCTTTCGTCTATGTCGGTTATTTGTTTAAGTTTAAACATATGCGTTATATTTTTTTGTTATTATAATTTGAAAATACAATCTGTGTTCCGAGAAAATCAAGTATTAGTATGTTTTATTAAAGAAAATATCACATAGCTGTATATGGTATTTTACATACAAAAATCAATACATTAATAATAACATTTGTGTTAGCTGTGAATACAATGATGATATGTATGTATATCATTACACCTGCATTAAAAACTTGTAATTTTACAAAATAAAAGTATAAAAAACGAAGGTTATACTTATAAGTCGACATTAATTCCATCATTAACATTTTTAGCTATAAATATATGTGTTTGAATATCTGTCATTTTGTTTTTTCATGGTATACCTGCATTAATGTAGTTTTAAATAACCTATTGTAGAATTAAAAAAATCAATAACATAGTAAGAAATTTTATTTAATTAATTAAATGTGGTAAATTGACTACTGCGAGATGGTAAATTACTGTAGGTCATGAACATAAGTTGTATTATATAAATATTATTTTTAGCTCAATAATATTTTTGTGGACTATTATACATTAATGTAGTTTAAACAATTACTTTATTTACCATTGCAAAGTATTTTTCAAATCACCGGTAAGTAATAACGAGTATTTTGTGAATAACGAGTTTATTTTTTAAAAAAAAACGAAAATATTTTTCTTTTAACTAACTGTTACTTTAATATTAGGATTATAATATTTTTTAATAAATCTAAATAAGTTCAAAAAATTTAAAATATTTCATATTTATTAGATTCAAATACAAATTGTATTTATAATAATTTAATGAATACTTGCGAATAAAATTATTAAAAAAGTATTCAATATAACCAAAAATATTTGAACTCAAATACTTTCAACACCAAGTAAAACATATTTACAAATATCTTTTTATTCTTCTTTTTACGCATATTTATATATTTAATTACATTATTCTATACGAAAAAATACACATTTATTATAGCCATAAAACAATAACGCAGTTTAATTACGATGGAAGTCGAGTATAAAATAGTTTTCAACTCCATTTCTCCGTATGTAAATGTACTTAAATTTTTTTTCTTTTTACTGTCTGACCAAGATTATATCGTCCATACAATAGAGTCGTTTAAATAGGATTACATTGTCGGTAGAGGAGAAGTGAAAAATAATACATATGACTCTATACGAAACGGTCATTAAAAACAAAAAGAAGGGTTGACCGCGCTGTAATGAAGACAAGAGAGGTGGATGGGATTATTCTGTCCGAGACCTATGTCGGTTTTATTGTTAGCCAATCTCGCGTCTAATTCACGAAGAAATCTGAAAACAAAAACTTTTGAGAAAATAAAACACCTAATCGTACAGGGTTCAGTTGATTTACACATAACACTTCTGGTTTATCATTTTTGTACGAACACATCGATTTCACCGGATTCTATCCAGTAACACAGCCTATATAATAATATTATTACATACAACAAATAAGATATTTTGTTAATCCTCAGTTACATTATGTTATAAGAGTTCGGAACCCTATTTACACACATAGAACTGCAAAATAAAATTAAACACTGTTGGTAATTCCAAAAAAAATAAAACAGATTTCTAAGTGAATCTTACAAAATTTAAAAAAAAAAGTAAAATATGTGTTTATTATTATTATATATATATGTTATTATTAAAAAAATACATAATTAAATGAAAATTATATTATATTGTAAATAGTTTTTATTTTTTTGAAATTTATTATTATTTTGTATTTTTTCGTTGTGCAACAATTGTATTTATTTTCTTCAAAATATATTTTGAACGTTTTATCTCATCTCAACATGTTTCTGAGATAATTTTGTAAGATTTTCATGCAATATATTCGAATTTTTATAAATATCCACTGACTTAAAGACCATACAAACATATACATATAATATTTTGTGGGAATTAAATTATTTCCTGTAGAAAATATTTTAGATTGGCGAGGAGAGACAAAAAATTCAATTATCCAATTTTATAATAATCTGGACAATAAACTACATTATAAAAAATATAATATAAAATTAGTATAGCTAAGGAAGCTACAAATTACATTTTGAAATCGAACAATTTTTTAAAAATATTGGTGGAATTGATAGTCGAGAAATAAACTGCAAAGCACAAAATCCAATAATACTATAATAGTATATCTGCAAGCACATACATCTAAAAGAAAAATACGAAAATAATAGGAGAATTATTATAGTATACTTTCAGTGAAGAAAACACGGTTGTAAGTATTATAATGGAAAACTGGAACAGCGTGCTCTTGAAAATAGATTAACCCTTTGTCATAAACTCGTACACTCTTACACTGCAATTTGCTTATTTTGATTTAGTTACGGGAGTATAAATACTTTAGTAAATCGAAAAAATAAATTATGTCACTACGTTTTGTGTACTATGTACATTCATAGTGAATGCATAGCTTGAAATGAGTTCAACGTTTAAAAACGTACCCGAGACTTTGAGACCCGCGTGCTATTGAATCGAATCGTCCGCTAAAACTAAAAAAGTATAATTTTATAATTCCAATGTATCGTTTATTAGTATTTATTTTTTCACTCAATTAAAAAATAATTTGACCAACTGTTGATAAATTTGTTTTGATTTTAATATGCTTACATGCGAATTCACAGTGGGATTTCAACTGCATACTGCTATTATTGCAAAAACTAATTATGAAATATTCAAAGGTCAAAAGAATATAAAATATTTTTTTAAAAAGATACTCAATATTTTTATGGTATTAATTATATTTTAGACGATGTTTAATGTATATTATCTTAAATATTACAATAAGCAATCATTTTCAAGAATTATTTTAATATTTAAATTTTTAACACTATTCAAATACGCATGAAGTGTTTTTAAATGAAATAATTTAACAGAAATACGGTATATATTGTGCTTAAGTGCTCAAAATGAATAATTCAAAAAATAAAAAATTGTACAAATACGTGTTTTTTTTTATTGTTTAACTACTGAGAACAATCCGTTCAAAAATTTTATTGACAATAAGGTTATGACATAGACACGGGCTGACAACGTACTATACATTGCGGAAACAATTTGCTTTTAAGATCCAAGTACAACAATCCTAAAGTTTTGGTTAACTCAATATCTGTCCGTTCATATCTTTTTGGCCTTTTTTTCGATTTGTGACAACCTCGATACGCTTTCTTCATAACGGTCAAAACTCGGGTTATATACTATTGTTTACTTATATATATGTACTATAATAGAGCACATACGTCGTGGTGTGCTCGCGAAACGATTTTCATTCGCGTAATAAAAATTTCTTGGGGTCTATCCAAGAAATAAAAAGAAGAACAAAAGATATATATATATTCGAGTATAAATCGATCCCATCATGATCACAAGTTATCTATACTGTATATATAAATTATAAACAATATATATATATATATATTATATATATATAAACATATATTCCATCTCTTTTTCCCTTCTTCCGGTAACGCTTCAAAACCCTCAGCATAGAGAAATGATGGATGACGAAGCGTTGTCTTTGTTGCTCACCACACGAAAACCTCTACTGCCACCACCAGAGGACAGCGATGATACACGCGAATTAATACGTTCGCCGATGATCATAACTCATTGTTTGACCGAGATGACAAGTCGTGATATATTGGGGGAAGAAAGGGAACACGCATATCGTCCCTACACCAACAAATTCTACTCGGCTCAGATCATATATATATCGGAAGCTGACAACACGTCCGATCTATGTAAACAATAAACAATGCTGTCGACTAACAAATTTTCCGACTAAAAAAAAAACATTGTCTGCAATTTCCAGTATTCTCATAATCGTACCATTCAATTTTAAATCAAATTTGAATTAAAAATGTATTTTTTTAAAGATTTAATTTCATTTAATGTCAGAAATAATTGCAACATAATACATATTAACAACAATCTGACTTACTAAAAAAACAAACAAAATGACCAAAATTAAAAGTAAAACTACATTAATTACAATTACATTTTTAATTACGATTCGAAACAAATTACATTTATTTCAATTATTTAACGAGTATAATATACAGAGTCGGTTTCTCAGTTAATTTCATTGAGAAATAAGTTCAAATATATTGCATATATATAACGATTTCAGTTTCCTAAATACTTATGACTTTTTTCGAAATTTAATTCTTTCTATTTAATTGATAATTTATAAGACTTACAAGCCACACAAATTAGTTTGTTTAAAGAAAATTTACCCATTCCGGTGCTTTAAGAATGGACTAAATTTTCCTTTTAAAACATTATCAAGATATTATAATTCCCTTACATTTACTGAGTAAAAACAATTGTATAACATGCACGTTAATAAGTTATAAGTTTAATTCTATTATTATTTTCAATATTTATTCATGTGTTAAAACCTTAAACCTATTCAGTCTTATAATATTAAGCAAAATATATGTACTTAATAACTGATACACATTTATATAATGCACATATTTATAGGTCAATCCTTTGAATACCTAACCTCTTTATAATAGTACTATAAATATGAATATATACGTATTCACAGTTCTAGTATAGAAAAGTATGAAAATTCTTTGATAATTGTTGTCGAAAAATTTAAAGTCAACATATTATGATTAACGTCTTGACGTATTGGGATAAAAAGAAAATATTATCCATACTAAATACAAAAAAAATAAAAACAAAAATTTAATTCTACTGTGTTTTCTATGTATATTACAGACGTCATTCTATTCTACATCATTAAAAACGCTCATATCAGTATCCACCATCATTTTATTGGGTTTGATCATGGCATACCACGCGCTCGAAGTGCAGGTGAGATCATTAAACTATATTTTTTATAATTTTTAGTATAAAAACCTCTGGAACGACTTCGTATTAAGCTTCTACTGTCTCTATATCAATGAAGAAGGAAACAAAAAACGTCACTCCAACAAATATTTAAAACGCAATAATATCGAGTAACCAAAAATATAAAGAAAATAAATATATTTAAAAACTTTCTTTGCAAATTTACTTCACGCACACAATGTAATCACCACCAATGCAGATGTGAATGTTATATTTTAGTATTTTCAACTGTACTGGAAACTAGATCAGTGGTCTTTTTCTCGTACACTAGAATTCGGTTACAATGAGTTCCAAGGGCCTGTATATTTTTCTCGTTGTAACCTCAATGCTCATTGCATTCGGTAAAAACGAGTGCTCGCTGTAAATGCAAAGCGGGAAATAAGACGATTTTATTTTAGTTATAATCGAGATTAAAACTGTATTTATATTACTTAAACATTATTGAAATGGATAACTGATAATAAAATTAATTGAAATACAAAATACAAAATAAAATAAATTAATAATTAAACATTTTTAGATACTTGAATTTAATTTCTTAAGAAATCAAACAATAAAAAAAAAGATAACGACCTGCTCGTAGTAACCGGAAGTTCGTTAGTATACAAGTAGTTTGTTGTATTTTGCTCGTTGTAGCCGATATTTTGTTCTAACCATAAGCATTGTAAATGTATAATTTAACGTACAATCATATGGACTCATACCGGAACCTAGTTTTGAACGTTCTATACAGTATCTCGTTTTAAACGATGTTCGTTGTAGTTATTTCTACTGTATTTACAATCTAAAACTATTTGTTTCAAAATACATACAAACTATCAACAAAAGTTTCTTATTAACTTATCAAGTCGTGCATCATATAAAAAACAATGTAGTTTACTCCGAATATTTTTATTCAAATGTATAATGTATTTTATTATTATTAGGTCGAGGGTTTGGGTTTAATTAAAATTTGACATTTTGTCAGCATCCAATAATTTTATTACTATAATACCACATGAGTTTAATAAATAATTTGAAAAACCGTCAGTTTTATGTCAAATTATATTTTAAAAAATTACCGATTAATATTCGGAAAGTTTTTAGACGCTGGTTTATCGGTTATTTATGTTATATTTTTGTTCGACACAAATGACTATATAACCATCTAAGTGGTTTGTATAGACTATAGAATAAAATATTTGGATTTTGTATTTCTGGGGGTTGAGAATATTTTTAATAAGAATTTAGATATTGGTAAACTATATCGTGAGTCGTGATCAAAACAATAAATATATAATTTATAACGTTATGACTTATCACTTATGAATAATTCTGATAACGTATTTTTTCTTTCGTTTTTTTTAGTACGTTTATTAAGACGTTTTATTACTTTTATAAGTATTTAATTTACAAAGATATTAAATAGGTTATTAGTGATTTATTTACGAGGATACAGACTTGGGTAGTATTCGGAATACTATTTAGAGCTCAAATATTTTTTAAATAGTACCTACATGATATTTTATATTATTTTTATTAAATTCATATTCATTTTAATATCTGTTTTTTTTTTTTTTTTTTTTTTTTTTTTTTATATATTATTTGCTATTTGTACAGTTTTATTGACTTGAATTTACAGTTTTAGTAAACATGTTTTTACTAAATTGTTCAACTAAATCATACTCAAGTACAAATAACATTATAACTTCAGAATAAGAATATAGGCATCATTCCACTTATTTTGATCTCAGAAATAAAATTTCTGACATTATTGGACCTAATAGTTATATTTGCAAGTCAACTACTACGCATCTAAAAATTCAAAAAGATACCCCTAATAACTATAGAATAATCATACACTTTAAAAAAAAAGAAAACGCGGAGTACAATAATTTACAACTCTATTCTGACAAAGCACATAGAGTTATTATTGGAAATATACACCCTTCAATTGATATACTTAAAATATTTACAGAAGAAATAGACTTCACTATAAAACAGGTGACAAATGTTAAACATTATCAAACTAAAACTTATCTACCGTTGTTCTTTACTAACGTTGCTCCTGAAACCATAAGCAAGGAAATATCTAACATAACTCGCCTACTCAATACAAAAGTCAACATAAAAGAACCTAGCAAGCGCCATCAAATTCCTCAATGCCAAAACAGCCAGACATATAGTCATACCAAGGGTTACTGCTCCTATACTCCACGTTATGTAAAATGCGGAGAACCTCATTTCACATCTACATGTACCAAATCACCTGAACAACTATCCAAGTGTGCTTTCTGTAGTGGTAGCCGTCCTGTAAACTATAAAAAGTGCATCATATATAAAAAAAACTTCAACAACATCACCACCATCCACTCAAATCAAGACCAAATGTTCAACAACAAAAATCCACGCAGTCCCACAACCAAAAAATTCTATTTTCCAGTCAGCCAATTAAATTTTCCAGTCAATCATCACACACAAAACCACTACAATTAGCAAACCCACTCATACGCAGAAGCAGCAGGCGCCACTGGTAACGCCCTACCGTTAACTCCTTTAGTACAACTAACATACTATTAACAAACTATTATAACTAAATTCTTAGACGACTTCAAATAAATAATCAACTTTCTTCTCTCCTTATTTACAACAGCCATCTCCAGTCTCCTAAATGTTAAACATGATAAAAAATCAACTCACAGATAACTCTCTTCAAGTTGCAAACGGAGTAGAAACAGTATTAAAAATCATAAAGACGAACTCTTAATAACTTTCTAAGAAAAAAGAATTGATATTGTTCTTATATCCGAAACCCACTTCACAAATAACTTTTTATACCCATGTATACTATGTGATGAGACCATTATATCACATTTATATTTACTTAAACAATATTACTTCTGGCTAACATTGTAAATTATTTGGTTATAGCTGGAAGAGTCGTCATTAATATTCTCCTTTTATAGAATAATTTCTGACTGCTATTTTTAAAATATCAAACCAAATAACTTTCATTTTTTAAACACATTATTAACTTTATACGATAATTAAATGTGTGCACATAATATATATATATATATCCTTTGGAAATTACGACCAGAGCATTCTGTAACAATACATTACAAAAAATATTTATGATAATCATTGTTTATTATTTGTAATTTATCAACTTTAGATGTTCATTCGACTAATGTGTTTTCAGTAAAATAAAACTTAATTAATTTTAATAAAAAAACAACAAATTCTATATTAAATATTTATGCAAATATAGAATAATATTACTAAATTTAAGTGCTTAATTCTATTGTTTTTGTTAAATTATTTTTTTTAATTTATTAATTCATAGTAAGAAGTATAATGTCTTTGAACACACAAATTTAAAATTAGATTTTTACATTTTTAATACTGATATCTGTTTGAATGATAACCAATTAATTGTTTTTTCATTTGACTTACTAATTATTAAATAAACATTTAAAGGAGAAAGACAAAGTATTATAGTAAAATAAATAATTGTATTTTGAAGAATCATTGAGGGATTTAATTGAATTTTAAAAAATATTTTAAAAGGTTAAACTGACTTTATAAGGTGAAAGTAAATAATGTATACTATACATAGTATACATTGATTCTAATATTTTTCTTTTGAATAATTACTTCTAGCATACGTGTATTTTTCTTATTATTTACAAATTTTGCTTAATTTCAATGTTAGTATATACATTTTGAATCATTAATTTATAAACTATGAATACTAATGTATATTAACTAATTACAACCAAACATAATTTTTTTTTTTTTTTTTAATCGTTAAATTATTCTTACACAAACTTTCAGAATTGCTTTTAAATTTATTTCCAAGTACCTTAACAGATTTGGTTTATACTGAATTCAATATTGATTTCATATTCTATTTCAAGAAATTCTTAAAAACTTCTTAAAAACTCGGCGAATTTGAAAAATTGCTCTCCCGCATTAGCACTTTATTGAAATGATTTAACATGACAGCGTAACTTGAGTACAAAGTTGCATCATCATATAAACTACACAACAAATATTTTTGGATCATTTTAAGATCTTTTGATCATAAAATAATAGTAAATGTTTATAAAATCTATACATAATTAATTACTTAGCGTCTTAAAAACTAGCGTAAACAATTGTTAACGTCAAATTGTGTAGGTTGTATTAATATTATTTGAAAAATGACCATACTTCAAGGTCGTTTATTAACTCATCAAAGAAATTTAAAAAATAGAATTTAACAACAAGCTAAATTAATTATCAGATTATTATATATGTATTAGTGCCAGATCTAGAGGGGGCAAGTGGGTACCTTTCCCCGGAGACCAAATATTAAGAGGCGCTTTAAATTTATTAAACAATGAAAATTTTAATAATCTATGATAAACTTCCAAACAGAATAAAAGAAAAAAATTATAATAATATACATTTATGATTAAGTTATAGTTCAAGTTCAGTTGTATACTAGTCACTAATTGTACTAATTGCACTAATTGACAGATATGTGTTTGTCTGAATTCATTAAAATATCAGATAATTTCGACTAAATATAGTAACAAGAAAAACACGCTTTTGTAATATCGTAAATTGTATTTCTATGGATCCGGTCTTCGAGTGGTGATGACTGTCAGACTATGTTATGAAAATACGTTTCAATGAAAAACAATAAAAAAAAACTTCAAATAAATTTATAATGATAATAAACCATTATACCTATTATATTATTCTTGTTGTTACTTGTTTTTAATGATCAATAAATTGTTCAGTGTTCATTGTTAAATATTAACAATGATATTAACTTTATAAATAATAAGAATTTTTCCAATGAAGAAATGAGAGTGAACTAAAAAAGATAGAAGATGCAACTTTTTTATTATCCCAGGGCACCAAATGTCCTAGATCTGGCACTGATGTTTGTATAAATTCTAAAAGTAAATGTAAGGTATGAAAAACTATAACTAACTAACAACATATAATGATAAAATATCTACAGGTGATAGCTATTCAAAATACAAAATACAAAACATACACGAATATTGTAAAATTCTCCAAGTACATAAGCTAGCTAAATGACATTTATAATATTTGTATATATGTTATAATGACGTCTTTTAAACATGATTTCTTAATGAAAAATTAATGAAAACACTTAAACACCGTCTGTCATTTGTAAATTAATGATATTATTAACATGATAATTTAAAATAGGGATTTTTAAAAAAACTATAGAAAACATTTAAATTATTTTTTACGACTTTCATCAATAAATAATAATTACATTCTTATGTCATAATCAATAGTATAATGATGCCAAATATTAAAACTACGAATCAGTATAAAATTTGAAAACCCATGTAACGACCCGTACGGCCACACCACAGCATGTCTAAGCACCACGTGCGATTTCCAACAGGCTATTGGTCGTAAACGAGTTCACTTAAATCGAAAGGTGTTCAAAGTCAATTTCCCTGCAATATGATAATTGTCATGCGATACTTTTGGTTTGTTGTTTACAGTTGTTCATGATCGACAATTGTGCAGACGATTGGCGAATCGCGATGACCTGGCAGCGAATCGCCACCATCACGATGGAGCTGGTGATCTGCGCAATCCATCCGATCCCGGGTGAGTATTACTTCGAGTGGAACACCAAGCTGGCCAACAAATACGGAAAACTGGTGATGCGGAGGGTACCGTACGACGTGCCACTGTCGCTGCCCATGTTCTTCCGGCTGTACCTCATCTGTCGAGTGATGTTGTTGCACAGCAAGTTGTTCACGGACGCGTCGTCCCGCAGCATCGGTGCCCTGAACCGAATCAATTTCAATACGAGGTTCGTGCTGAAAACGCTCATGACCATATGCCCGGGCACGGTACTGCTCGTTTTTATGGTGTCCTTGTGGATAATCGCCAGCTGGACGCTCAGACAGTGCGAGAGGTAACAAAAATAACTACCGAATCCTTAAAATATATATATAATATGAATACTAACATTTCGAAGAAAAAAAAATAAGAAATATGAAAATATATTCATAATACAGTATTATACGATTATGATGTGGTAGGCAGTGATTTGTTATCAAGAGCAATTATCTATATAATATTATGGTAAGCCATACACCAAAATAACATGTTATCCCGTTATGTTTTGACCCAAGTTTATAGTGCTGTAGGAATGGCACAGGGGTGAATTGGCGAAAGGGAAGTCGACAAATTTTTCGATAGACCGGCCTTTGTGGTATAAGCTCTCTTATATTATAATACCTAAAAGTAAATCCCTTATAAGTTAAAATGTAAGTTTACATTTCAAATAGGCAATCAGACATTTTATATCGAAAATAAATGTTATTTACTCTATCCCTTCCGAATTTAAAACACACTGGCTTGTAAGCAAACCTAATTTTTGAACATCCAGTATTCTCATACTTATTTTTTAATCAAATATTTCATTTAACTATCTTTACAATGTCAACAATCTAATTGTCCAATAGTTTCCAAAAGAAAAATTTAATCAACTAAGAAATTATGATATAAACAATTATGAATAATAAGAAATGATTTCATGTTGACGGATTAATGTCATTTTTCGTTTTTCAATAATATTTTACAGAAATAATTTGTGAACGCCAACATATATTCCTGCTGAAAAAACGTCAAAAACTAATAACAGAATAAACAATTATTTTTAAGTAACTCGTCTCGTAGATATGATTTTCGAAGTTTCCTAAAAATGAATTCGAATACTACAAAAAACTAAAAAACATATTAAACTCGTTACATCCACGGGGAAAGTTTAAATTTTCACTGCAAACCGACACACATATATATTAATGGTTACTCCGTTCTGAAGAGACAAAACAATTCAATAGATCTGGTATGAATATTACATGGGTAAAATAGAATTTTGAATCATGACAATTCAAATCTACTTGGTAGCCAGTCTAGTAGATAGGGTCATTTAGAGGAATTGGAATATAATTATAAAACGACTGGAAAAATTTTCGTGTATCACTAATATTTATCATAATGATCGATATATTTTATTGTATCTTTTATGGTATACTAATCTACGATTTCGATATCTCAGATGCATAATAAATAAGTGTGTATTGTATATATATATATACATATTTATGTAATACAGAAATGTCTGATTGTCAATATTCTGCAAACCTGTGATTTACATACAATTAGATAAATACTAAACCATACGTTATAAAAATATGAATTCGGGCTGTAGATGTCTTACCAAAATATATATCCTATATATTTCATGTGCGATCATATGGAAATATTTAAGGATACGATTTTCTTCTTTTTCTTTTTTAGTAACCGGAATGTTCGAAAAATATTAAAGTTCTAGATATCGAGCTCTTATACGTGTATAATTTTTTTTTATTTTTTTTTCTCGTGTTTTTGGGAGGTAAATTTGCAAATTTCACATGGAAAGACCATACTCGTCATTTAAAATAACACATAATATTATATAATATTTTATAATTTTTTGCGTCACGACCGATATAATAATGTTTAATATTTAGATTGTATATTATAATAAACACACGTCTCAACCCTTACTGTCATATTAAAAATAATATTTTATAATATAATTTTGCAACAGTTCAAGGTTACACCTAACCACCGAGAATACCTGGTTTTTTATTGAAGACAAATGTGTGTGTACATGTTTATGTAAATAATTGTGTATGTTATAAAAAAACGAACTATGACATAAATAAGATATTCCATAATTTACACTATAAAAGATAATTTTTCATTTTTTTGACCACTATTGAATGAAAAATGTGAATTGTAGAAAAAAATATGTGTTTCTATTTATTTTGGATGACCTGTTTTTCATTATTATTTTTCTTTTTTCTTTTTTTGTAAACGCCAAATAATTCAAAGTTTTCAGTTACTTTTTAACATTCGATTCTACTTTTTTTTAGTTAGCAACTATTTTTGAAAACGTATCCTGGTATCCAAATATTTATATAAATCATAGATTTTACCGACTTAATATATCAATGTTTTCCTAACAACATTCAAACGAAATAATAAGTTCAAAAAAAATAAGTTAATTATGTTTCATAATCAAATTTCAAATGTTGTTCATAAGTTTATTATGTTAATTCTACATTAAATCTCCGAATTTTCTAGTTTAATTCAAAATCAGTATGGAATTTTATAATAGTAAAAAAACATTGTGTACATTTTAATGCCAAAAATTATTATATTATTATTATTATTATTATTATTATTATTATTATTATTATTATTATTATTATTATTATTATTATATTATTATTATTATTATTATTATATTTATATTATTATTATTATTATTATTATTATTATTATTATTATTATTATTATTATTATTATTATTATTATTATTATTATTATTATTATTATTATTATTATTATTATTATTATTATTATTATTATTATTATTATTATTATTATTATTATTATTAATATTATTATTATTAATATTATTATTATTAATATTATTATTATTTTTATTAAATTTCTTAAATTTTCTAATTCTGTTTTTAACGTTCTTTTACATAGCCGTACATACGTGACCCGTAAGAACGACTGCGATTTCGGCAATTTATCACGTCGATACATTTTCAAGGCATTTTAAAACCAAAGATAAATCGAATTTTAAATTCATCAAAATGCTTTTGTCACCTATCCAAGTAAAATTTAAAATACTGTTTTTAACTGATAATCAATAATTGAACACAATTTATTTCTCGATATAAATGACATAAAAGTTCATGCATTAATACAAAAACTTCACTTTGCTTATATACATCTTAATTACGCTAATCTAACTCCCGACACAATAAAGTGATTATTTTTTGAAATTTCTATTCATAATATATTTGAGCAGACGCAAACGTACTATTAAGAACCCTCACATAGAGTAGTTTTTGAGTGACAACCAGATGTTAACGTACAATTTAATTCAGTAATTGCTAACTGAAAGTTTGGTAACGTTTAAACATCGTTATCACATTAGCTATATACATACATGTATGTATATTACTTTTTTAATTAGTAAAGTGCACTTGATATTAAAACGCCTAACAGATATACATTTTATCAAGTTCGTAGAAAATTGCGCATCACTGTTATATTATATTGATTAATACGATTTTATTTAACTCGAAATTTTTAAACAATTGTTTAAATTAACATATAAGAAATCTTACCAAAGACAAAAATCTCATATTTAATTTATTATTATTATTTCTTTTTTAATAATTGTTTTGCTTTGTTTTATTTTAAGCTATGTGAGGATTGTTTATAGTTAACCAAATCGTTTCAATTTTTAAACACGATTTACAATCGTATAACTGACATACCTGAATAATTTTCAAGGTTAATTACGCAAAGTATAACGTACCAAATTCGACACAGTTCATTTTCAAAAACTCATCGATATCAAATAACTACACTGTACTCCTTAAAATCATTTCCGAACATCAATACAAAAATACGAGTGTATTCACTAAAATTTTGAAACCTAATATTAGCACATTTTGTAGTAGAAAACTCATTTGAAAAACATTAGAAAATATATACATTTCACGCGGTACAAATGTATTTTTATACTACATTTTGTGCCGAATATTTTAAATAAACGACTATCACGTATACGTCATCAAATAGTTATCAAATAATTTTGATGCGAAATCATCATAGACAGTCATGAAAAACTTTGTTTTCTAATTTTCGGATATTCATTGGAATGAAAAAATTTTCTACCAGGAATTTATTTTACATACGTAAATGTGTCCCTACAATGATCTTGTACAATATTTTGGATATGCTTGTATAATTGAGAGAAAATATTAACACTAACGTTTTATAAACATTATATTTATTTTTTACTTTAAATAAATGTACAATGTATAAACAAATATTGTTTTTTGTTCAAAAAACGTAAATACTTTATAACATATATGAGTGTGTATTTGTATATAATATTGACGTTTATCTTTTAATTTATACCTTTGTGTGAATAAATCAAAAATTAAATTAAGCCCTAAAATAGAATGATTTTCTATTTGTTTACGTGCAGAAATTGAATATAATACCCACAAATAATAATGTTACTGGAAATTTAATATTAACGAAAATAAAAAGAACGGTTGGAACTTTGAACTGTTGCGAAACCTTTTTTATATAATACCGAAGACTGAGTATACTTTTCAATGGAAACTTTAAAACCCAAATATTAACAAGTTTATGTTAGTTTTCGTCAAATGAGAGTCGCAAAAATAGACAGTAACACAATTTCAGAACATCGACAAAAATAAAAGAAAAACTGTTTATACCAATAAATATTATATTTTAAGTTTACATATTTTATTTATAATAATATTTCAATCAGTACCTCAAACCAATCTGAAAGAAAATACATACCAGCCCTACGACTAACACTTATAAGCACCTCAAATTAACTATCTATGTTAATTAAACATTAAGAATATACAACTGATGTAAAATGTGTGATAATTATTATAGGTGATACTAAAATGATACTATTCGTCTAAAAAATAAAAACACTTTTTACACTTTTATTTTGAATATCTATGACCCGTATAGGTAAGTTAATCGTTTACGGTCCGCTGACCAGTCAAAATCCCATAAAAACTAATGTTCAACTTACAATTTATTATCTAAATTAAAAATAACACAGTCCAGTGTAAATAAAACATGTATATAATATACAATCATGACATATATTCTCTAGGATATTTAATAACGATAAAACTTGACTTTTCAATTTGTACATACTACACCTACTTTTTAATCAAATTAAATGGTCTTAGATAAGAACTTACCAAATTTCTTAAATTTTAATTAATTATACATGACGAACTTACCATTCTTTTGAATAATTCTTAAAAATGTGAAAACGTATAAAATATTAATAAAAAATATTTTATATTTATACATGTAATTTTTGATAACGTGATTATATATTTTCGGAACAACGTCTATTTAAAATAGCCGTAATATCTACTTTTTTGGAATCATGTTTTTGTATAATATTATACATACGTTTTATATCTTAAATCATAATGTTGGCAATTATAATTATTCACTCACTACGTGCGTAAACATAACTATAAACAAAAGAGAGGCATTTCTCGCTTGTTGTACTATTACTATAAATTTTCTTCCAATTTACTGAGTTTATCTGAAATACTAAATGTATAAATCAAATATAAACAAAAACACTAGTCATAATAATAATATAAAATACACCATTAAACGTATAAATGATTTATTAATGGTAAATTATTATTATTATTATTATTATTATTATTATATTATTATTATTATTATTATTATTATTATTATTATTATTATTATTATTAATTATTATTATTATTATTATTATTCTAGTAGAACATTATCTGTGAATAATGAAGATAATAATTTTTAAAGTAACAGTATATTTTATTCTCAACAACTTCCTGAAAACTTACATAAAAATTTCTTTACCCAAATTCTGATTAAGTATTCTTCAAAATAGCTCATACATATTTTAATTCTCTTATATCAAAATGGTTTTCTTTCACTTATAATTTCATTTAATTCTAACCTTCTTCTTCTCCTTCGCCTCTATCTCAACTATTTGGAATCGTCCACCTGTGTCCTAAACTTCCACTTGACACGATCTTCTACATCATCTACGCACACATCAGCAAATCTCATATCACACCCAATCGCATCCAACCACTAATGTGGTTGGTGGTTAATTTTGATAACCGTTCTTACAAAATTCCTTTGAATTCTAATAAACTATTAATTTGAAAACTTTGAGATTTTAATATTCGGCTGTATTTTAAATACAAAAAAATCCATTTAACTAGGTACTTAAAACTAATAAGTTTATTAGCAATACTTTCAATCATTTTTCTTATAAAAAAAACTACTCGTATATTGAGTTTAGAAAATTCATTAATTTATACATTCATTACATTATCTTCAATATTTCTCTAATAACAAAAATTTTTATAAATTTAAGTTTTTTGAAATTATTTTATAATAATTTTCTTACTTCACATTAAATTTAATAATTAAAAATAAAACAAAATATATTAATGTTATGTTTTTGACAGTAAGTATAATAAAAATATTTATTAATTATGTAATTTAAATTATCTATTTAATATTAATAGCAATTATAAATATCTTTCTGTTGAAAATAATAATTTGTATAACCGGTTGTTTAGTAATTTATCTTATAATAAATCTTATGAAACATAAACCATTTACTGAAAAACACTAAAACATTTAAATTCTAATATTATTTTTATTCATTAGACGAATTCGTCAATCTTATAGAGTCTATTCCGAAAAGACGTTTCGAAAACGATCATACAATCATACTTAAGTTTTTGTTTTTTTTTAACCATGATTACGCGTACTTTAGACTATAGTGATTTTAATGCATCGTTTTAAATCTCGTCGCATACAATCTAAAGAATTCACAAGAAAAATGAAAAGTTTATCTATTTTCCTTTTTTAATTCTGTTTCATTTTCTCGCTTTTGTTTATTTTTACGGACCAAAAAAAAAAAAAAAAAGGAGCAAGTAGAATATTACTACATTAGAGCTCCTTTTCTATTTTTCTTTTTATCTTAATTATCAATTTCCTTTGAGTTATTTCCACATTTTTTTTTTTGCTTTCGTTCTTTCTGTTCGTTTTTATATCCCCGTCCATAGACGGCCAGTCGCAAATTACTCCAGGGAACAATTATTCTTGCCGACAAAATAAATGCACACGGCTCTAACTCACAAAATAAATAACAATGCCAAAAACAGCATAAATAAATAAATATATATATATATATATATATATATATAAGTTGATCTGGTCGACGAATTCTCACGAAAAACAATAATCAAACTACGTTTTTCAAAAAAGAAAAACGAACCAAAACGATTATACATCCATCACTAGTGTTTATCTCTTGTCCGTCCGTCTCATCGTTATTTTCCGCGACCATCGTCATCATTCCATTCGATTTACCACTTTAAACCTTTATCGTCCAACTTTTCGTCGTCAACGATTTTATATTTCCATTAAAATTCCACCACTACGGCGCATCGCTGGATTGTATAATTACACATATATGTTTACCTACACATTGCGGTCGATAGCAAAGTGCGGCGGTTTACTACGTAATAAATCCGATGAAATTTCCGACCGGTAACTTCGTGAAGATGGTTAGCACGTGCAATAAGGCCTTTTTCAGACAAGACACTTATTGGTGGTCAGCCTTTAGAATCGCACAACAAAATAAAAATGTCCTCCTATAAATAAACTGCCTTTCATACGAGCACTTATAGTTGACAATTATATAATTCTAAGTAAATATTTTATAGTATGATATAATTTAATGTCGATAAAACCATAGAGATGGACGAAACTACTTCACTTTCTTGTTTAATTAAAAATAAATATAAATAACGTAAAAAGTACCTAAAAGGTATTTTTCATACTCAAATATAAGTGCACATTTTTCTAACTACTTTAGAATTTCGACTAAATCTTTTTTTTTTTTTTTAAATTACTCAACTTAATAAAATATGACAATATAATCGACATTCAATTTCAATAATTAATTTATCAACATTCATGTTTAGTGATCATCAAAGTTGGTAACCAAACAGATTTAATTTAAAATTAAAAACCCGAGTGAATTTCAAGTTGCACATGTTTCGTTCGAAGATCGTACTAATTTAATTTTAATACTTATTCATTGGCTAAGGTTACTAATATTGTGTTTCACAACTAGATGTAATGGCATATAAAACCTCTATATTTGAATTTAGAATCGGTAGCTATATTTCATTTGAATGAAATCATTAATTCATTAATTCATCATAATAATTTGCTGACAGTGCGATTCTTTTAGGACAATATGGGGCCGCACACAGAGTATCTCGTCTAAAAGAGGTCTAAGACTGAAAGCCAAATACGATGTCATTACTGGGCGTGGCACCAGCGGTTTCAGCTTAACGCCCGAACACGAATTAAAGTTATTTAAAACTAAAATATTTGCTAATCCACTGTGCGCAATGATATGCGATATAATTAACTTGTCTGTACTTATAACGTTCTTGTTTGTATAATTAGCGTATGTCTAGTGCACTGCGCAAAAGGGGGGCATTTAATAGAGAAGCGTGACCTAAAAAGGGTATAATATATACCGTATATGAAACAACAAAACGAATATCTTCCACCTAGCCGCAGTTGTTAAATAAAGACATAATATTATATATATTACATAAAAATATAATACGAAGCCGTATAAATATAAAATTATTTTGTAATCAAAATATAAATAATTTGCATATAAGTGTTCATATAAATGAACAAAAGGATGCAATTATTTTGTTAAAATCTAAGAAAAAAAAATCAGATTATTACATAAGTATATAGCAATTTATTGATATATTTAATATGTTCAAGTGCTTCTACATATTTTCTATTGCGAATAAATTCAAGTAACTATTAGAACGTTAATTTGCAATATATTAAATATATATTGATTTTAAATGTAATGTAACGTAATGTAACGTAAGATAGTTTTATTTATATCACTTAATTAATGTATTATTATTATTCATTCAATTACTGCTAATACGAATTGATAAATACAAAAAAGAACAAGTTTAATTTTGAAATGCTTACTAATGAATCTGATATCTATTCATAATGTAAAAAGATTAAAATTAAAAATTGCATATAAATTATTTTTCACATTATTGAAGATAGTTAGACTAATTTATCGATGAATAATTGAAATAAATTTTTTAAATGAAAGTAAACGTATATACTATAAACAAGAATGTGAGTGAGTTAAGTTTTTAAGTAAACTTCTTAAATGCTGTTAGTCAATGATAAATCTGTAGAAAATATTCAGAAATTATTTTAGAAAATTAATTATAATACGGTCGTATTTACTGTCCATGAAATGCATACGATATACTTAACACTACAATATAAATCTTTTCAAAATATAATAATACATTATTGAGACGTCATATAATACTCGTGTATACATATTTATATTTTAATTCACAAGTTTATAAATATTTAGTTTTGTTTAATAGTGGCTGGTGTGTATAATATATATATACGTTACTCAAATGATATCTATCGTTGATATTAGTAATCTTTACTTTCCAGTTATGGTTAGTAATATATATATAACATGTATGTCCGATAAATCGCATCGGAGGATTAATAATCATATACTCCCATTGTGCAATCTTATTGTTCAGCGGTCGCCGACACAAACTAATCACACACAATATGTACGACATTGATTAACTGTATACCGAGTGTTGTCTTTTTATTCTTCTTTGTGTGTGTGTGTGTTTTTTTTCGTATACGTCAACGACTGTAATGTGCCCGTCGGTGGCATGAAGAATAATGATGAATACAAATTAATGACCAAAATAATAATAATAATAATATTGACGTTATTAAACTATTATTCTTTCTCGAAATTTCTCGCTCATTATTAATAAATATTTTATACTAATACCTGTATATAATATAAATGTTTAAAAAGTAGGTTTTTCTTTTTTCTTTATTTTCTACAAAATTATTTGGTATTTATTTATTTTTTATATTGAAAAAAAATTATTACAATCGACTACATAATAAAATATTCTAATCATCGAACGGAAGAGAGACGATCTAGCGTAACCACTACACTGTCCTATCGCAGTAGTACGGACATTGTATATTGCACGCAGGTTCCACGACGAGGACCACGCCAATTACTTGAACTCGATGTGGCTGATAGCCATCACGTTACTCAGTGTAGGCTACGGAGACATTGTACCAAACACGTACTGCGGACGTGGCATCACGCTCTCCTGCGGTATTATGGTAAGATCAATTACAAACACACACACACACACACACACACACACACACACACACAAACAGCCGATGTATGCTTTAACTACTGTTTTTAACGGTAACCCATTATCTCAACTGAAAACCTGGAAAAGGTTTACATAACTACAAAATACTTATATTATTATTTCTAAGTTCTTCGTCGACGAACGAAAGCGAAAGTTAAAAATGTAATTGACTTTAACAAATTAAAAGCGGACTGTTTACTCTGTAGCTATTACGAAATCGGAATTGTGTATTGAGGTGTATGTAGAAATGGTAAGGGGTGGCATTCATACGTAAATTTAAGCGCGGTGTACATGGGGTTTTCCGTGTAGTCGGCAAATCCGGAAAGTCATTTTGAATTTCTCTTGCATCTACTACCCTTTATCTCCGCCACACGTAATTCAATTAAGCTTATATCTCGAATAGTAATAATCGTAAACCAATTTTAATAGAGGACATACCCACCCGACACAGCTGTAACCACCACCACTGCCATGAATTAACTACATCCTGGCACAAGCTTCTGCTAACTTTGTAGACGCGACACAAAGTTTTAGAACTTTATTTGCTTTAAAAAGCTATTTGAAATCAGTGGAAACCAATTGAATTGAAAGCTTTCATATGTTCTGCCCATGTGTTCGTATATTTTTTTACATTATACATTTAAAAGATGATTTCTAATGAAAGAGTGGATAGAAATAATTTAATTCCTACATGACTCATTTTAAACATTTTGAATCAACATGGTACAATGTATGTTTTTCGTTTATCTGTTCATAATTTTAGATACTCGCAAAACCTATATTAGGGAAAACCGTTAGTTTTACCAATACCAAAATTAGCTTCGAAAAAATACCTTCGATATAATCGTATATGATCTAGTACTCAATGCATCATCACGGTATTTATTTTATAAAACTCTTATACATTTTTTTATTTTAAGAAATATAATAAAATTATGTTAATATAATTGTTCACAAACTGAACACTTTGTATATTACATTTTTTTGTTTTGCAGTATTTCATATAATTCCTTGTTGCTGAATTACGATGATGTTTCACAAGAAGGATGATTTAATAAATCATTTTTCATAGTAGATCTTATGTACGTGAAGTTGGCACCACCACTTTACGCTATCATCGTCAAAACTTCACAGATATTTTGCAAATAATTTGTTAATATTTGCTAAGTTATTTTTAGAATATGCATATCATCCAGTTTGCAAATAAAAATATTTTTTTCCTTGCGATGCCAACTTCACGCTAGCACTACCTCTTTACGCTATCAATGTATTATTATATGTGTTATATTATACACTATTATACATTTTATATTTATACATATACATTTTGTGTCTAAATATAAAATGTAAAATTCTTGGATAAAATAATATTAGGAAATTGGAATCTATTGGATTATACTATAATCTATAATCCCACAAATTATTTTTCTAATTAAATTATTTAAATATAAAAATAATTCTGTTAATAAAAAAATAAGATTTAAATAAAATCAATGTAAAAATAATAATAAATATTCACTTAAATTAATATAAATAAATATTTTTATATTATAAAATAATTTTCCATATTGAGTGTATAAATATCAACTATATAAAAATATTAAAATGATTAATAAAAAATATAAATAATCTAATCAAATTATTAATTTTATTATCCATAAATCCATAAAGACCACTAGAATAGAAACTCGTGATTTATTTAAGAATTCCCATGCTTTACGGTGTAAAAGTAAACAATAAACGATGTGCAAGGGCCAAAGAGACGCGTCATGTGTTAGGTGCAATATAATATTAGCAAAGAATTATTTTTTGTTTTTATTCTATTGCCTATATCTATCAGTGTTCAATAAACGAACAAGATAACATTGTACATTTGTACAACAAATATATTTTTAAATCTATTTTTTCACGCACGCGCTATTATTATTATTATTATTATTATTATTATTATTATTATTAAAACTCAGAACTAAAGTATTTGACTGTAAGAAATATGAAATAAAAATTATCTCATGACAAATCATCCTAATATCTAATAACACAAAACAGCTATGATTAAAATATTATTAAATTATTATTATATAAAAATAAGCAAAAGGGAGGTTTGCCACTGCGCACACGTGTTGTTTATGAAGATTGACGTACTCGACGTCAATACTTGACGTATCGTCGTGTGAAACATAGAAATCGACGGTACAATCGTAGTGGACAAGAATAATTGTGCATAATAATAATTATAACAATAATAATAATAAAAAGACACTAGGGCTACAATAAAAAAAGAACATTAAATAGTGTGACTACATAGAAGAAAACCTAGTGTATGACATTTCCTTTTTTCATAACTTGTCTTAATTTCACATTATAAATGTCTAAAAAAAATCATACAAGTTAATCAACTTACAAATAAACAACTTTAAAAAAATAAAAACATTATATCATAGAATAAGTTCTCTATGTGGTTCAAAAATTTTGATTGTAGCTCCGTGTTTTACGTTCGCGTATAATAAATATTTAGTTCTTTAATTTGTTCTTTTTCTTATATTTTATGAGATTCTACGTCATCACTTGTATTTATTGTAAAAACTTATCTTTATAGATCATATAATAACAAACAAAAAAGTTCTTTAATTTGAATGTAGCATCCTCTTAATAATATTAGAAATATTGTTTTAATTTGATTTTAAAACTTACGTTATTGGCCATAATAATTTTTATTAACAAATACACAACTAAATATTCTATTAAAATATATTGTGGATAACATATAAATATGGTGAAATAAAAACTTAAATATAGACACTACCACTAAACAATACAGGTCAAAACAAATTATATCCGTAAAATGAAATAACTACTATACTACTATTAAAATATTATTTATAAAGCAGAATTTCTTCATGTATAAAATTTTATCCAAGAATTTTACACTTCATATTTAGACACATAACGTAAATGTATAAATTCAGGATGGGATGCTAAAACAGTCTATTTTAGAAATATATTTTTCGATAGTAATTTAAGGTTAGAATGCTCCTTGTATAATATAGTATAATTATAATAATACAATATATATCTACTCCAAAATATTATTGCTTAAGATTTTACAAAAATTTAATTTTTAAACCATTTAATAAACAAAAGAATTTATGGTTAAATTTTGTACTATTTATATTAGTGTAACAAGTTAGAAAAAATTAATCTAATCTCTTAATATTATTTTATCCAAGAATTTTACATTTTATATTTAGACACAAAATGTATATTTATAAACATAAAATGTATAGTATATAATAGTGTATAATAAAGCACATATAATATTACTTTGATAGCGTAAAGTGGTGATGCGAGTGTGAAATTGGTACCGCAAGCAGAAAAACATTTTTATCTGCAAACTGGATGATATACAAATTCTAAAAATAACTTAGCAAATATTAGCAAATTATTTGCAAAATGTTTGTGAAGGTTTGACGTAAATAGTGTAAAGTGGTGGTGCTAACTTCACGCACGTGTAGATCTTCCATAAAATACAAAATACACATACTATTGAACACGGTCTTGAAGTTCGATAACTGTTTAAAATTCTATCATGATTGGTTTAAATGCATAAATAAACTTACGCTTAGGATATTTTGGGCTGAAAAACGATCGAAGTAACGAATTTCGTGTCATGTATTTTAATCAACATTGTCGTGCACACAAAAAACAAAGAAAAAAATACGTCATGTTTTAAAATTGTGTTATTGTCTTTTTTTTATGCATCATAGATATAATCTCAGTAAGAAAAAACTGTACATATCGATGTGTTTTTGGAGTCGATAGGATAAAAATAATTAAAATCGCGTTTCTATACAAGAGAAGTACTTTAATATTTTTAATTTTTAATTTAATTTTTTTTACGGGGTCTGGGTTGTGATCAATATACTATGTCTGGGGCTCTGTAGGTATCATGATGAAGATCACGCTAACCTGCTGAACTCCATGTGGTTCATAGCGATCACGTTCCTGAGCGTGGGCTTCGGAGACATAGTGCCAAACACTTACTGCGGTCGTGGCATTGCGGTCACCACCGGCATAATGGTAAGACCGACTCCAGAACAACCAAACAAAATATCCCAGTGGCATCGACTTTAGTGATCAAAAAATATATACAGCCAAAAGCTTCGAAAAAATCTAGCGCGCTTGCTTGGAAAATGCATTAAAAACAGTCGAGGGAGGTATATTCTTTTGAATGGTGAAAAGCACCGAAATTAGATTTAGAATATATAAAGGACAAAATACGATGTCTAAAGTATTCGTATGAAATATACATACAATGGTTTGGAAAACAAAAGTATAGATTAATTTATTTTAAACGTGTTTTCATACATATACGTAATTATACACACATACAAACACATACTCGTATTATTTATTACATACACTACGATTTGTAATTACTGGTTTTGTGTTCAAATGTTTTTCAACACTGACCAATCGTAATGATTTTATACGAATTCTTTCTGATAACATTGTAGTTATAATAATATAATAAAAATACACATTTTAACGACCACTCATACACGATGCACGTTCCAAGTGTTTTACTCGAATATTCCGAACACCGTCCAATGTGCTTAGAAGCGCTTTAAAAATGGCCCTTGTACAGTAGTTTTAATATCATCTTAGATACAATATCATAGATATTTCGTAATAATTGATGTATAGCATAATTTTGATATTCACCAACAAACAACCAATTTTGATAATTTTGATATCATAAGTGATATTGTATAAAGTGTTGAAAATTGTTTTTATTATTGTTGTTATAACTATAACTTAGAAATTAGACACTTCTATAAAATATAGATGCACTGTTTTAGATCTAGGTACACTTGCTAAAGTAACAAATTATTATTATACTGACAAAAACAATAACACGTTGTTGTAAGTAGGCAATCGTAATGCTCGATACACTGCAAAATATATAAATATTATTTAAATTATATAACCCCTTTTCAATTAAAGAATACGTGTCAAATAATATTAGTATTAGTATTTGGACATTATCACAATTGGAAAAAAACAAACAGGATAGTATGAAATATGTGTATATTTTTGATGTGAATAATAACATAATATTATTATCTATAACTGCCATGCAATGTGAATTGTATCACGCTTTGTCTAACACTATTTTGCCTCATTCACGTTTAAAGAAAATAATGCAAATAGGCTTTTGAAAAAAGAAAACTTTTACTAGAATCATATTAATGTGTAAATAATTTTCGATTTTTGTTAACACACGGGATGCACGTTGTAATATTATTTTATTTTTAAGTAATAAACCTGTACAGGAACTTCTATATTTAATATTGCATGAAAATTGAACATAATAATATTATACAATATGGCTATGCGAGCATTCAAACGCTTGCCAATTTCATAACTATAACAATCAAAGAAAAAGTGAACTCGTTTGTTTTACATGAGAATATTTTTAATTTTTAGAGATTGAAAATGTTTGAGTTTAAAAATTAATTACCAATTTTAACACGAACAGATAAAACACATCAATAACTAGCATATACCGACTCCAAATACACATTGATATTGAATATTACGGAACATAATATTATATGCTTTAATTTTCCACACTCTCGATTTTATTGCCAAATGCCTCAATGCTATATGATAACAATTTAAAATCTATGTAGACAAACGATAGAATGTTATTACTTTATTTATACGTCGACCGATCAATGGGCGACATCGAAAATCGGGATGCACCAAATAGACTTTTCCGATAACGATCTGTTACTAATCAGAGACAAACAAAGAGTTGAACACTACGCTTTTAATACATTTAACAGTTCAATATTCTAAAATATAAAAATTCAGCATTATTTATTAGTACATAAAGCATTTAAAATTGCATGACATAGTGCTGTTTGTAATACATACTTATATTATAGTAACTATTTTAATTTAATTTAATTTATTTTTTAAATTATTGTTATAATTATTATTAATATTATTATTATTATTATTATTATTATTATTATTATTATTATTATTATTATTATTATTATTATTATTATTATTATTATTATTATTAGTAATATTATTTTTGTTATTTATTTTTATTTATTTATTATTTATTTATTTTTATTTTGTATTATTTATTCATTTATTTATTATTTATTTTAATATTATTATTATTATTATTATTATTAAATTAATATTACTACAATAGCTATATGGCGTTAAACATATAATAAATTAAAAATATTAATTAATATACTTTTAATTAAATGAATAAATTCATACTATTCATTTGTATTTGTTAAAACATATAATAATACAATACACACGGAAATATACTTACAAACAATTCTCATTATTCTTTAGTTATCATCAATCATTCATAAAACAGACTTTCACCCTACCCAAACTTATTCATAATTTTGCATGAACAAATTATTTATGTTGGCTTTGATCATCAAACACAAAATAGATAACTACCAACAATAATGTAGAGTATTGTTTGTAACCCTTAAATATAATACATTTTTACCCTACGATTTGATTTTAGCCAAAATGTGATTTTCAGGGTGCCGGGTGCACAGCTCTTTTAGTGGCCGTTGTGTCACGTAAGATGGAACTTTCCAGAGCTGAAAAGCATGTTCATAATTTCATGATGGACACTCAACTCACTAAACGAGTACAATTTAGAATTTTTATATCGTTTATGATTTCATTTAACATTTATTTTGTTTTATTCAGCTGAAAAATGCTGCGGCAAACGTTCTCAGAGAGACATGGCTAATCTATAAACACACCAGACTGGTGAAAAGGGTGAATGCAGGCAGGGTTCGAACACACCAACGAAAGTTCTTGTTAGCTATATACGCGTAAGTATACCAAAATTTGATATTAGTCGAATTAAACGTATCCAATTTTAATGAAAAAATAACAATACGGATATATGTTTACGACAAAATAAAATCAAACGGTATTTGATGTGTTTTCAATAAAATTCGTATTTTTAAATCATTCAATATTTTTTAATGTAAAATCCATTTAAATATTATTATTATTACTATTCATTTTTTTTAAACACGTAAGCGTGTACCTACAACTTTTCGGAGCCTAATGGAAAATAAGTTATTTTATCTAACTGAATGAACTCATGAACTTATTAAATACTAAAAGTTTACTCATCATATGACTTCGTGACGTACACAGACTTTTTCAATCATTAAACTCTTTATTTATATCAATTGGACTCAATAAAACTTATAAAACTTGGACTTATAAAAGGAAATTATAATTTTTTTTTTATGTATATCAATACAGCTAAATGCGAACATTTTTCTGAGTCGTCTATTTAGAAACATCGTCTACTTGGACCGTCTGTCTAAAAGATAATATTTTATATATTAATCAACACTGTTCAAAATATGTAAAACAAGTTGTTATATAACTTTTAGATAAGAAATAAAATATATTATGTTTGTATTTTTGCCACAGATTGAGAAAAGTAAAAATGGACCAAAGAAAACTGATGGATAACGCTAATACAATAACAGACATGGCCAAAGTGAATAACAGAGGATACTACTCACCCTACTCTTAGCAATAAATAAATATTGAAGATAATGATTGATATATTTTTAGACACAGAATACTGTTTATGAAATAGTATCGGATATGAGTAGCCGATACGACGCGTTCGAAGAACGTTTGGTGAATCTCGAGGACAAACTGGTAGCCTTACAAGAACAGGTAAATAGAAATATTGGGATAAAATAAATCTATCGAATAATATAATAATACTAACTGTGCTTTTAATATATTTTTTACAATTTTTCAAAAACAAAATATTAATATTATTATTATTATTATTTACCTATATACCCATAAAGTCATCACAATAAAATTGTATTTTTAAATGACTTTTTTGTAATAAGCCTAAACCCAATTAATATTTTGTTATTAGTCTTTCAGCTACTCGTATAAGCCTATTTATGTTAAAAAAAAAACATTATTTATTATTATAATTTAACACAAATCAAATAATTATTTTCCATAGAATAAAAATTTGTTAATAACTTTCAACTGAATAGACATTCGGTTGAATACATCTTTTTTTTAAAAAAAAAGATTAAAAACTTGCCAAATTTCAGAAAAACTTTCCATGTGATAGCATGTTTTTAAGTGACAAAACCCTATATATATTTATCTTGTGCAATAGAGTGATTAAGGTATCGCTAACATGTATTTTATAATAATTTATTTTTATAATATATTTCAATATTTACACTTCATTAAGCAACTAAATTTGTAATAAATAGTCCAAATATAAAATAATATCGTATTATGAAACTATAGTTTTTAACTACTAACGCAATTTTTTTTTTTTTATTAGCTTTAAGCGTTAGTTATTACAGCTCAACAACTACTTAAAGATGGATACATAAACGTTGAATAGTGGTATTTACATAGAAAATATATGACTAAAACAATACAAAACAGAACGAACAGACAATAAATTACAATTAATTTTAAGTTAAATTGAGTATCAAGCAGCCTTTGTAAATTTTAAAATTGCTAAAGTTACATGAAGAGAATGGGAATTAAGAATGTTATGAGAATTTATTAGAGAAATATTGATACGAGATAAAAATTGAAATAAATTCTGACGTGGAGAAATGAGAAATTGGCAATCCCACATGATATGATTAAAATCACACCTAACCTCATCATTGTGGTGTGTAATACTGGGGGAGTGATTTAAGGATAATTGGAATGCATGCGCTGGTAATAAATTGTGTTCAAATCGGAGTCGGGAAAATTGAACGATATGACATCTGGGTAAAGGTAAATTATGAAACTATATCTGAGAGGGGATCATGGGTGTTATATACTTATACCACATAACAAAATTGGCTACTGATGAAGCCCATTTACTTTGCCAAGCTTGATCGTGCTTTGCCTTGAAGGGAATGAGAAAGTCGGTTGCAGGAATTTTAAGAACTGGACATTTAAATTTTTATTTGTGCTAACAGCGAGATAGTCCGCCATCTCGTTGCCAAAAATACCTGCATGACTTGGTATCCATAAGAACTCAACAATGGAATTTAGTGAACAAAGATCCAAAAGAGAGGATTTGATAAGAAAAATTAGAGAGGAAGATGAAGAAACGAAAGATACAGAATTTATTAAGTAAAGAACTGATTGGGAGTCGGATACAATTAAAAATTGTTTATGATTTAATGATTTGATGAATTTGAGAGCACTTAAAATAACGTAACATTTGGTGGTAAAAGATTAAGCATGGTGAGGAAGATTATCGGAAAATTTTATGTTTAATTTAGGAATGTAATAAGAGAAACCTGCGGAATTGCTCGATACTGAGCCGTCAGTAAAAACAAACCAAACTTCGGAATAATTCAACTCCACAAACGCGATAAAAATTTGGTTAACGGCAAAGATTGGCTTATTTAATTCGGTATTTCTGGTTTAAAGCTCTTGAAAAAGAGAGATTATATGAATTGAAGTGAATTTAGTCATGGCTTCATATGAAATGTCATAACAATGGAGTCGATTCCTTGGCGTAATTATTGAAGAGGTAAAAGTAGTTAATGTAGAAGAAATAAATGCAAGAATTGGAAATGTTTTTGGCAATTAAAATTATCGCCAACGGATAGACAATATTAAAAATGATTTGAAGATGGAATTCTGGCGATTAGTAATGTATTTTAGCATAAATTTGATCGCGAGTCGCCGTGAACGGATTTCTATAGGAGGACATAATAATTCTATTTCTATACATACGTTAGGCATGGAAAAAACTGCTCCGATAACAGTTCGGAGACAAGAAGTTAACTTTTGTTAACTTGAGTTTAGCTTTTGTAGTGTGCGAGAGGCAGAAACCAATAAGAAAGAGCCATAATCTACTTTTGACCCAATAATTGACTTAAATATTAGTAGCAGTGAGGAGGAATGAGCACCCCACCATGTCCCTGCCTGCGCTCTGAATAAGTTGGACCATTTTGTAGCTAACGAATTTAGATAATTAAAATGAGGGACCCATCTAAGCTTCGGACACAACGTGCTAAGGAGGGTCGCGTGTTGAAATATAATTATTATATTACTTGAAATTGATTTATTGCCTGTGCTTTTATTATCAATGTCAGTAATTGGTCTTAACTTATTAGATAAATTGGAGTCGACTGACATGGGTTCATTAGAAGAAGATAACACATTTTCGCAATTAAGCGTTGAACTATCTATATTTAAAACTGGTCGTTTATCTAAAATAAGTTGAAAGCTAGGTGATACCGGTTCTACAGACTTAGAGGACATATGTTGAGACGATTTACTGGAAACAAGAGACCAATCGTTATCCACAACATGTTTCCTATTTGAATTAAGTTTGATTTTTCCTGTTGAAGGTTGGCCCTGTGGCCGGCCGCCGCTGTCGTCGGCAAACGACGATGACATATACGTAAAATAAGACTGCGATAATTACGATACAAACTGCGATAACTGCGAATAACGTAGATAACGAACAATTGGCTAAATGAACGTCCTATTCCGACGGTTAGCTAAACGCAACTGAACGCAATAATCATTCTTAACTTTCCTTTATATTTCTAATTATATATGATGATAATTCAGGAAACTATTACAGTCATTTTCAATCATGTTTTGAGGCTGTGAGTGATTTGATGAAGTTACTAACACCTTTATGGTTATGGCGTTTAAATAAAATTACATAATTTATTAACAAAAAAAAAAAAAAAACAACACACAATGAAAAAAAAAGTACAATGGAAATGAAAATGTGAATATACGATACAACAGCTACGAACAGACACATGATTATATCGATTGGATATATTCAGTTCAATCGGTCGTTCGTGAGTAATTCATATTTATCATCATTCGAAATATTATATTTATACCAACGATTAAGTAATTGTGGGCAATATTAATGCGGAAAGGTCGAATTACCTAACTACGCATTCACAATTACTGCATTATTTATAAATATGAAAATTTTACTATTTAGGTCGTCATTGGCCGGTGGGAGCTTTATCATGCGCGTAATAAAATCGCGACGGGTGGTATTGTCGTCTGTGATAGTCGCAGCCGAGAGGGACGGTTGGTTATTATCGGCTCATGAACGTGTATGAACGTGTGAACGCGTCGTATATGCATTCACGAGCCGTGTTCGTTTTAAAATATCAGGAAAGGTATAAAATGATTAATATATTGAAGTCGATTTTGTTTTATGTAATTAATATTAATTTTTGAATCGAGAACTTTTAATTTATACTTGCGATTGCAAATACATATCAGTTATATCGATTGCCAATATTATAAAAATCTAATACATAATGCATATACAATCATAGGCGTAAAAAGCCCCTCCCCCTATATTTTGTATTGACCCTATAAAAGTTGATAACTGTCACTTGTCAATCAATATTGTTATGTATTATAATTTGTTGAAGATTATAAATTGGTATAAAAATCTCATAAGAGTATTTGGAATGAATTTAGACTTCAGCCCCCCCTCCCCCAAATCTCAAATATTATTTGCGCTTATGGATACAATTACTATATTATCAACAGTTAATAAGATTGGCCTATAGTTTAGTTTAATATTATCATTATACGAGATTTATTGACTATAATATTGTAAGTGTGATGTATATAAAAGATTTGTAGACCCATGCGAAGCACGATTTTATTCAATTTCACAACTATTTAAAAGTATCGAACGAAGATTAAATTACGCCGGGAAATAGATGGTTTCTAATCAAATTTCAGGAATACAATGTATTAGTAGTAAATTCTCGTATTGTAAAACGGAATGTAAAACTATTTTAGATGATTTGAAACCCGGACAATTAGGTCAAAAGACAATAGGATTGTATTTAAGATCGTTAACCCCATGACATTGTCATATTGTAATCAAAAAAATTAATCTCTACCAATTTTTAAATTTAATAGTTCTAAAATAACCTATTTGTAACTTAGGATCATAGGAGATAATATGTTCACGAGTTAAATAATTGATAACAAAAAGATCAATATATATATAAATTAAATTTATAGGCAATAAAGTTAACATAAAATATTTTGTACCACAAAAATTGAAGACATTAATGTGGTTTTTCTCAACAAATAGGAGGATACGAATATTTCCAATTTCTGGAGCATAATGATAGCAATAGGCCATGAACTTAAAAATGCATTATCATGTTATCATGATAATATATGGTCAGTAATCCCATTGATCCCTACATTATACTAGAAAAATATCAGAATATATGATCCTAATATTTTGATCTTATTGTTATATCTAAATTAACTCAGTGACAGTTCAGCAAATGGACAGATCGACTGATAATGCCGAAACTTTGGAACGTTTTTAAAATGTTTAATATAATAGTTTATATTATATAATAAAAATAAACAAATAAACTATAATCGTTTTATATTTTCGAAACAAAGATTTATATCAAATTATTATAACAAGTTATAATTGTTGACTAGTGCAACATTTAGTATAGATACCTACTAAACTATTAAATTTATAGTAAAAATAGCAGCAATACAACAATCTAAATTTAAAATTAATACAAAATAATAATAATTCAAATATTTAAAATCAATTCTTAGGTGAACTATTACAAAACATTAGCAAATTAAGACACTACGCCTATCTCATAACTGTTTTCGTAAATGATTTTTTTATAAACATAATAGCATTTAATATTCTTGGCCGTGCAATATTTTAAATCTAGAACTTCGTCTGAACGACCCTATAATCTAAACTATTCTAGTGAATGGCGTATGACCCTTATCCACTAGAATATGCAAATATGAATGAGTATCACATGGAAAATACTATGCTAACTTATGCCAACAATAAAATATTAAGACATTTAAATATAACAAAATACTATAGCGTTCTAATTTGAACAGTTAATTTTAATAACGTTGAGTTTCTTTGGTTATAGAAAATTATGAGAATAGCCTGTCAAAATAGCTTGCTGCAGTCAAAAGAGTCAGATTTTTATATATTATATTTTTTTTTTAAAACTATATTTGGTGAAAACTGGGTTAATCAAATACTTTCTTTACCAAATTATAAAACTGTACATGAAAGTATAATTTAGTTTTAACAAAATAAGAGAAATTTTATTTAATACACTTAAGTCAATTTAATGATAAAAGTTCAAATCGAAATAATATTAAAATATTTACACATATTAAATTAAGTTAGTTTATTAATTTTAATGTTTTGGATATTACAATTATATAAGATCTATTGGGTTTAAATCAAAGTTTGGCTTTTAATATAGTATATTTAGGTCATTAATATATGCATTAATTTTGATAAAAAAAATTAAGACATATTTAAAGTGATTTAAGTTATAAAATTCAGTTGTAACATGTGTGTTGAGCCATTGAGATCATATAAATTAATATTAATGGATATTTACATTTTGAAGTTTCAGTAATTCTTAAAAATAATTGTAACAGCAAAGATTTTTTACCCCTGGTTTTTAAATACTTCGAAAAATCATATTGAAAACGTTTATGTCTGATTAAATCACTTTGAACTGGACACCAAAGAGTTATTAACGTCAATATATTATTAAATTGATCATTTTTGTTACTAAATATGAATATATCGGTTAATGTATCGGCATTGACCGATTATCATTTCTTCCGGTACGATATTAGTATTATTATTACTATTTTATTATTATTATTATTAAGTATATATTTATTTTATAATATCCATATAAATGGTAGCGCTTTTAATACGTATATTATATATCATGTAATACGTGGAATATCAAAAAATTGATTTTCCAATGTGGACGCAAATAATCGATTAAATTTCAAATGTCTGTACGAAAATTATTGTTATTTAAACGAATTTACCGAACGGTAGAACAGAACACGAGAGATATTCAGTATAAATTAAATTTATCGCACACGTCGAATTACCGTGTAATCGAAATGATAACATCGGAGGGTACGTACGCACGCATCGCGCTGAGATCTTATTGAAAACGATATTGATATGCATTATATGCATTAGTGTATTAGAGAGTATACGCAGGTATACACCAAATACTCAAATCCCTGATTTCAAGTTATTGCGTATACTTATATTTTCATTTTTTTTTTTTTTTTTTTTAGGGCATACGCAGATATACATTGGTTGATTTATCGTCACCATAAAACGCACGAAAATTATTACATTTTAGGTTTTTCTATAATTACATAATCTGCTTATGACTAATTATATTTATTTGACGAAGAAATCAAAGTTTAATCAGTGCACTACATAATACATGTATATAATAGCGTATTTATTTCGAAGGGTAAAGGGTTTAAAAGGTTTCTACCCAACCTAAATTTGTTTTACAAATACGTCATTACATGAATATATTAAATAATCTATACAATATTTCATAAACAGATATCTGTTTTGTTTTAATGATGTACTCATATTCCGGACGGTTAAGTAATCAGAAATCATCGATTATCTGCATAGGTTTTATCGATTATTTTGTCTTATCAAGAACAATTATTTTATCATGAGTAACAAATAATAGTATTATACTTCCCGGTTTCATTATGCAAATACACAAGTATAATATTCTTTTTCAAACGGTCGAATCATACTACACTTACGTGACATGGTTAGTTATTCATTTATACAAGTATTAGTTAGATTAGAAATTAAAAGTGAAAATATATACAAGTACAAAAAAAATATTAACTTTTTTCATTTATGTCAGTGT
Organism: Schlechtendalia chinensis; assembly: GCA_019022885.1. Lineage (NCBI taxonomy): Eukaryota > Metazoa > Arthropoda > Insecta > Hemiptera > Aphididae > Schlechtendalia > Schlechtendalia chinensis. Next base: position 17,487,748 of record CM032339.1, on the reverse strand, counting down.
CCAAAAATGCTTTAAGAAATAAAATATCATTAAATACGGTAATTTTTTATTAAAAAGATAGTAGGTGAACCTTATTAGTTATATTAACTGTTATTGTTGTTTATCAAATGTTTGAGTGATACTTAAATTATTAATTATAATAATAGGTCAAATATTCCCACAATATTATTATTTTTAATGAATTTAATAGTCAAGTTAACTTTTTAATTTAAAAATACTGTTTTAGTGTAATAGCAATCAAATAAGTTAAATAAAAGAAAAATTGGAACTGCTATTAAAATTATAAATAATATATAGTCATTTTTCAACTTAGAAAATGATTCGAAAATATATATTTACAAAATTAATTGTCCAAATGTAAAAGTTTCATACAAAAATCAAAAACTATATTACATATGCTTAAAACTGATTTACTACCAATGATCCTAACAAATTTAAAATAATTAACATTAAACAAGACCTCAATAAACATAGTATTTATATTAAATAATATACAGCTTCATAATTTTGATTTTATATAGGATTGAATTTGGAAAGTAATGTAAGTTACATTTATTTTTTGAGTGGAGCGAGAAATTTTTTTCACAATTAAATGTTTAAAAGCATATACCATTCAATTTATTTACAAATACACCATTAATTATATTTGCATACCTATTTGTCAACCTCAATGAGCAAAGATATTCATAAACAATTTGAATCCCGAAAAATAATATGAAAAATCATCACTGTACTTCATAATAAACGAAAGAAGATTTATTACTCATTTAAACATTAAACTTGCCTGCAGTTATTATAATTTATAATAAAATACAGAATACAAATAGTAAAAAGCAAACCAAAGTCCCCAAAATATTTTAAGAAAAATGTACAATAAAAAATTAATAATAAATAGAATAGTGAGCAATGAAATAATGACAACAATAAATATAATCATAAAACTAATAAATAAAGATAGAAATAAATAAAAGGAGAATATGAACTACAACAACCTGATTTAGTAAAAACCCATCAATAAATCCTACGAGTGAATGTCTCAAAATCACCTCAAATTCAAGGAATTTCTATCCTCTCCAATGAGGATCTAAAAAGAACTCTCTCAATACAAAAGAGAGAACTCTCAAATAAAATGTAAAACGGTTCACATTCTGTTTCTATATCATATAAGATTCATAATAAAGAATAATTTAATGTTAATGGAATGAAATGCGTACAATGAAAGTAAATCGTGACCAGTTCTCAGTCTAGAGCTGGTGATAATATGCGATCGAACAATCTATAGATCAATAAAACATATACTTTTGCAAACCACGGGTGAGATACCTTCATGACCGACTAACATGGGTTTCTAAAGAATAGGCTCATTCTGTTTGGAATTCCTAGCATTCCAAATTTTCGTCCGTGAATAAGAGATGACATTTTAAGACTATTAAGAAAAAAGTATCAATCATTTTATTTTCGGTCATTCCTATGTGACCAAGCTGTAAAACCCTTAAGCTACAAATCGGATTTTTATTATTATAGGGAAATTCGATATTTCATAGGGATAGAAATCAAAGATTATAATAAATAATAAACACTTGTCTTTGAGGTAAATTTTGGACTAGCTGAAGATCGTGAAAGATTACCTAACACTCAAAATACAGCGATGTAATGGTGTTGATTAATTAATTTACTAGCAAAATGCATGTTATTGTTATTAATGGTAGTTAGGATTTGAAACCACTAAGCGCTACTCATGAAAACATTTTTCTCGTGAAGGCCTAACCTTCCTGACAAGAGGTTTGAGGTCTATCCTGTCCCGAACAGGTATCAATAACCAACGCAGTCTTGAACGCAGATTTGCATGAAAATAATAATCCCCAACATCCCCGCTGTTACATTCAACACCTCTCCAATTATAATTTCCTGTGCCATTTCAACGATCATGACCGGTATATATTTTATTCTCATGTCATCTTCTGTGTAGTTGGAGCTGTTGCCGGAGATCCTGGCCAGATGCATAGCACAAAACCAACAGAATGCCAACGCGTCATCAACAATGGAGTCCAGGCGCAACTTCTTGCATCCCGAGTCCGCAGCTGTTGCAACCACTGGTGGGCTGATGCAACCATCCGTCTCGTCACCGGTGGGCAGCATCACTGGTGGCAGTGGTGGAGTCATAGGTGGAGGCGGCAACCCGCTAATGTTCCAGTCATCCTCAGGCACCCCGGGTGGTGGAATGATAATGACCATGGGCAACGGATCCACCGTGATGTCGCATTCACGCAGCGTACCGCCAACTGGTGCCGGTGGCGCGTCCCATTACCACTGGCCCACCAGCCCGATATTGCCACCAATCAGTAGTCGGACGCCGCATTTGGTACCGGAACCGATCCAGCCGTCCAGCTGAGCCCACGCCCGACCACCGCCTATCGGTAAAATAACAAATACATGACTATGACAAATATAACAATAATAATGATAAGTGAGCTTAGAACCGACAAGTTTTTTACTTTTTTCAGAGTATTCACTTTGTCACACTTTTAGATTAGAAATTATTAATGGTTTCAAGTTTATAATGGGTAAGCCTAGGAAAAAAAATCAGCAAGTCTAGTTAATATTTTTGGCATATTACGAAAACATCTAACTACAGTGAGAGAGGGGACAAATCAAGGAGTTGAGCAGAAATAGGGAATAAAATAAAAATATCGAAAAAACATATAAAGTAATATATAAATAATTAACATTTAATCAATATAATTGTTTGATCATGAAAATAATTAAATAATCGTGCATAACTAAACATCAATATATAAGCTTCATAGCAACATAACACTCCAAAGTTTCATTTTATGTTTTCGTTACGTTTGCATGAAATCACTCCTAGTACCAGTATAATGTTTACACATTAATATTTTGGAGCACTATTATTATTACAGAGAACTAAAAGACCAACTCAAGTTATAATGTTGTTTTTTATCGTCATCTCGATAAAACTTTTGGCTCTAAAATAATGTGAGATATAAGAGTAAAAATTACATTTATATAATAAAATATTTATTTATGGAACCAAAACAAAAATTATAATTAATCAAAAGAAAAGGAAAATAAATATTCATAACTAAAAAAGTGTTTTTTAGCTCTCAATCAGAGAAGATTTTCAGATTTTTATAAAAAAAAAAATTAGTTTTACATAAAACACGAAACCTGTTTTAATATATTTTATGCCGAATAAATTTGTCAATTTTGAGATTCAAAAAGATTAAAGATATATGATTTACAAAAAAAAAAAATCATATATATATCAGGTTAAGAATCTTTACAGAATCAGAGAAAGTAAATTTATAAGGTGAAGAAAATCGATCTAGCGCATGACACTGCATGTGTTGTCTGCTATGATTTCATAATCTTAGTCTAGATTCTAAATTATTAAAATAGTTAACATTCAAGCGGAACATTAAGAATATTCTATTTTTGACGGACGACTAATATGACAGAAAGGCGTGACAAAATGTTGATTAATTTAGACTAGCCAGTATCGATTTGCTTTAGGTGGCGGTAAGAACAAAGAACAAGAACAAGAAATCGGTCTTAAGTATTTTAAACAGCCAATGCAGATAATAGATACATTTCAGAAATAATTGCAAAATCGCAGTCGAACTACGAAGAGGATAGGACAAAAATATATATTACTCGCGGCAGCCGTATAATCCGGTACTGCCGATGAAATATCTCCCTTGGCCGCACACAAGAATAAACCAAAAGTTCATACACGTTATACCGAACTAACTATACATATATACACAGTAACTACATTATTGTTACACCTTTTTTATTTTTATGTTTTTCGACACCGTTTTTCCGTATCGCCGTGGAAGCGAAATAACAGACGACGAGGAAATTCAAATTTACCGGTCTGTACATAATAAATCCCCGCACCCTCAGCCCTTATTTTTACCTTTATCGGAGATGGTATCGGTGTGTGTCGCCTAAAGCGTATAATCCTGCACCACCGTGACTGTATCGCATAAGTCTGTATCGTAAAATTAGACGGTTTTCGTTTTCAACTTTGGCTTTTATTGTTATCCCGCGGGCAAACCGTTATGTGGGTGGGTTAGGTAGTTACACGCGCAAGCACACACACACACACACACACACACACACACACACACACACACACACACACACACACAAACACATATATATATAAACCTATTGCATTTTAGTTTTTCGCGTAAAACGATGTGTTTTTACCGTTTGGTGTTCGTTACTTTAGGAAAGAAAGAGAGAGAAAGAGAGAAATAAAAAGCTAGTCTTAAAATCAATAATTTTAATAAGTGTAATGGGAGGAATGGAGGAATTCACAAACAATCGAATATTTTGCGTATTTGAGCAGCGCGAATGTTCTAAATCGGTTTTATGTGTATATATATAACCCATTTTTATTTAAAATTGCTATAGTTTAAGAACAAAGCTACGGCCACCGCAAGTTTATAATTAATTTCAATCTGCGTCACAATATCCGTTTTAATATTATGTACGCAACGTTGGCAGTCAATTTTATATCATGACAGTTTTCCATTATTTATAGTATAGGTAAATACGATTCCGATTGACAAACTACAACTATCGACCCAAATATTATTACGTTTAATTCAATTAAAACAATATTATCCATATAATTCATTAAAATCCGATCTATAATGACGTTGATGCACCTACTTTGTCTTTCCACCAAACTATGGTAATTACTCAATCAAACTACAACAATGTTTTGACCAAGACCACTTGTTTACCTTACTACACGTAAAAAATATATATTTCTAATTTTGTTCTCACTTTAACATTTTTTTATCGTAATATATGTAATACTTTAGACATGTGATAATAGTCTAGATATTCTTGAGAATATATTTTTATTCCTACAAATTTAAATTTTATTATGGCTGCTAGATCAAATTCAAAATTACTTCATAATGTCAATAAATGAAATTTAGAAGTTAATCCAGCACATTAATTTGATTTTTTAAATTTATTCTTTGTCAATAAATTATATTTTTTAAGGACAAGGAATTATAGAAAACCTTTAAGAGAGTTTTCACACAATATTAATTTACAAATTATAATCGTAATAAAATCGTTATTACCCATCGCACACTTAAAATTTTAAGGCACACTTGCGATTTCGTACCGTCCATAATATTGTATCATGGTATACATTAAAAATATTAGTTTGTCTAACATCAAGATGGTTACATTCAGATATGTTTGACTGGTGGTACTTGTAATTATCCAAGATCAGCGAATACTGGTATTATTCGAGTAATATTAATTAGACACTATCCACTTTCAAACATTATTCGTAATATACATGTAAATGTACACATATATGCCTACGTCTGTCGTAAAAACGACTTTCACCACACAAACATTATGAATCGTATAGCTTCCGAGGGAACTTAAATCTTAGTTGATTACAATCATTATCGTACATTTTCATAACGCAAAAGAAACTATTTGAACGCTATAATAAACGCGTCAAATTCTATTATAATGTATTAAATTTATTTGAATTTTTTATTTATTTCATCTTCAGATATCTGTAGTTTTTTCACGTGGAGTTTCTCAGGGATCCCATCGTTTTTTGTTGTTATTTTCTATCGTCAGTATTGCTACATTCATAATTTATTTACTAATAACACAATTTTTTTCACAAGAATTGAAAAAATAATTATAACACATTTTCAATCATAACTCGATCATCTTGACAAATCAGGTGAGGACGTTTATATACTTTATGAAATGATTTTTCATTGTTTACATGACTCAGATTCGACTTCAGATCAGATTTACATATTCTATACGTGACATTTCTATGCTATCAGTTTAAAATAAGAGTCACTCAAAAATTCTACAAACTTCTGAAACCTTTGAAAAGTCTTTCCTATCCATTACGATAAGTTCGTTTTTTTCTAATTTGCCATGTAATTTAAAACCCTTGATGTCGTATAGTATATGTCGTATATTCAATGCTTAAGACTATGAAACATAAATTCTTGCAATTAGTAGTATTAATTTTAAAGATGCATTTTCTTCCACACGACATAACTGGAAACCACTTATCAGCGTGTCTGATCATCGACAAAAAGGTTTCTATCAAAACTTTTATTAAGTTTTTTTTATTATTATCTAATAAAATTAATTCATTGATTTCATAGCTAAACTTCCGATTTTCTTTTCGTCAGATTCATCTTAACAATCTCTTTTCGTCTATAAATAATATTCTAAATTTTTCCCTTATTGCCGTACATCGACTCAAGCAAGCAAATCACTAAACACCACATATAAATATTACTCTCATAATTAAATTTGATGTCATATAACTAGGCAATTAATATTTTATTCTTATTATTTCATTTTATTTTTGTTTCATATTACTAATCTATTCTTATTTTCCTTCGCTTACTCTCTGAACTATTTGTGGTCAACCACACAACTGTCCTCAATTCTACATCTGATTAACTAGATCTCCCGCATCCTTAACACGTACAGCTCAGAGAAGGAAAATGTCCAGACCTTTCGGATAACTATTTCTCATATATATAATCTAGGTATTGATAAATACGAGGTATTGTAAAATATATACACTATTAATTTAATCTGTGAACGATCTCAAATAAATCTATAACACAATGCCTATCATATTATTATGTTGGTCGTTTTACAGAATGTCGAGGTATTATATAAATAATATCGGAATATACACGTACTTACTTTAACTGCTAAACATATTAAAATATTATATACTTTCGACCAATTTATAAACATTTTCCCATCGGCACTTTGCCAAACTATTTATCGCAATCTTCAAACGTTAATATGTGCGTTCAGTACGCGTTCCAACAAAAATATATTTTTACAACGTTCCTCGATAAAGAAAATCATATTTATCATTATGAGACTTTCAGTTACACGCCAAAAATTGGTAATCTAAAAAAGAATTTCCCAACGCCTTACCCTGTTATCACTTACTCTTTACCACATTCTATCATCACTCTCAGAAAAAAAACCTAACTCTGTTTTCTATATTACCACATTAACCTTCAAATTGACAATTCTAAAAAAAAATGTAGGAATGGAAAATTACAGAATAAGATATTTCTAACTAATTTGTGAAATTTTTGAGACAAAAAGTAGAAAAAAATTGTTGAAGTTACAGTTGAATTAAGTCTTTAAGTTGATATACATCTTCTACGTAGAAAGCTACATTATTAGACTATAAGAATTTAATTTAAAACTGTATTTGTCTAAAAAAAATTTAATGTTATATTACATTTATTTATTTATTTTAAATTCTAAGCACTATACTTATAACTATAGACAATATAATATATTATATGTTTAAGAACTTTAAAACTCATTAAAAAATGTAAATAATTAAATAACTATATTTTATACACATACTATAATATTTATATTATATACTGCAATTAAACAAATAAAATAACACTGTCAGTAAAAATTGAATTTAAAAATAGATAATAATAGAAACTTTTATAATTTATAAATGGCAGTTACATAACACTGGTCTAACTTGTTTTACAGTTTTGATACCGCTCTTTGATAGTTACCAAATAATCAAATATTTACGTTATATTATATTATTATGGATTGTGACTTAACATCATATCTCTCCTCCCCATTTATATCCGTTGATGACCACTCATTATGTACATTACAAAAATAAAAGTGTGCACTATTAATTTGAAAATCGTGTATCTAACCAAATAAAATATAGTAATACAATACATAATTCAAATTTTACTATAGTTATGATAGTCATAAATGATATTTGTAATATTGTAAAAACTGCAATCATGAGGTTTTTCACAAAAACGTGGATAACTAAAGTAAAAATTAGTCCCGATAATAAATATTTAATCATTATAAGCAAACAATGACTTACAACCATAAATTTGAAAATATGAAAATACGCTGGATTAAATTTCCAGTGTCAGTTATTTAGACTAAAAAGGAACAAGAATTTGGGTGCCGGGAAATGAAAAATAACATAAGCCAATCACGTTGAAAACTATAACTGCACCCTTCAATTTTATACATAGAGAAAAGGGCAACGTATATATGTGTGAATTCTTCTGTTAGGACAGTGCCACATGTATATTTTTACGTATTTTTATCTATAACTCTATCAATGTTAACAAACGGTCGCAGCTCGATCAGCTAATTCTAACACGGCACTCTAGATAGGCAATTGTATTACAATCGCGTGCTACAGATCTACCGGCCTACAGATATATTGTAGATGACAACAGTAATTCATTATTATTTATTAATAGTTGTATTATTATAATATAATATCCGATTTTCTCGAAAACTATTTCACATTACTTTATTCTGCCAAATTAAATTGGTTAATATTTTTTATAGGCTCAAAAAGTGTCAACTGAAAAGAATATATAGTACCAAAAATCGATAGCTTATAATTCGCAAATTTGTAATGTCAAGTAGAAACATTTAATAAACAAAAACTGTGTTCAAATAGTCGTTTAAATTTCCTTACTTTGACAATTGAATACACAAATTGTCAAATATAAATATATTAAAATAAAATTACACAAAATTTAATGAAATTTTTTTTTTATCTTATATAATTTTCAATTTTAGCAATGGTATTTAAAAATACAAAAAAAATAATTTACTTCTAGATGCCCTTTTTTAAACATATGACTGATATCAAATTGTATTTTATATAAGTAATAAGAATGCGTTCAAGCTTTCTGTTATTAACAATGATCATTTGTATTCATATTTAAAAATAAAAGTGAAATAAGTACTAAAACTTGAAGCATGAGTTACTAAAATCGATACATTGAATAGATTACATATTTTAAATATTGTTAACATCTATTATAAACCATATTTTATGTTAAAAAACTAATAACAACCATATGTTATGTTATTTATGAATATTATTTGTTAAATATCGAAATTTCAAAAAAACTTTAAAATGTCTGTAACGTGTCAGTAATAGGTAACTTTAATATGGAAGCATAGAAGAACACATTTAAAGAAGTTTTACATTATTTTTTTTAATTTTAATAAACAGCACAATATTACAAAATTCGTTTTATTAAATTGTCCATGATATATATTTGAATATACTTGTATAGTAACAATGGACATAGTACGACGTAGCTCGTATATACAAGCTCTTCATAGATCCTCAAAATAATTTTAAAATACCTTTTCGGTTTATTAATAAATATTAAACATTTAGTACATTTAGTACATTCAATACCATAATATATATTGGCTTGAAATGATTAGTAATTCCAGTTTTTATTTATATTTGTTAATTGAATAATTAATTATAAAGTAGGCTTAGTAAATAATAACATTGATTTATTAATTAATTGATAATTTAAAAAATGACAATTGTTGATGACAAAAAAACAAAAAATATCGTCTATATATAAAGAGGATAATTTTAGAGTTTAATATTCTTTGAGCATTCGAAAGGAATTTTAAAAAATTTAGATTTTTATAGATTGTAATTTATCTGATGATGTTACTTCACGTTCGTTTAATCACACTCGTATTCATATAACCTACTACATTACTCAAAAAAACTTACAATTGACAATTATATAATATAAATAATTACTATTGTTTGCGTATTTTTCTAGGAGCAAAAATGTGTCAGCGTTCATTTTGAAACAAGCTGAAAACGACTAGGAATGGTCTACATAAAAACGTAAAATTTACGTCAACATTATATAGTATAAAAATTAATTGATACGATACATTATTCATTGTTAAAATACTTAAGTAGAAATAATTAATGTTAAATACTTGAAAAGAAAAAAAAATGTTTAAAAACTTTGTTATTTCTACTAGAAATTAGTCAAAATTGCTCAGAAATATAAGTGGAATTTAACATTTCGCATAGGTCACGTGTTTAACGAGATATTATGTAGAATTGTATATGCCTAAAGGGCTTTTATTTGTTCATAATTATTATTGTTACAATTTATAAATTTATAAAACTAAATTTTGAACTGTAATTGCCTATTATATTACAATGATTGTATTTATATCGATAGGTATTTTATCGCTTTAGAATTGCGTGTAACGTACGTTATTATTATATTTTTCTACAAAAACCAATTCTAAAATTTAACTAATTAATTCTTTATAATATTTTAATATAATAATAATAATAATAATAATAATTTATAATTAAATAATATTATTATAATATATGTAACAATATAGGTTAAATTCGGTAGAGCTTCTTATAACGTTATAAGAATTAATAACATTATGGAATAAAAATTATAATTTAATTAAGCATTGCATACGTATTATAGTAATAAGTATTAAGTATAATAAGAATATGTGGTTGTCCGGCGGTAACTCTTGCATTGCGAACAATTTATATATCGAAAAATAAAAATAAAATAAGGTGAAATTAAAGGGACATCCACCGACCAAGAAAATTACACACAATTAGTATATTAATAACATACATGTTTAAATGATAAATTATCGTTCTAGTTAAATAACATTCTAGATCGTAAGTTCCGAACGAAATTACCAATAATGCTATTTTTCATTTTCATTAATTTCCTGTTCTTTATGTATTCAAACACATAATATATTAGGCATTATTACACAAAATCGAATATATATATATACTCATAGGTACTTACTTTTACGTACACACGGACATCACGTTTTTTAGTCAACCACAAATAATTAACATTGTAATGGAGTTCAAATGAAATTCAATCACTGTATCGAAAATTTTAACAAAATACATATCATAGCGTTTAAAACAAAAAAATTTAAAAAAACATAGAGACGGTATGTTATTTTCTAACAATTGATTTCTCGACCACTCACTGGCAATCCAATAAGTGATTTTACATTATATTTTGCAAGTCTTTATAAGGGTTCATGAAAACAAAAGGGGACATTTTAAATCAGGACCAAATTCGTAATTATTACTTAAATATTATATATAAATACACATACATATATATTACTATGATATATTATAGTTTATTATTATTAAAATTATTTTAAATATATTCGATACGAGTTATTTAAGAGTTAAATGTTGAGTGACATTACATGTACGTTAGGAATTACAAGCTTTAAAGCTTTTTCACGTTTACTCATAAGAAATAATAATAAATGTATTAAAACCAAATATTCATTTTACATAACATATTATTGTGTTTAACATATAAGTATATACATATATATTTATATTAATGTCACTATTATTATTTTAATTTTTTTAAATCGAGTTTTTTTAAACTTTTTAGAAGTGCCTTGAGTTATCTTTAACTTTTACAATATGTTTTGTTGTTATTTGTTAGGTAGTGATTATCATCATTATCATTATTATTATATAATTTAATTCGAATACGATTTATTTACTGTGTAAAAAGATATACTTTTAATACACCCATAAATGCTAAAAATGTGCCTTAACGCGCTTAGGCCAAATTAAGTTAACGATTCCTCCCCTCTCCTAACAACATAGAAAGCATACATCTGTCGGTTTATTCATTTTAAATTCGTGCAAGGTGATTTGAATGTGACACACTGTTACAGATTTAAAAATTTTAATTTTTATCGATAATCTGTGTACCACCCATACAGTCAATATTCAAAAAACTTTTCTACGTCCTCACTCGTTCACACAGAGCATACATTCGTCGGTTATTAATGTGTACCTCAATGGGTCACCAATGCTGTTGAATCCGTCTGTCCAACACCTACGAACAAACCTAAAACATAATATTAAAAAAAAAAAAAAAATCGCTGCCTATATCCCACTAAATAATTGAATGACCATCACAATTTATTTACAGTTAACCGTTTACTCTTTAACCGAATCACAATAATATACACAATAGATAAATGCTATTACAATGTATATGTATTTGTACCCACGACATAAAATCCATATTGTATTTATACTGCAATCATTACTTTTTTTTTTAAATTTTTATGTTATGTTTATAAGTCAGACAAATTACACAGCACAAATAGTTTTATTTTACTCATAATACATATATTATCGAACTTATTTATTTATTCTAAATTATATACATATATATTAAACAGGTTTTCTAAAAATTCCTTTAACAAATTATATTGTTTATGTTATTTTGTTTAAATCAATGAAAACAAGTTTGTAAAGAGTCCTTTTTTTTTTTTTTTTTTTAAATCACCCATTAAATCAAAAACTATACTCATCATAATGATTAAACAGTTCGGACATTGTGTATTATCGTATATATATATTTTTTTTTTTTTGTAAATGCAATGTGTAAATAAACTGTTGAGTAGTAAATAATATTTTTTCTTTATACCACAAACTTTAAACTTCAAACTTGTTCAATTTTAATAACAGTACCTACAAATAACAAGAACCAGAACAACATGAATGATAAAAAATAATGATATATATTTTATAATCTTTTAAAATTATAACATAGTAAATACAAACTACAATTAGATATGTAATATGTAATTTATATCTAAAAAAACATACAAGTAAACTGTCAACAAATTTACATTTTATTATTCAGTTATAAGTTTACAACACATTAAAATCAATCACACAACAGGTATAATATATTTAAAAATTACAAAAAATATAGGTACCAATCTAATTTAAGCATTTATAAGAAAATGGTTTAATTGTAATTTATTATATTTGCAAAGAATCCAATAAAGTGAGTTGAACATTATTTAAAAAATAAAAAAAAACATATGTGATAGATAACAATCAAAATAAATGAACACAAGAAATTTTTAAAAGCTATTGCAATTTCAGAGTATTTAATATTATTTCATACATTTAAAATATACATACATAGCACGCATATTTTAAATTTCTGAATACATTTTTTTTTAAATTACATTGTCACTTACAAAACATATAGATATAGTTGATTTTTGTTACTTATATGGAAGTTACATTACGAGTACAAGTAAATTTTATTAATTTTTCAACTATAAACTGCAAAACATTATGATCCCTAGTTACATTTTCCATTATTTCATCTATAATGTTTGTATTGAAAATACCAAACAAACAATTAACAGTAATATCTTTAATAGAAATCTTGTGGATATTAGACAACGATATCTCAATATGAGCCATTAATAAGTGCTTCATACTATGTAACACAAATTGAGCTTTATTGTCTTTAAATGTAACACAATACAGACTACGTACAATAAATAAATTTTTCATCACCAAACTAATGAATTGAACATCTTCCAACAGAGATTTCAATAACAATTCTACATCCCTTGAAGTGAAACATATTTGTTTGTACACTTTAGGATTGTATTTTGATAAAATCCAATTTATTCCAAACGTAATAATTTCATTTTGAACAATAGTTGTCTTTGTAATAAATGAAATATCCTCTACTTTAAGAAATGAATTTTCATTAAAAATAGGTGCATATGATATTAATAGAATTATATTATTATCTAATACATTGAAAATCCATTCACTATTTGTGCATTTTTGTAGAACCAATTTCTTTTCAACAAATTTATCATTCCATCTTGTTAAGAATTCTAAAACAGCATAGCTCAAATGTTCTTTGCTCAGCTGCTTTTCTTTTACCAGATTTACTTCAATAGCATTTTCCATTACAGATTTATCATTAATCGAATCCTCTTTAATAACATATTTTTTAATAGGACTTTCTTTTATAAAATTGTCTTTAGTAAAATCATCATTCATACATTTAAGTGTATTGACATTAAACCTGAATGATGAACATGATAATGGTGCACAATTTATATTACTATAACTTCTTTTTCGATGTTCTCGAAATGATTTTTTAACTAATTGACAAGTTTCATCAGAAATTGACATATTTGAAATATCTTCTTCAATATAAAGTTGATTTGAGATGTTATCAGTGCAATGTGATGAACAATTTATCAAGTCTGAAACATGATTAATCGTATTAGTATTATCAGTAACTTTTATAAGCTCATTATTGGTTTGTTCTTTAATTTTTTCATCCTTTTCTTTTAACACTTCATTACCATCAACTAGTCCATTTAAATTTGTTTTATTATTTTTTAATTCATTGATTATCATATCTGTCTTTTCTTTATTTTTTTCATATTTGTTTTTCTTATTTAATGATTTACCGGTGTCTTTTAATTTCTGTTTGAGTGAATCATTTATCAAACTCGAGGAATTATCATATTCATTAACTGAAGCGTCATATAATTCTTTAATAAATGATATTTCATTTGATAAAGATGAGGACAAGGTCATATTTATTTCCTTTGAAGACAAATTTGCAATATTTTCATTGTTAGATTCAAATTTAACAGATACATCCATTTCACTTACAGATTTCAAATTTTCTGAAATGTTATCTTCGTTAATAATGTCCAATTCATTTTCTTTAATTTCATTAATTAAAGTTATGTGTTGAGCAAGTTTTGTTGAATGTGTTGGATCCATAGATTTTTTTGATTTTTTTCTAAAAGGTGAATTAAAATCATCAACGTTAATCTCATTAAATAATCCAGCTTGGCATTCATTCTTTAAAACTAATTGTTTTTCATTATGAGTAGAAGTAGACATATCTAATTGTTGAGTATTACCATTGTCAGACATAGGAGATAAACTATTAACGAATAATGGAGCTTCATTACTTCCATCAGATGATAAATAAATATTAGACACACTATCTTCTGAATATTCATTCTGTGTAAATATTGAAGTGGGGCCAATTGATTTCCTAGAATACTTTTTTCGTTGATTTTCTTTAGCCATTGCAAATGTATCTGTTGCATCTTCTTTTTCAAGATATTGAATTTGACTATACATAGATATGTCAGATATAGCATCATTTTCAGAAGGTTGAATTTGACTAAAACCAGATACAAAACCTGATTTTCTGGAATATTTGTTTTGTTGATTTTTTTCAACTACTACAGACATATCTGATTGGATATCTGATATATCTTCATTTTCAATGATTAATGAAGCTGTATGTATCATTGTTTTCCTTGAATATTTTTTTTGTAGAGTTTCCTTAATTAATATGGATGGATCTTTTTCAAAAGATTTTTGTTCAGGCATAGATGCATGACTTTCTTGTAATTGTTCTTCAACTGTAACAGATTTATTCATGTTTTTTTCTGAACTCTTTTCTAGGACAAATGATACACCGGTTGATATTTCAGATGTATTGTTTTGAAGATTAATATCAATTTCATTTGAATAATTATCCTGTACATGTTCTTGGTATTCATAATTTTGTTTTCCCGTTGTTATTGGTAGTATTAAATTGTTTTTTTCATTCGGAAGTAATTTCAAATTATCCATATTTACAAAATTACCATCACATTTAATACCTTCTAATGTTGGATCAATATCCATTGAAACCATACTCAACGATAATTGTTCAACATCATCATCATCATCATGAGGATTTTTAAATCTACAATCAATTGTTTGATGATTTAAACAATTATTTATTTCCATTGTTTTGATATATGAAATATCATTTTGTATAATTTGAGATTTGCTGTCGCTATTATCTTTGATTTCATAAGATACCTCTGATTCCGTATTAAAAGAATGTTGACTGCTATTTTCATAAGTCAACTCACTATTTTCTTCAAACACCTGTCTTTCAGTTGTACAAATTAGATCCATAGTATAAGATTTTTTAGTAGCACAAGTTAAATCCATATTGCTAGAATATGAACTTATATTACAAGTATTTATTGCAAACAAATCAGGTATTGGTGTTGAAGATTGAAAATCAAATTTAGTCTCAGGTTGTTCTTCGTGTTCATTATTCAATGTTTCATCAATATTAGTAGTTATAATTGTGCCTACTTTTATAGCTTCTGTGAATTCCATATTATTTTCTGAATCGTTTGAATTATCATTTAAATTCTCCAAATCATTATCAATAGTATAAATTGTGTCAGAAAATATTTTACCAGGCAATGCTTCAGTCATTTCCATATTATCAATTGGACTTTCATATTCAATAATAACACGGCCATTACTTTCTACATTTGTAAAATTGGTTGATTCAATAGTAATTTGACCATCAGATTTTCCAAATGTTCCTGATAATTTTATTTTTTCAGTATTAGAAGAGTCAGACAATATGGAGAATTGCTCATCAATCATAGGCGCTTGATGTACAGTTAAAGATGTTGCACCTGTATTATACATTTTTATTTTATTCGTCCCTGAAAAACTCACTTTTCTTTTGGGTACAGTTGCAGTAATTTCATCATCTTCTTGATCAATAGGTTCAATCTCTTTTAAGGGGGCCCGTACTTTGGATGGCTTTAATATTGAACTAACAGACTGCCTGCTTGCCATTTGAAACCTGAAACAATATAAAGTAAGTATTTAGAAACTTTGAAGCTTTTACAACATTTTTATAATTTTTTCTTTTTCAAATATTTGGGTAAGCCAACAAAAATATTAATTGTATGACCTATCTATTGTTTTTATTTATTTATTACATTTCAAAATAAAGACTAAATTAATAATAATATGAAAGAAGCTAGTTTAGATAAAGGCTGGATGTTTGACACTAATTTTGCATCATTTATCTCGACACACACTAATTTTGGATTAGATATTGTTTAAATTTTAAAAACATTAATAAATATACTTGTGAATTTTAAATTATTAAAAAAATACTTCCATCAAATTTATAGTTTTAATTTTTATAAATTATATTATACTACACTCTGTTCACCAAAAGAATATGAGCACAAACTAAAACTAGTAGTTCCTCACCAAGGCGCTACCTACTACAATGGTCCAACTTTCCACCAGTAAATGTTCTTACCACGCACTCCAGATTATACAGAGTGAAGAATATATTGGAAGTGACTCATTTATATATTATTCACATATATTCTCGTCTCCCAATCAGTCAGACCTTTTTTCCTTCCTAAATAAAGTTAATGTTAAATGACTCTCGTTTTTGCCCTCTTAAATAACCCCAATGTTATTTGCAATATCCCTCATCTGATTTTTAGTTTTTTTTTTTTACTCCCTATACATTAAACCCTTATTTTACTCATCAACTCACTAAAAATTAATATAAACTCCCAATCAGTTTTCTCTTCACGTTCAATTCCCGTCATCCTTATTCAATCAGTCTGGCCTTATGATTTAATATAATTTGTATTTTATAGTTTTTTGTTTTAATATGATTGTAGAAACAAATAGTTTTATTTGATGTTTAAAGAAAAAAAAGTAGATTAAAATAAAGTCAAAGATATTGTCAAAACAATTATTTAATAATTGAAAAAATAATTTATGGGTTCAATTTTAAAATTTGTGTAAGAAAACTAAACATTATACAATAATTAATAAGTACATTTCTACAGAAAAAAAATCAAAACACAGTGAATACTATTCCACTACCTATTTTAAATAATTATCATAATATAATAAAGGATAATGGGAATAAATTAATTTTTATAAGAAATACTATAGTCTCGAGGATAATAAAATTAATATTACTGTTGTTTATTTTATATTTCTCAGAAATTTTAATGACAATAATAACTATGATGCAGCAACTGTATATGTGATACTGTAATTGATATTTATACTATTTTAATTATTAATCAATAATAGCTGTAAGAAAAGGTGAAACCAATTATAAATATGGAAATTTCATTGAGGTTTTCATCCACATTTTAGTTGAATGTCGCTTTTGTTTGAGCTACAACAGTAGGGGTTTTAAAACAAAAAAACAAAATGATGTCAACAAAACCAATAACACAACGAACTGTGTTTGTATGACAACAAATCATCACCTCGCCATCCATGTTTAAATTTATTAATGATATTTTAAACTAGGTATTTATTGAAATGGCCCAATTGTATTTATTTATATTTTTAATGGTTTTTCTTTTGGACTTAATTATAATAATGTCTAAATAAATAAAATAAATAACATATTCGTACCTCGGTTATTTCACCAGTTCGCAAGTAAGACGTGGGTCAACCGTTGCGATCACGCAACGAAAGCATTCCAATTAATTAAAAATCATAAAATATCAAATCACGATCCTCGGAGTGGAAACTAAAAACCCGTCTACAGCGAATAACAGTTGTATAAATATTATTGTTTATCGTAATGGGAAAGACGCGGGATAACACGGTCACACCACAACGAGACAATGACGATCACGGCTCCCGCAGTAGCGCGCACGCGCGCCCACGAATCGGCCGTTAAAATATATTCGAAAAATCGGACGTCCAGCTAATGCGCGGTTAGACCTACAAGACACTACAGTGGTACCGCTTCCATTTTTTTGAGGTGACACGCGCGCGCTCGTTGTTGGCGACACTGATTGATTGACGACCGCATCTCGCACACACTATCTCGCGACGCCGCACAGTCACCACGGCATAGGTGCGCTCGATCCGTAGACCGTATGCGTGATATTGTTTATGTTAACCCGGATTCGACCCGACGCCGTACACGAGTCGCGTGACACTGACGAATGCCTAAAGGACCTCGCGCCAACCTTCTGCCCCTCGTACGATCGCTTCTGGTATGTTTTTCAATGTTTTTTTTTATGTTGCTATATGACATTTGCTATTGTTATTTACTATTGTGATTTTGGTTTTCCGTGTTAAGCAAACCGACTCTAATAGAACTACTTGTTGGTAGCCCAGTGTGCCGTACGTATTGCGTTTGTTTTCAACGGTCTGTGCCATTGACTGCTTACGTTCGTTGCCGTTATAAACGTGTCGTCATGAAAACCGCTGTGACCTCTGCAACGAACGCCTCGCTTCAGTCTGAATCTCTTCTGTCGACGTTCGTCGTCCGCTGTTTGTTCTGACAACCGACCGATTGATGCTAGTTCAAGTGATAAAAAACATGCCATTGAGAAGTGTACCATAATGTATAACAGTTACAACCAATACAATGGTTGACTTGAAAAAAAGCCAAAACGATCCTGGTGATGAGACCAGCGAATCGGTCAAAAAACTATATAAGTAAGTCCAAATAATCAGTTAAACTTCCAGTGTGTCCGTAATTACTTATAAATATAATGCCATTTACCAATCTTGCATCTTTATATACGTATGTTTGTCTTTTTATCTACAATGAGTACTTTATCTATTGCTCAGTTTGTTCCCAGTAATATATACCACTGTCTAATATTTACCGCACAGGGTTCTAAGAAAAATAATTTCAATATGAATATTGAATATATGTCTGTGTGAACAATAAATTCTAATTAATTTTATGAACTTTTGATATTGTGGTCTTGTTAAATTAGTAACTATGTTCAATATAATGATAACACCGTTTGAATGACTAATAAATAACATAATAATTGCTAGGTATTATTCAATATTTGTTTAGAATCCTTAAACAATCATTATAAATTATAATCTAGTTTACCGTTTACAAATATGTAATACAATCTGTATTAAAATTATGTTTTCATACCTAAACATGATGTCATCACAATCTAATAAAAACTCTATAAATAATGTTTATAGGAGTATAATTGAAATATCTCATTTTTTGGATGATCAACGTGGCAGGTCATTATCATGCAAAGATCTGTTTACAGTTACTGTTGATACTCAACGAATAAAATTAAAAAATTACTGCGAAAGAATGATGCTTGCTGATCCATTGTGTTATGGACGAAAGGCCGAAGACATCTTGTGGCGTAAAACTTATCATGATGTTTATTCTACTGCTAAGATCTTACGTAAAGTAAGTAAATGATTCATTTACCAAGTGTATCTATAAACAATATGTTTACCATACATTACCCATACCTATTTATTATTTTGATGTTATTTATCAGTGTTAAACATTTTATACACATGATTTTAGTTATCATACTATCTTATAAATTGTATAATATAAATAGATACTCAATATTAAAAGTTTAATTTAATTTTAGAACAACAATTGGAATCCTGTAGAATTGGCATTATTGGAAAATCATTTTCAATCTGGTATTGGTTGTTATTATCATTTACTACTCAAATTTCAAGCAGAAATTAAATTCAATGCACCTGAATTGTTTGACTTTTATCTCTTGACAAATGACGATACAAATAATCACATCAAAAAGGATCGTATCATCCTACTGAAGAAAAATAATACTAGTATGTTTTAGTTACAGTTTTAGTACTAATTGATTTTATTTATTAATTTTTTTTTAATTTTAAATAAAATATTTAATTCATCTAGTTGATTTATTTTTAACATGTTATATTACAGTTACCAAAGAAGAAACTAGCATGAAACAAATTATATACCGCTGTTTAATATGTTTGGGTGATCTATCACGTTATATGTATGAACTTAATAAATTGGATATATATTATTCTACGGCTTGTCGTTATTATAAACAAGCATTAAATTGTAAACCAGATAATGGACTTCCTCATAATCAAATTGGACAATTGGCATTATCAAAAAATAAACATTTAGATGCTGTTTACCATTATGTTCGATGGTAACCTATTAATAATATAATAGTAAATGCGTTACTTAATAAATTATACTAATCTATCTGAACCATGTTTAGTGTTTTTAGTTTCGAACCATTTGAAGGAGGTGAAAAAAACTTATTATTGTCTTTACAACAAAAACCTGAACAAATTAGCAATGTAGTTTTGGAAAAATTTTTTTCCGTTTTTGTTTCATGGTATGCTGGAAAAGATAATGCTCTGGAATTAGATAAAGTAAATTTTTATTTTTATTGCGATATAATATATATTTATTTTGTACTAACCTAATCATTTAAAATATTACTTTTTAGATATATTCCAGCATAATCAGCATTTTGCATAATTCTAGTAACTTAAAAAACCAAATTAATTCACTTGATAAGGAAATAGAATCTAATAAAGAAGATATTCTAACCTCATCAGTTAAAGAAAATATACAAGTGATATTGAATAATAAAAATGTATTCAAAATTGTTGTTATTATAATAGCTTGCTTAAACAAGTTATATCAATCTGGTAATTTCGATTAGATTTATTTTGAATATATTTATTAATTAAATTTATTGTGTATTAGTGAATCATAATTGTAATGTATCATGATCAGAATGTAATCATTGTATTGCAAATTCTTTTAATTTATAACAACTCTATTTACTTAAGAGTATTGAACATTTGTAATCTTTAAGTGATTATGATTTATTTAATGTCATAATATAAAAATCTAAAGTTTATAACTAATTATTTCTGATTAAAAAATTAAAAACTAATAAATAATAGGGAAAAATTGTTAAAAAATATTTCAAATTTTTATTATTCTGTACTTTTTTTTGTAGGTTCCAAATGCTTCCCGAAGGCAAAATTATTTTTTGTATCACTCATGGAACACTT
Organism: Schlechtendalia chinensis; assembly: GCA_019022885.1. Lineage (NCBI taxonomy): Eukaryota > Metazoa > Arthropoda > Insecta > Hemiptera > Aphididae > Schlechtendalia > Schlechtendalia chinensis. Next base: position 17,466,306 of record CM032339.1, on the reverse strand, counting down.
TATTAATCAAAGTATAATTTATTGTGTAAAACATTTGCCACAGCTGATTAATCCTAACATAGACCATGCAAAACTAATTCGTCGACGTCGCAGACGTGGTTTTAGGCAACATTCATCTCCAGATTCTCAAGAATGGAGCGAAGGAGGCTAGTATTTAGTATTTTAATTGATCATTTTTAATTATATTAATATCACAAATACTTAAGGAATGCATTATATGTATTGGTTCATTATTTATTTTATACATTTAAATTTACAATCCTTAGTCTACATTTTAGAGACATTACTTTTCTAATGTAACAATTATATATAAAGCATAATTTTTAAAAATAAAGTCAGCTATTTTCATATATATTTAATAGTAATAGTTTTCAAGTTTCAAATTATTTTAGTTCCAAAATATAACTTTGTATATTAACTACATATACCATTTCTAGAAAATATTTTGTTATATTAATTAAATTCTTTTCTTGCACTATTTAGTAAATTTTAAAACTAACAGTACTTAATATTAATTGTACATTTCATGTGAAAAGTAAATATACTCTTATGATTAAATATATACAAGTTGTAGATATGTTATAATTGATACAGATGTGTTGTAACATCTCAAATATGACATGGTACTATTGGCAGACATTAAATTTAGTAGTTAATATAAGCATAAATTGCCATAAAATATAATAAAATTATTATTTTGATACTTGTATTAATACTAAAAGTAAAAAATAATGATAATTAGATGAAGCAGAAAGTGTTATAAGTCCAGACGAAGAATCAGATAATGATGAAAGTGAAGAAGAAATGTTAATATTTGATGTAAAAGGTCCTAATGATGACAAATCAAAAAGTGGTATGTAATATAAACATTAATGTTACATTCTTAGGTTTTTTTAATACTATCCGTTTTTCTGACGTGTGTTAAAATAAATAAATACTAATGACATTATTTTAAATTAGCATTTACACACAAACTGTTTTGAAAACAGACTGATACTGTCGGATCCAACATAATATCTCAACATTTGTCTGCCAGTAGAATGTTATTTTTATCAATCCGCTGTATTATTTACTGAATATAAATTATCGGTTTCATACAACTATTTTTATTGATGTATAAATAATCCGTTTTGTATTCAAAAAAACCACTTCTTACTTTTCTTTGACATTTTTTTGTCGTGCAATCGTTTTTTTCTAAAAAAAAAAAAAAGATTTGTTCGAATAGAATATTTCTGTCATTATTACACGTCAAATAATAATTGTATTTCACTAGATTTGGCGATTCATCATTTTTGCACACCCGCCTGGTATTTGTTTTTTTCGAGACACTGGACACGTGCAAATTTGACGAAATTCGTTTTCGTAGTATGATTTATAATGAAACTATGGACTTTCCTTTGACATGTTTTTGTCGTGCAATCGTTTTTTTTTTTTTAAAGTTTAGATTTAGGTTCTAAACATAGCTGAGATTTAGGTTCAAAGCTAGTATAAAAATGATTAACGCATACGAATCCGCGTTAAGTGAGACATTTTATGTTTTATGTGTGAAAATTTTTTTTTCAAATTCAAATTTAAATTTTTTCAAAACCGAAACAATGGTTGCCATGGAAACAAACCATAAGGGAGATTTAGGTTTTTTTTTCTGTAACGCTTTTTCGTGACAGTCCCCAGTGGGTATCTTAATTTAGGTAACGCTTTTCGTGGACACTTTTTCGTGACGGTTTTTTATTTTAATGTGCGAAAGTAAAAACATAAAATGTCAAAATCCTATATAGTAATCATTTTGAATTTTATTGTGAAATATTGCACACTAAAAACAAACTTACTTTTCTTTATTTAATATTTTACATTTAATAAGCTAAATAGTTTATGTTATAATATGTCTCCAATATAGTAAGTAAAGTATTAAAAAAAAATTACGTTTTATTTTCATATTGATTGGAAATTAAAATGTTAAAAGTAATGAAATTACCTTAAAGCATTGTACAAAATAAACTGACTACTACAGAATATCAACCATTTATACAATTTCATCTGAGATCTGTTTATTTTAACAGAAGTAATAAAACCTAATAGTGTAAAAGAGGCTATATAAATATATATATATTATTTCCTTACTATACTGTTTATATAAATATATTTCTAATTTTATTACAGAATCAGATGGATCAAATGACAGTGGTACATCATCATTTGGTTCTGAAAATAAAAGCAATCAAAAGTTACCTTTATCAAACATACCATTTATTGAATCTATAAAGGTAAAAAAAGTATTAACTAAAGACTTATAAATAGTAATCACCTACTATTTTTCAGGTATATTTTGACTGGCTTAAACAAAATAATGATTCAATAAATCCAGATTCTTCAGTCGAACTATTTAATACTGCTGTTACATTTTTAAACTATTTATCACAAGCCAATATTGAAGATAAATTTTTAGATACTAATCGGTCAATGTTACCAGAAGAAATACATTTGCGTGGAATGATAACTTTTTCTGTTTCTAAAAAATATTGTGAAGATTTTGACAATACTTATACTAAAAATGAGGTAAATGATTTATAAAGTACTTACATTTTTTAAAGTTAAATATAGAACATGAAAGATAATTGAACATATAATATTTTGTAATCATTTCTACAAATTTTATACGTTCTAATCAAATTTAAAGTAGAGCAAATTCAATGAAAATTTAATGTTATTTAATATAATTTTGATAACATTTCAATAAAAATTTACACAATTATTACGAATCTAATAATTATAAATGTATTACATAATAAAATAACAATTAACTATTCTTATTAACTTAATATTAAATTTGAATTAAACAATTACAACATTTTATTTATTGGTTTCAAACAAAATTTATTAATTGTTGGTCAAACATCCTTTTCTTTTTTTTTAACGATTATTTATTTATTAAAATTAGTCCAGAGATAATATTTATAAGTTTCAAACCGGGTAATGAAAGACTATGTACAATTAAAATCATTAAATTGTATTTTTACAACAAATATTATAAAGACCTGTTGTCAATGATATTAAATTTCTGTATAATGTATTAAATAATCAACATTTAATATTTCCTTATTTTACAGGATATAATTCGATTAATACATATATTACATTGTGCTAAAGAAATAGCCTCTAACAATTTATTATTCACTTACGATCAAACTAAAAATTGGTTTTCAATACGTGATACATTAAAACAAGTAAGTTCCAAACATATTATATTATTATTATTTATTAATACAAAATTTTAAAGAATACATCAGCATTAATAATAAAGTTGCTTATAAATTGTTATATGTTTTAACATATATAACTTATATATATATACTAATATATATAACTTATATGTTCAAATGATTAAACATAATTTTAGTTTTAATAAAATACAAATACTAATTATTATACATATTTGTTAATAACATGTATTAAATATATTTTGAGTTTTTATTTCACCATTAAATTTGTAATAAGATGCCACACCTGCATTTTCATAAAAAAAAGTAGTAATGTGTTTTTCAGACAATATTTTACTAAAATGCACTCATAAATATTCTTTTCTTCAAATTTGATAATAAGTGTTTAAATTCTAAATTCTGTTCAAAAGCCATAATGTAAGAGCTGCTTTATATAATTTTGTTATGTTCTCTGTAAGATAGACAGAGGAACAACAAATGCGAGTGTGTCAATATTTCTTTTAATTTTGTTTTTAATTATTATATTTCAACGTGATAATAGATATATCAATATTAGTTTTAAGAAAATATCATTGGTACAAAATTATGTTTCATTATTAATATCTAAATAATTTATGACTATGTTGTAATTCAATATTTTTCAATTTTATTGATTGTATTTTGTAACGAATATTAACTATTAAGTATTTACAAACATTTAAACAAACTGTTGGATAAAAGTGTTGTTCACTAAGTAAAGAATAAACATTAAATTAATCAACACAATATAGTGGTTGTAAGTGTTAGCTGAAGAATATTAACTATGTAAATTTTGCTGGAAGGCAAATCGGATAAATTTCAAATTGAAATAAAAAAAGAAACGTGTCTGCCAGTCTTTGGATTCCAGTATAGTTTATGAAAGTAGCAAAGGGTTTGTTTATTTGTTTTTTCCTTCCTTTCTACTCTTTTAAAAATACGGCATTAACTGCAACAAACGAAATCGTGAGATTGGAATAGTAAAGTCTATGTTGTAAATATTCATGAGACCGTAGAAGACGGTGAAGGGAATAAAAAAAAAAAACAAGAAAAAACCTGCCCTTTTCACAGGGTATATACGTAAAATCCACCCCTGTTGGGACACAATAAAGCAGTTTGAAGATGTTGAAAGCGGATCTCGTCAATAACGATTCCAACGGCATAGTCTGGTTTATATTATATCCGTCCTGCTTTCTTCTCTTCTCCCTCAATGTCCCTTATACCTTATTTCTTTCCCCTTTACGAGCTTTGCAGCTACAAAGTGATCCGGAAGGGACGCGTCACCCTCGGCAGAGCCGTCAAAGTTTTTATGACCGTCGTCGACGTTCCCAGCCCCCCTGCTTGGGAGGACATAACTGTAATAGCCGCCATGCGGGGCTCCCAATATTGCGCTCCTCGCGCGTTTTATGGGTCTATTTATTGCGTCCTCTAAAACTCTTATTAACAATGTCTCGCGCAGCACAAACGGCTGCTGTTAAATCTTTTCTTTATTGGGAACTTTTGCTATGACTCGACCCACCGTTACACCGCCGTTACTCTATTTCGCGATGAAAATTAATTGTGCGGCATCGCGTTTATGGCCCTAAACTTACATTGACTGTAACTATCGCCCAGCCAATCGACCGATTTATTTTACTCTGTGTTTATGATGGTTGTACATTATTGTAAATTTAACCCTGGACAGCAGGTTAAATCAATTACTCACCGTGTTTTTAATCAAAAATAAACATTTCACGCCATAAACTATTTTTATTACTTTCTAAATGCCTTATATTAAATAATCGAATTAAGTATTGTTTGTCGGAAGAATAAGTTGTACTATATGAATAGAATTTTATCCGACCGAATTAAAACTGAATATCTTGTAATCATTTTATAAATCTGTTTTACGAATCGAATATCCTTAAAAAAAAATTCATAATAATTTCATATTTCGCGTTTCAAACGAAAATAATTCTGTTGATCAAAAATATTACATATATATATGATATACAACGAAATGTTGATTACGTCAACACCTTTATAAAAATATTTAGTAAGCGAGAGCCAGAAACATAACGAGTACACTTTTGTTTATTTTTCGAGAGTTAAATTCCAATGGAATAAAATTCACCCCTTCGCTCCAAGCGTCGGAAGAATCACAAGAATTCCGTCTCCGTATCCTATTTAGTACAGTAATAGCTTTGTTTGGTGGTGGGTGGGGGAGGGAGGTTCGGCGGCAAGCCCTGCTATTGTTGTGCGGGCGTGTAACCATCGTTTTGGTTAGAAATGCGTGCGACGGGGGTTGGTCGGAGAGAAATTTATAACTGTAACGCTTTGAGGTTAGGGGTCGTAAGGGAGCCCGTTTGCCGGAGCGTTTAACCGTATTCCATTATCGTCGTACGGTCTGCCGGTTTTATGACTGTATTCGAGGGATGATAAAAGATTCCAGACGTACTAAATACGGTCGACAAAACGGAAACTGGGATGAACATGAACTCGAATCGTAGACGGCGGTTTTATCGTCTTCATTCTGTGCATGCTTGTATAGGATGGCGGGGGTGCAGGAATCGTTATTTCGGAGCAGTTTTAAACCGTTAAAAGAAAATAAACCGAACGTGGTCATAAGATATTTTCGCATTTTATTGTCATCGTACCTTTCTTTTTGTACTTTTTTTTTTTATTTTGTGTTGTTTATAGGCCGACGAGAAATCGTTAAAGGATGCAAAACGAGACAAACAGCACGTAATGGGGCAACTGTGGCTCAGGTCGGAAGTGGACAATCTGGAGTACAAAATGAAATACTCTTCGAGTAAGAAGAAATTGCCCACCTGCATCGTAGTGGACGCAGGCGCATTAATTAACTATTCACTAATTGTCAAGAAGCTAGTTAACAGCACTCAATTAATTGTAGTAGTGCCTGCAATCGGTATGTTACTTTTTGGCAATTGGAAATTGATACCGAATATGTGATCGTAATAAAATCGTTTTTATATTTTCAAATTTTTCAGTAATATCGGCGCTTGATGAGCAAAAGAAATTGAGCAAAGAAGTTAGACTGACTATACGTTGGTTGGAATTCCAGTTGCAACAAGGAAATTGCAACTTGAAATCGCAAGGTATACATGAATCGCGGCCCATTAAACAAGACAGTCATACAAAATCAAACAAAGAAATTTGGTGAGTTTTAAGGCTTTTGCGAAAATGTTTATTATTATTTTTGTGGCTACAACATGGTTTTCTTCAGTTATTTCAAACATATTTTGGAATGCTGTAACTATTTCTCCGAGGAATATGGTGAAAGCGCTGGACTAGTAACACTAATAACAGGGTCAGACGACTTATTGGAATCTTCAGATTTCATGCAAATGGCTAAGTCAGTCAGTGAGTTATTTTCTTTTTTTTTACAAAATTATTAATAGTGTGTTTATTGATGTTGATGTTACACAGTATTTATGTTATGATGTGTATGAACGAATATGACTCTATACATAATTAATATTACTATTGTTATATATTTTTAGAAATCGACATTGAACACATTAAGACATTCCAATTGCAATTTAAAATGGCGAAAAACAAAGGATGAAACCTGGTGTTCAGTTTAAAGTATTGATATTTTTGTTGTTCTCTCAGACGGTACATCAAAGTACAATGACGAAAATTCGGTTGTCAATCCTACCGCACCGTTTTGTGTATGTGATACCAGATTTCATTTTTGGTGAAATTGAAGACTTCAAATGGAAAATCTTGATTAACTCGGTGTTTTACATCTATTACGAATATATAGTGTGTGTGTGTGTAATAAAAAACGAATGGAGAAAAAAAATCTAATTTTCCTATTGCTATTATTTTAACACTCTTAATGCCCATAAAATGTCTCGAGGAATAAAATGTATACTCGATTGACGACCATTCAATCACTGCGCGTATCTTCACCCTTGCTCCCCAGTCTATGTGGTAATCCCATCATTTTTGGAGTCGATTTTATTTTATTTATATTATATTTGTTTTTGTTTTTTTTTTTTTCGTAACTTATACATTATATATAATAAAATATTGATATATTTTTTTCATCTCACTCTCTGCTCATGACTATATTAATATTTACTCTTTCCTTTCTCCTTATTCATTATTTTATTGTATTTTTTTTTTTTTTACGGATTGATTTTATGAAACAATTAATGTATACATAAACATGATATACATAATACAATATGTGAAAAACGCACTTGTTTGCTATTTTTTTATTTACCTGTACCAGAAATCCCTGTGCAAAAGACCGCGAATGTTGTTATTTTCCATGGGTGTGGCGCGTGATGTTTGCCCAATGTTCCTTTTGTATATCCGAAAGAAAACGATTTTTGAAAAGTGTTTACTGACCTTCCGGAAGTTAAGTGCTTTCTCTCTCTCTCTCTCTCTCTCTCTCTCTCTCTGTCTCTCCCTCCCTCTCCCTCCGCAGCAAAGCGGTCGGACTCGGAGTAACTATGTCAACACGCGGCCGGTGCCCGGGCCAAGTAAAATCGCCGAAGTAGCGGGGGTAAATGGGGATGAAAGAGACGACGTTTCAATAAACGACTCGTCGACGAGGGTGAAGTGGTTCTCGCGTCGGGCCGTGGCCATTATCGTTTTACAAAAGGTCGAAGCAATAGTTACAGACGTGTGTGTATTACGCGTATTATTGTACATACCCGCGGCGACTGACCCCTCTACCCTCTTCCACGTCGTCGGGGACGTAATTGTTTGCTGTACGATTCGGGAGTTTTTCCTCCGCGTGGTTAATACGCCATTAGCGTTCAATTCGGTGTGCGCGGCGAGGGGTTCATATATTATATCGTGTGTGTGTGTGTGTGTGTGTTTATTTTCACCCCTTACAAAACACGGACAGGGTGAACCCCGTCGTCTCACGCGGATAATCCTCGAAATTAATGTCGACGGATGTGGACCGTGGAAAAACGCTGTCGCTGGCACGTGCGCGAAATATTAATCGTGGCTCGACGATTTTTTATTTATTTATTTATTTTTTGTGACATTCTGAGCGAAGCGACGATATGTTGTGTACCGTAACAACGGGGTTACTCTGCACGTGTGGAATTTACCGATAAATTTTAAACAAAATAAAAACGATTTTTCAGCGGTCAACTATTTTGTTTTTTAATATATATATATATGTATAGTATTTTATATTCTTTATAGAGTGTTAAACTGTTCATAAATGTTTCTAATGAATTTATATTACTATTTCTGAAAATAGTTGACTGTACCACTAAAAGCATTAAACACGGTTTGCTTTATTCGTAACATGAAATAAATTGTAGCGCGAACATAAATTTTCATTTTTTTTACGCTAATATTTTCAATTAACTATTGAAAAATAATTTTAAAAAAAAAAGACTATTTTCTAGCTAGTAAAAGCATTTTACTGGTATAGGTTTTAGGGGTCACGTCTCTGCTCGGAACACATGGATAACTTGAATACAAAATGATATAAAGTGGTATTATTGATTATCAAATACAATCATTACAAATGTGTATCGAATTCGCACTGTCACAGATTTATTTGTTATCGTTTCCACTTCGAACGTGTGTTGGCGTGTTAGGACGTGATCGTATTGCGAGTACTTTTCATTTAAATGTTGTGATATACGTAGCCAACAGCTCGTGGCTTACACTTTTTGACCGTATTGTTTTAAAATGAATACGTGACATTGCCTGCTAACATAACGCTGATATTATCCTCGCGTAATTCAAATACGAAAATACAATGTTTTATGTGGACACGCCACGTTCGTAAAATCCGTTCCTATGGAGTAAAGCTACTTTAAAAATGTAATTACCTAAACGTTTTCCAATTTATCGATTGTTTTCAATTTGTAATCGGAATTTTGTTAATGTTGCCTGTTTATTTAGCTCTTTGAAAGAGTTGGATTAGATAACAAAAAAAAAAACCCTGACTCGAAATTGTTTCGATTTTAATTAATTCTAAACACGTATTTGAGTCATGTAGATTGACTGCTGTATTGTGATTGAATTGTTGGAATCAAATAACGTGTTTATTAAAAAATAGTAATCCGAAATTTGATAACAAAAATCTATTGAATGTCGATATATGTTTCAAATTAAAATCTGGTTTATTTGATTAATGTGCACGCACAATTTTCGTTATACCGTATAATTGACATTATGTGTAAACGCCCGAGAATCGCCGTTAAAAAGATGACTTGTGATCCTGAAAAACGCGCTCACACTATAATCATTATCATTTATTGCCACGTTCATTGCCTATACAAAACTTTTTAAACCCGGCCCGTTACCACTTCCCTTAATTCGGTTACATAATATTGTAAAATATCATATTTCTCTCCAGTGTATGGATAATTTGAAGACGCGGGCAATTAGATCAGCGCGATGTTAATACTAAATTTCGAAAAATACATATGTTGGGATATCGTGTATATTTAAAGATTTTATAATGTAAAACGAAACCTTTGATTCAAATAGTTTTTACATTTTTATCTGAAATAAAATTTATTTAATTAATGTATGTTTAATATATCGTACGATTTTTATTTTTATTTGTACTGATGTGGCGGTATACTCACTATTCCATTCGAATGAGATATTTTCCCGAAAAATGTACCCAACAAACCTACCTATCTAATAATTGATATTATTGTGAGCTTCCAACTTTCTAGTGATATTCTTATAAAAGAGGACATGTTATCCCGAGAGTTTTTAAGCTTTCTCAATCACTAACCGTTGGTCAAACGTATTTTTATCATATACGTGTATATTTAAAAGACTGATAATAATATGATTGTTGTGTTACTTAAAAAATACCAAAAATATATAAATTTTGAATTTTAAAATACTCGAAAGCGATAGGTTAAAAGTACAATATTATACAGATGAGACTGTTGAAACTTTAGGATTCATAAGAGTGAGCACTAATGACAAACAATTTATCGGATAGTGGTATGTAATTAAATAAAATGAATCTATGTTACTAGGGAGAGAGTGGATAAAACAGATGGGTCTAATCCCTAATTATTCTCTAAACGTTACGTATAATCAAGCAAATAAACATATATTTAACGTACAGCAAGGCGACATAGAAAAAAACATTTTTAATCAATTTCCCGAAGTCGTTGCTAATAATGCTTTACGGGACTTTATCGTTAAATAACCGTCCGTAGGGTATGAGATACGTCAACAGCGGCGGCGAGTGTTGTTGCTTTTTCGCGCCGTGCAACCGAGTTTGTATGTATATATATATATAGTAATGACTGGTATTCTCAACAGACGTCGGGAGAGGAAAGGAGAACGCTGGGCTCCTTTCCGCCTACCTCTCCAAGCACAAATTATTCTCGAGACTCGCGGCGAATGCGCGTCCGACGACGCCGCCTTTAAGCAGACTGTCGTTCGCGCGCGCGGGCGGACGCGAGCGAACAGGGCGAGCGAGACCGTCGAAAGTTTTAATTTGTCGGTAACGCAAGTCCTCGAGGCACATCCTTTCGAGAGAGCGTAATGGGTCCACATAAAGTCTGAGCCGCTATACGTATATTAAACCTGCCGCCGCTTCGACCGTCCGCCGCCGTCTATGCAGTACCGAACGCGCGTGTTTTTCGACAGGTAACCAACCCCAATTACAGCGGCATATCAAAGAGCTAAACGTCGGTCGGCAAACTTTTACGAATGGACCCCAGTATTTTTATTTCTAAGAAACTATACGTAAATGCGGGTGTACTGAAATAAAAAGGAAGATTTGAATTGACTAATATGAGTTAATTAAGAAAAAGATTATCAATAATTACCTAGCGTTTGTTTAGACTCGTCATTTATCATAAATCTAAATTCTTAACAAAATATACACACACATATATATATATATATTGGAATAATACTTCTTAAGTTCGATGTTGCGTGTATTTAAATAGTAGAAATCCAGTTTTTGTCATTTTGTAAGTTTAAGTTTATAAAAAATTTAAAAATACACATTTTTGAAATAAAATTATCTGCCATTTGGAATACAAAAAAGTATAATATTCTTATAATATGTATCTGATTATCTACTCAATTGATTTACTATACAATGAATTTCATTACAATACTAATATAAGTATTGACTTTCAATGGGAAAAAAATCTTAAAAAAATTACCTTTATGATAATTGTTGCGGTTGTGATCAGAGAACGACATTTAACACGAAGGTCACGGGGATTTACCGACTAAACGATTGCCCAATCCATCGCTGTCCATCTAACTTATTGTATGCACCCAATCACCGTAATATATACAAATAAAAAAAATATTTAAATAATAATGTGACAATCGACCGTAAACAGGATTGAAATCACGAGAATCGCCACGTCAGGGATAAAAAACGAAGGACTCTTTAAAGACTAATCGTGATAATAGTTTCGATTTCATTTATACAGCTATAATTACACTCGAAAGGCATTGTTTTTTAAAGCTTAAAATTACTGAAGTATGTATTTCCAAGTATATTATTTTTACAGAAATAGCTTTTTATTGAAAATTGGTGTTTTTTCTTAAATAAACATTGTTTCACATAGAAGTCATTAGCTATCATAGGATAAATTCAAAAATAAATCAATGACTTAAATATTGCTTTTTCGATTTATTCGTTACACAATTTATACCTTATAAACACTTTATAATAGACTTCGTCATTGTATGAATTTTAAATTTTTTTTTAAATGTTATATTGTGTTGACGTTGTCAAGCATTTGCTTGAATGAAATAGATAAGCACAATATATAATAGCATTAAAATAAAGTTTTTTTATACAAAAATAGGTAATTTGTTGTATAAGTATAAACTAATTCTAAAGGACTATAATAATAAGTATTAAATATTTCATCGGTTAAAAGTGACAGTTGATACGTATTTTGCACGACCTCTTTAAAAAATATGTCTTAAAAAGAAACGAACCGATTGAATACGTTTATTTTTGTGGTCGGCGATATAGTCGGTCGAGTTGACGGCCGAGCCAATAAAAAACATTTTTAGTCTCGCCAGTGACATTTATATTATGCCAGAAGGATACGTTGATTTGACGACGGTCATGGTGACATTTTTATGCAAGCTTACATCTCTGGGCCGGCGACGGCGGCCGACGACCAACGACAATGTCTCTCGGCGCGCCCTTTGCGGTCGTGGCGTCGGTCGACCGCATTTGCGGCAACCCGAACGGAAAACGTGTACACATGTTACGTGCTGTGTAAATGCCGACTTTGGGTTTGGGTCAGCACTCTTCATTTCCATACTCACCTCCGACCCACGACTGCCTCGTAAACGGAATTTACTTATTTACGGCACACGATTATCTCCATTCGTGCGTGGGTGAGGTACGCGTACGTCGAGATTTATTAATTGTGAAAACTGCAAGTTAAAAGTTAAAATGAAGTCGATTTTCAATAAGTTGCCTACTTATTAACTTGTTACTTTATTTTTTTAAATTATTGTTTTTTTAAAAAAGTAACATGTTCACCTCAACTTTTAATTCCATACAAACGTATATCAATAAAATTAAATTTTCTTCAATGAGTCCAATGCAAATATTTCGAGTACTTATTTACATTTTACGTACATAATTTTTACACGCGTAATAATTCATAAGCACTAGGTTTTGAAAAATTTATGCAGAACTCTTACACAAATATAATATATATTTTAATTTTATATCTTATAATTTTGAATAGCAGGTCTTTCAATGTTTGTATTAAAAGTTACACAAACAATTTTTATTTTTTAAAACATTTATTCGAACTTTTAACTAAGTTAAGTTAGTTATTCTTAAAGTTAATAAAAAATATATATATAACTTTTAACTTAATTTAACTAATATAATTTTTTTTATAATAACTTAACGAATTAAAAAAAATTGAATATTTTCTATTATTATAAGTAAAAAGTTTTGTTATAAGTATATATATTTTTTATTTTTTATTATTATATATTTTAATGAGATTTAAATAGCAAATAATTTATCATAAGAAACTAAAATATATGTACAACACGTGGCTTGTCTGGAAATTAAGTTCTCTAGTTCATAAAAATCGAAAACTTGATTATTAAAAAAAAATATATTTTTAGATAGTTCTAACGATAAGCTATTTTTGACACAATCGCCGTATCAATCAACGCATTTTTGTAATCACTTTGGCAATTTTAATATACGTGCTTCATAAAAAGTTGTCCCGTCTGTTCCTTTAATCTTCTTCTTTCATATCATTATCAGTGTAAAATTTCTTGGAGCCTTTACTTTTTTTTTACGTGTACAAACATATAATAATCGCTGGGTGTTAAATTAAGGCTATGGAGAGAATTGGCGTATTTATAAGGGCAGGGAGAGATGTAGAAGTTTCCTATCCTTTCTCCCACCACAGATAATTTTTTTAAGACTACTAATTTACAATCATATTTTAATATTGTATTTTTACACTATTTATAAACTTATATAAAACCAAATTTACTTCATTATGGTAACACAACTCCCTCTCCCAAACATTTTGTTATACTTGTAAATACGCCACTGATAAGAAGGATATTTAGAAATATCTCAATTATTCAATTACTTATATTTGATATTAGTACATTACAAATTCATTTAATGTATAATATATATATATTATGTTATAATTTACTGCAAAATAATGTTTTATTCAAAAGTAAGGTTGAAAAAATTTAATTATATTGAATAATAAACTAGAAATATAATTAATTATGCTCCAGTTATATTAAATAATATTTAATTTATTTTAAAACTACAATGAACAAACAACATACTGTATTTAAATAATGTAAACTATTATAATTACGAGTATATTAGTACTTTTCTAGATTTCGTCACCATAAATTATTTAATTATATACTAGTGAAAAATCGAATAATTTAAGTATGTCACTTTCAATACTTAAAGAAGCAAGGCCTATTGGTTGATTTTGTGTCATCAAAATTCGTAATCGGTTGTTAATTAATTTCATTTTTGAAAATGAGTTCTGCATGACAATTGGACACCATCAAGACCAAATAAATACGCAATGCTATTTCAATGTTAAAAAAAATACGTTGTAAATTATTTTATTCAATAATCCCATATAAAAACATTTCTCATTGTTCGTTATATTTATGCGTTTGTTTATATATATATAAATATACAAATGAACTGAACTGTATTAGTTTATTACCAAGTGAAAATTGCAAATAATTGGTGTAAATGCTTTCTAGATGGCTTGTAGCAGATTGTAGCTCAGAAGTTTTGTCCAAAAAAGAATTTTCAAAACTACTTAAAAAACCAAAACATTGACAATTCATGTCGTAAGCAGTTACTTTTTCTCTTAATGATACTACCAATTGATCAATTATCGAATTTCTGCTTTCTGTTTTAATTTTTTTTTTTTTTTGTGATTACTATTATATAGTACATAGTTATAATATTTGTATATTACTACCCTATGGCCAGCAATGACCGCCGCGACAAGTAAATAACAAAAACAAACAGATAGATGTTGGGTATTACTCCTAAATAATAGAATACAAAAATAAAGTAGTTTTTAGATTTCGTTCTATCGTAAACAACTGAGAAAAAATCAAAAACTCATGGAGTAAATTATAGTTTTTGATAGTAAATACTGCCTATATTGTCGCAAAGTAGAAAATATACAAAAAAAATGCAATAAAAACTAGTAAAAGTATATTTTTTTTAAACTATCAAAATAAGCAAAAATAAGCATTTTAAATTTGAAATCGTTGTTACATGACATAAATTTTCTTACCACTCTGCTAGATTTAATATCAGTTCAAAAAATAAGTAAATGCTATAAATCCCGAACCCTACCATCATTAGTCATTACTTACAGAAATGGTATATCAGTATATCACAGTACTTTAGCGGACTTTCATTCGCTTTTTAAAAATACCGGGCATATTTTTATGACTATTAGAAAATAGATAATATCACATACGTTTTAATTTCAAATTAATTTTTTAATTCTTAAAAATAAAAAATACCAATTTTAGCCAAGAGCCACGTCCATATTACAAATTTTATAAAAATAATCGTGTATTCGTTGTCGTATATATTGTGTTTAATAAGTGACACGTACATGACACCTTTCTCTGGAATAATAAAAACTCAAAAATCAGTGAACATTTAATTCAAAGACTATCCATGTAGTAGTGAGAGCCTCGTATAAATTTAATATTAAGATAATTAAAAAAACTTTATTGAAATCACGTCACAAGCACTTACTTAAAACCTAAAGGTAATTTAAAACTACATACCTCAAAGTCAATACAATTAATGAAATATCAACTACATCTTGACATTTATGTAAGATCGGCATGACTGACCGGACTACTCTATTTCCGTTAAGTATTAATTATAATTCCTTAGCTCATTAATTTTGTTGACTGAACAAATAGTGGTGTTTTCAATACGAATATGTGTAAATTATAATATAATATTATAACATCACATAATAGTCGGAAATGAAAAAATGTAACCACCCCAAATAGCAATGAACAATCTACGCAACACATAATAACTAGTGATGTTACGAACTGTTCGATTTTCGAAATATTCAAATACCAAATCAAGGAAAATGGAATTCATATCGAATAAGTCGGAAATCAATATAAAAAAAAAAATCAAAAATGTTTAAATAAAGAAAATTTAGTTTATTCTATTTCTACCCGCAATCCGCAGTAATACAAATATTAAGGACGTATTTTGTATTTTCGTCATTGTTCATCAATATAATTAGTAGCGGTTCGTAATCACTGGTGGAGGGAGTGCGACTTTAAAATATTTAAATATGAAATAGTTCTCTCTTTGAATTTAAAAAAAAAATCTCCGAAATGGCTAATAATTTAACAGCAATTACTCGATCTTCCTATTACACAGCCGTAAATATTTTTCTACGTACTAATGAATCATACAAGCCAGGGGAAAAAATTATCGTTGATATTAACAAGTGATATGACTGTCACGTGTACATTTTTTTGTACACGAAATAATATCCATACTTGTACAAGAACATTTTTCATACTATCCAAAAAGTTTAGAGCTATAATTGGCAAAAGCTTTACTTTTGTACATGACACTAATTTGGTGAAATATTACGTGTACAATAAAACGTACACTAGAACAAGAATGGTGAGTACAGGTGTATACAAGAATCGGTACATATGGTCTTTGGTCAAACATCTCGAAAAATAACGTGCCAGTCAACTTGTTAATAATAATATATTGTGATTTTATTTGGATGACGCGACGCGGTATCCGAAGACCGTGTCAAACCAATCTATTTTTATATCTGTTTTTATCGTTCCACTTGTTTATAAAATTACATTAATCAAAAAGTGAAATTGTAGTGCATGCTATTTTTTTTTTTTTTAATTAAATTTTATAATTGTAATATTTTTAATTTTATATATTATAACATATTATATATCAAGAGTGTCTTTTAAGATGCCTAACCGTGATAAAATATTCTTTGTCGGTTTAATGAAACATCAAATAACTGGCAGTAAACTTTCATTAATAGATGATTGTTTACGAGTTTTATTTTATATCATGAGAATCTCTAATATAAGTCTTAATGACAATGCTACTCTTGTTATTTATGAATGCATAATATTTTGTAAGAAGGTGAGAATTGCAACAAGAGAAATTCATAAATGCAAGAATGAATTAAAAGAAATTTATGAAAATTGGCGAAACCTATTGAAAAATAAAAATAAAACAACTGACAAAGTTAGATAAAAAGAATTAGATTTTTGTAATATACTAAATATTCTTTTCAATATTGCTCATCAAAATGCTTTGAGTATCGTAAAAATTGAAGAAAACAAACAGTTTCTACTAAAGCAAAGATAAAATGGATGCATAGGTTCCATGATAGGAGTCGATAAAACACTTACAACTCGAAAAGAAAGATCACGAATTAGATTAGAAAACGAAGAGAAAAAGCGAGAAAACTTATCAATTAGTCCGTCAATACCAACAGTTAAGTCATTTATGCATATTTTAAATATAATTTTTGTAACTTTAAGCAATCAAGTACAATATGTTAATGATTAGTGTGCGTAATAGTAAACGTAGAGATTTGAGGTTCAAACCTTTAAATATCACTTTTCTTTGCGGGGTAGTATTTGGTGTTTCTAAAGCAATTTAGATTTTTATAACCAAAATCTGTTTATAATATGGTATCAAAAAACTTTTTTTTAAAAAATATAAAGAATATAATTTATTTTTAGTCGAAAATCCAACACTATCTGAAAAATTAATTACTGAATCAGAATGTGAAAATACTGAATTTCCAGAGTCATCAGATATTAAGAGAGCTCGCAAGGAAATTTTAACTTCAAGATTAATTATCGGCATTGGATAAGTGCAAAATTAGTCATAGAGATGTGGTTCATTTATTAGTATTCTTTTTGGAAGCAGTTTCATTGGATCCGTTTGTTTGGAGGCGTTTGTAATCAACCAAACATCCACTAGAAATGCTAGAGCTGCTTATTGTCAATCACATATCAATAAAGTAAAACAAAATGTTTGTAATTTAAATGTTGAATCGATAGTTATGTATTGGAATTCGAATTTATTATAAAACATATCTGGAAAATTAGTTGACAGGTTAGCTATAATAAGCACAGGTCGTTTGGATATATAGAGCAATTTTAGGCGTTCCAGAATTATGTTCAGGTACTTGTATTGAAGTAATTTCTGTGGCTTATGATGTGATAGAAGAGTGGTTATTACTAAATAAAGTACAAGCATTTGTATTTAATACTATTGTGTCAATAACTGGTAGAATTGATGAAGCATGTGTTCTACTTGAACACAAAATAGAGCGAGAAATTTTGTTTTTGGTATGTAAACACCATGTATGTGAAATCATATAAGCAGCAGTTTTTACAAAGTGAATAGTTGAGTTCGGTTCGGTTTCAGTTCCAACGGGTTCATAACATCACTAATAATATACATTATAATATTATGTAATTCGAACTAAGTTCTGTAACACACGTGCGTATACCGAATCACAAGTGTGCACATATTATGTATAATATAATATTTGAGTGAGTGGAGAAATATAATTTGTAAAGGGATTGATCATAGACAAGCATACGAAGAGAGGTAGTATAGGTAATGTGTTACAAAACCGTATTGGATGGAGGGAGGGAAGTGAAATGCGTGCGAAAAGTGTGTGTATATTTGTGTTGCCGATAAATTGATGGGCTTAGAGTGCAGTGCGGAAGAGTCATTACGAGACAGCCACTACATGTACATATATATATATATATAACGTTCTATGTGCAAGTATGTACACGACTACTTGTTCTCGGCGGCGATGTCGATGATAAATTGAATTACTCGGCAAAAGGGATTCTTTGAGTGTGGATTAGAGAGGGGTAGCCCTGTATGTATACTGGCATATGTATATATATATAAGTATAAAGGAGATGACGAGTGGTAGGACTGCGTAAGGGTCCCTCTTCCCTCCATCTATACTCTACCTACTATTTCCTGTATGATACAGTTATTGCGAGACTAAACAAGGAGCTATATATGTATTATATCGAGACGAAATTAAATCTATACACACGGCGGTAGTGGAGAGAAACTTTGGACGAGACTAATAGTACCACGACCACAGGAGGGTATTTATATATATATATACACAATATATGTATACGCGCGCGCGCACATGAGTGTTTATAATATCTAATATACGAGAGTCAGGTGGATAAGTTGATCAAAGACTTATGATCGTATATATCAAAGTATATGGATCAAAGTACCTTCGCATATTTAAAACCGGTCCTACACGACTCGTTGTACTCGGCGAATATTCGGCAATCGTTATACTTGGCAAGTCGTATGGGAGGTATTGAATCGTAAAGCACGACGATTATTTTTACTCGTCGGTTTCCGGTCAGCGTCGGATACAACACGAGTAACACTTGCTGATAAGAAATTTTAATTTTGGATTCCCGAATTGACGAATAATTGGCGAGCACACAAGTCGTGTAGGAGCAACATAATTGTTAAGTACAAACATCGCAATTAACACTCGTTGAGTAGAGTTATGTATACTTACAATTGAACGTTCTTCTGCCACGATTAAATTAAATTGTGAAACAGAAGTGTTATATTTTTTGCTTCTTATAAAAAAAAAAAAATAATAATAATGATTTATATTTTAACTGTTGTGTTCTAATCGTACGTACTATAATATAATATATATATAACTATATATAGGATCTTATAAATTATTATAACGAATGATCGGAAAAAATACCCGAGCAAACAGTTCCAAAGAAAAACAAATTTAATTGCGTTATCGTTATTGAAATTGTTGTATACAACATCTCGTTTTTTATACTTTATACAATTTTTATTCTTTGAAAACTCAGAGCATATGATTATATATTATAACATACCTTCAAAAAACCCGGATTGACGTCCGGTGAGAAACACTGGTCATATTGTTAATATTTAGGGAAAAAGCGGTACTATAGGAATTATTATGAGTGGACTGTAAATTTTTTTAATTTGAACATATATGTATATATTTCGTTCTTACACAAAAAAAACTTAAAACTAGGGTTGGTAATTATTACAATAATACAATTAGACTATATTAAAAAACGTCTCAACAATCAAGGAAATGTATACCCTGACTCCATTCACTCCCTTGGTTTCGAAAAGGGCGTGAAACGACGAATGATGACGATTGAACGACAGTACGTGAGCCGACGATGTGTACATCACCGGAAACTGGCACGAGGACAGTGATGTTGAATTGATGCTGGCACGGACGTTCAATAAATTAAATTAATTGACAAGAAAAAATGACGGAGCGGATGCTCACTAAATCACCGTTATGTGGACGTGCGGATTCGCGTTGTTAGACTTTCCACGTACGTACGGAGAAGAGAGAGCCTTTTCATTCCGACCGGTCGGGCGTCAATCTTATCGTGCCCGATACGGAGACCAATTACACACGGTCAGTGGAGCGGCCGTGATTCTCGCCATTTTAGTACCCAACAGATTATTGTCATAGTTCCGTTTAATTTGTCTTCGATAACAATGTTTAAATTACATTATATCTGCAACAATAAAATGAAAGCGGACGGATTACAAATAAGAAAATGGAAAATTTGGAATACGCCCATTACTTCCTTTTAATGGATAACCACATAATCGTTATGCTTCGCAATTTTTAAAATGGCTATGTATTTGGTTAACTGAAAATAATAATATTATTATTATCATAATTTATATGTAAATAATAGTCGTATATTCCCATAAAAACAATTTATCGAATATTCAAATCATTAAATATTATTATAATCATGTCGCATTGTTATTGTATTATATGAGTAACGTTATAAGACTGAGGTAATCAACCGAAAGATGTATTATTATTTGTTGTACAATTGTTGATATTGTAATCAGGTAAACTTCTAACTTTTAAAGGACCTACATTACTTTTAGTATTATCTAAATTATTTATTGTATATATAGGTTATAATCATATTTAGCATCATCGCGTCTGCATTGAAAACGTTACACTCATGTCTTATACACTCAATAAACATCTTTTATGTCGACTTACAACAAATCTATTTATTATAATATATATATATAATTATGATCATCACGTCAATGCACTCGACGGAGGTTAATTATCGTGAACATTTTAACGACACAGAAATAATTGCGAAAACCTAGACCCCAAAATTTTCCTGGCGATTAACGAAACGGTAGTCTGGAACTCGTAATAAATAAGAAGCTATACTAAAAAGCAAAGTCTTTTTTAATGCCAGTTAGCTCAACGATCGATAATTCAAAAATATGTTTGCAAGAGGCATTTTAAGAAAAATATTTGTACACAACCGTAAAGACTACACTCCCTACGCATCGAGCAGACATCTCCGACTATGAAAATGTCCTTTGGCCATGAACTTAAAGAAAATAGAGTGTATTCTCATTACCCAAAATGTCTGATTGATGTGTAGTATCGACACATATATTTTTACATAGAAGACAAGACTTCACGCAAATGAACACGGGGAAATATGTCGGCATATCGAGAGACGATACAAACTACACGATGTAACTGTGCCAACTGATCACGTCATCAAGTATCACAAAAAAATTAGGTGTATGGCATACTATATGAGCGCCGAATATAGTGTTGATGATCCGCAAACCTCGGAGGATTTGATGGAGCTCAAAGGTGAGTTATAACGCCCATAGCTCGTGTCTAAGAACCGCGTGTATACCGATTCACTCCTTCTACAAATATATGTATACGTCGAATTCGTGCTTGGTTTTTACAAACCACGGAAAACAATAGAAGACGTATGTGTGCGCGCGCGCGATTTGTATACACGTCGTCGTATTATATTGTAATTCCTCACGCTCGTTCGTCCACAAACTGCGTACAGTCATGTGTGCGTACATGAGACAGCTAAGTTTATACAATATTCTATAAATACACACGTATATATTTACGTATCGTCATATTAGTAGTAGTAGTAGTCCGCGTATAGTAGTGCGTAGTACGCGGTGTAGTAGCGGCGCATAAATTTCCAGCAGACCATTGGTATTCATATCGCGATTTCACCGCTAACACGAGCTGCACACAGTTTACATAATATCATTACACAGCCCGACCGTACAGAAAGGCGTGTAGTACTGTGTGTATGTATGTATGCACTTTGTTCAACACGCACGCCGGTTCATATACGAATGATAGTCCGCGCGCGTTCGAATGTTATTGTTATTGTTATTATTGTCATTGTCATAATCGTTATCATGGTGCACGGAGCGTTTCGCTGAAAACCGAGAAATATATATATTTATTCGTATACGTAGAACGAGAACGCGCGTAATAACAAAGCATTGCCGGATAATAAAAACGATATAATATAAAAAAAACAATAACCTAACGCGGGACTCGTTTGGCCACCACACTATAGTCGCGTGTACATGTACACGTACGCGCGAAATTAATTTACCAGACGGACATGATGAGGAACGAAAAAATTGAAATAACAATATATGGCGTTTATCCGCGTACAATGTGCACGGCGTGTGCAGATATATATATATATATTATCGCGTACGGAAAATGGCAACGAAGTCGCAAGCGTTATTAACAATTTAGGGAACCGTGAAAATACTGCACGTTTCTATAGTTGGTTACACATATTTGTCAAAGCAAATTATACAAAACGTCTCGTTCGGTGCAGGAAAACATTTAACATAATTTAACATCAAATTATAATATATAATTAATATATATATATGGTATTAATATATATGAACGATGATAATTGTAATTTGTAAATTATCGGTTGACTTGTAGATATACTTGTGCATGTTAGTGTCAAAATTTTCACTGATAGTTCATAGTAGTTTCATAATATGTTACAGTAACCGCCGGAGTTGATAGCTGGTAGAGTCGATATACACTTATAATAAGGATTGTGATATACCAGTGTATTCACCGTACGGCAGCGTTTCTCAACCGAGAAAATGCATGAGTGGACCTAAAGTGGCATGAGGAAAAAAATGGATAATGGCGGAAAAATAACAGAATTTGATTCATTTGAAACGATTCGTTATGTGCGAGAAATTTCGTCTTACATGTATATAAAAAGTAAGTACCAAATTGGACTGTCTATAAAAATTTGGACTTGAGGTTTTATTTCAATTCTGTGTTGTCTATATTTTAAGATATTGAATAAGGCAAAACAACAACCAAGGTTTGCATTAATTTGTATAATTATTATTATTACATTTATGTATGAATCATTAAAATAAATTAATATTATTTCTTGATTTTCTGTTGTTAAAATTAATTCATAATTTGTCATATATGTTCTAAATGAGTTGTTTCGAATCGATTGGGTAAGGGCAAGGAGAAATATGCAAAGCAGTGGTCAAGGATAGGTCAAGAGGTACGTGAATATAAAAAGATTGAGAAACGCTGCCATATGGTAGGTAACTGCCAACGGTATTGACTGTCCGTCTATGATTATAGTGAATACTCAACAATAATATTCTATATAAAAATGCCCTTTCGTACGCACGTTATTCACGTTAGTCCGAATGAATTATTCGAATGTCTCCTACGATGATACACAACACGTTTAGGATAGTACTGTCGTTATTTGAAAGTAATGTCTACACATACACAATATGTTTTAATGAATATCACCAACACTTTACACAAAAGAACACGCGAAAACAGATTAGTATCTCGTTACAGCCGTTGTTGTACAATGTAATTATTCGTGCGTCATAATAATTATTCGGAAAATTCTATTATATACTAATAATCGTGTCGATTGCGGAATCAAATGTTTTTAAGTAAAACAGCGCATTCAACGCTAAAATTATCGTTGAATATGCAAATTGCCGAAACTCCAACGTGTAATATTAACAAAAATTCTGGAATAGGAAAAATACTGAAATCATGTCAACTCATTATATGAGACGAATGTACTATGGTGCACAAAAAACAATAGAAGCGCTACAACGTACGCTTAAAGATTTGAGAGAAAATGAACGGCTCTTTGGTGGTGCACTCATTTTATTTTCTAGTGATTTTCGACAAACTCTCTCAGTAATACCACGTTCAACACCTAATGATGAACTTAATGCATTTCTTAAATCATTAATTTTAAGGCAACATGTACGGAATTGACTTTGACGACTATTATGTGTGTACAACTATAATATGATGTTTCAGCTGAACGTTTCGTCAAACAATTGTTTGATATTGAGAATGGGAAAATGGTAAACGATAAATATACTTATTGCATAACTTTGCCAAGAAACTTTTGTAATATAACAGCATCCAAAGATGAATTAATCAACGAGATTTTGTTCTCTTAAACTACAAAATTTTATCAAAATGTACGTTGCTATCACATTTTTGAAAATGAAATTATTTGAATTGTGTGTTGAATTGTTATGTATAATATGAAGTTTCTGATCAACTGTTTTCTATAGAGACTTTAACGCTAGGTTACATTGTTGATAAATTGTGAATCATATTATTAATTTTCATGGTATCAACTGACTACTTTTTTTTTGGTGACTCAACGGTTGGTGGTATAATTCACTTATCTTCGTATTTGTTCTATATTCTTATACTTAATAGTTACCATGCCTAAACATGATACTCCAACTAAAACTGGTATAAAGTATACCAGACTGGTATGAGTTTCTATGAGAAAAAAGTGATGATTCGAGGTTGCGAAAGACTAAATGAAGGTTTAAGCTTGAATGTAGAAGTAGAATGGTTTCCTACAATCACGTGTCCGTGAATGCGCGATGCGTGATGCGTGATTGCGTGATCACGCTTACGCGATGCGTGATGAAAGTGTTTTGCTACACTATGCGCGATTATGATTGCGGCTTGTGGCTGTTAGAAATACTCATCAGTTGGTGTTTAGTGATACACTAAAATGGACCTATTAGCGCTGTATAATATTTTAGAAGATGAAGCTGATGAAGAACAATTGTCATAGTCAATTGATACTTGCAAGTTTCTTCAGAGATGGAAGTGATGAAAGGTTTAATAAAAAAAAGTAGAGAGGGATGTTTTAATATATTAATTTAGAGACGATTAATAGATAATGAAATGAGATTTAGATCATATTTCAGAGTGTCATTTAAGTTATTTAATTTTTTATTAAATTATATTAAAAAAGATATAAAAAGACCTCTAAGTAATCGAATCAAGAAACTAATATCTCCAGAATAAAAATTAAGTCTCACTTTAAGGTAAGTAAAACACGGAATTATTCGAAATTAAAAATAATGCATAAGAGTATAATGCAAAATGATTTATTATGATAAGTGGTAAATATAATAAATAATGTAAATATAATAATATACTATTCAAACATGATTTAATTTTAAATGTGCTGCAAAAATTGCATCACTGGCAACCGCAACATCGTTGATGCACTTGATAGAACGATCCCACGCGGGATGTCAACTAGTCATATATATAAATATATAAATATTTTTTTTATTCTAAATATACTACTACACCTACTCCGCGTTTCTATGTAATATTCAAAATCATCAAAATTGGCTAGAATGAGAAACGAATTATTAAGGTCTACCAAGACCAAATCTAAGGCCTAAGCGCTCTGTCATTAATGACAACAATGATTTTCAGATGTTTTTAAAACATGTGGATAACATTTTCGTAGAGTTTGAAAAAAATGGTTGTTTAATATATACAATTATAAATATAATTTTTTTTTTATTGACCGTTATAATAAAGTGTATTTAAAAGGTTACCCGATATAAATATTTAGAAAAAGGTAAAATTTAGATTTTAATGAAAACAAATTTTAGTGGTCTTTTTTGGATTTCTCTACTGCAGGCCTGAACAAAACTTCCAATGGAGACGAATCTCAAGACGACGAGTACATATCATTCTTACTTTGAAAAAATATGGAGTATTTTTGTTTTTTTTTAATTTGACCAAATTCGAGTAACCTTTAAACTGTAATTAGATTACGTGACCACATTTATTGCGGTGAAAGAACCATTTTCCACAGAACAAGGCGGATATGAACGGAGAAATAATGCCTCGATCTGTGGTCAACGTATAATTATAACAATAACGTGGTTTGTTTCTCGACCACAGATCCATTCTCACTTCGTATTATTATCGGAATCACACACATTCTTATTACACTCTGACACGTGTTTCATTATAATATATGTGAATATGTAATCAATGATCCAAATCCAAACACTAGGAAAACTCGACTTTTCCTTTCCAACGTTTTCCAATGCGTTTCGTTGAGTTGCTAATTTATATACCATGACTCGCTGAATAATAATTAAGTTAAAATTGTCTCAAATGTTTTAATGAGCTCTGAATACCAGTTTGACAAAATAGGTAGGTGTGTTATTCTTTTAATGCCGCCGCGTAACTATACATATATAAATGTGCGTGTGTGTATGTGTGTGTGTGTGTGTGTGTGTGTGTGTGTGTGTGTGTGTGTGTGTGTGTGTGTGTGTGTGTGTGTTTACATAAAAAAACATTTGTTTGGCAGTCTCGAAAATATATTAAATATGTATAAATTAGTCGAATAACGCATAAATTAAACGATAAACTGTCGTCGAGTGTTTCGCTAAAGCCGGATTTACAACTTTTTGAAGAAACCAATGACAATGACCTATTAAGATTATACTCGGTGATCGACCGTAATGTAAACATTAATGATTGTGTCATACACTAATAACATAATCATTACACTAATAAAAAGATGATTTTACAATATGTAAAAAATAATTATCAAATAGGTTATTGACAAATTCGTGATTAATGACATCGTACATAGAAGTGAGCACAAAAATAACATATATTTTAATCTAATATATTTATTACAATTTTAAATGTTATGCGAGGTAAAAACAATAACAATTAACAGTTATACTATGGTAAAATCAATATTGAAATATGATCACAAACGGTGTATGAAGTTTAACGGAATTTCCATAATTTTTAATCTAACAGTAGAATAATCGAATATTCTCCTTACGGTTACTCCAAAATTATCTGCACCTCTAAAAACTTTAGCGGATGGATGACGTGTAAATTGAACTTTTTATCAAAACTATTGAATGGTAAAATCGATTCTCATCATTTTCTCAAGGAAAACAATTATAGACTTCATCAGATCTCCTTCAACTACTAAATTATTTTCTATATTCCAATGCATTCCACTGACTATGAGAAAAATTGCTTTCATCGTATGAGACCTTAATATCTTTTATAACATCTAGCCACAGAGCTTGACTTAAAAATTGTTCGCGCCCTAGTCATTATAAAAAAAGCGTTGAATTATATTAAACATAATTTTAATCCAGACTTGTAATTCCTCACTGTTTTCCTTATCCGTCAAAATAATATAGTGCTCCTACTTTAAAAAATAAAAATGTTCGGGACAATTGATCTAAATATTATAATCGAAAAATTATAATGTTTTCTCCATGATTCTGTATAATTAAACTTTTCGTTTCTATATTTTTTGTTACCTATTCGAGCTAAAAATCTTAACACGTTATGATGAGAGATGAGCAGTGATGAGGTACAAAAAAAAAAGTTATGGAGATTTATCACTCTCGCGTATCGAAAAACTAGATTTTAAATTGATCTATAGGTCTACCGTTTGAAAATTGATGGGATTTTTATAGTTCCTCGTATTATTTCTTCCGGATTTAAAGTTTTGATTTAAACGTTTCAAAAATGGTCAAGAGTCATTTGAAGACGAAGGGCGAAGTGGCTGACCGTCAACTTCAAAAAAGAATGAAACAGTCGAAAAAGTTCAAAATTTGGTTCAATTAGATTGCCGTTTCATGCATTCACGATATGGCACATATAATAGGAATATCGTATGATTCAGTACAAAGCATTTTGAAAGATTAATTAGGAATGCACCGCGTTTGTTCGAAATTTGTTCCGCACATTTTGACCGAAGACCAAATGGAAAACAGAAAATTTATTGTCGCAAAACTTTTTAAATGATCAACAAATGAAAACGACTTTTTCAAAAATTTTACTGGAGATGAAACTTGAATTTTCGCTTATGATCTAGAGACAAAATTTCAGTCATCATAATGGCACACGACAACGTCACCAAGGTCAAAAATATCACGTGTTTTCAAATCACAATTGAAGGTCATGTTGATTGTGTTCTTCGACAATGAAGGGTTAATTCATTGGGAATTTGTACCAAATAAACAAACAGTTAACTCTGGTTTTTATATTAAAGTCTTAAAACGTATCAGAGGTTCAATTCGTCGACAAAGACCGGAAAATGGGAAAATGGTAGGTTTTTGCATTACGAAAACGTGTCGCACATCTTTTGTAATTCAGTAATTTTTAACTGACAAAAAAGTTCCAACAATTCCATAAGCCCCGTATTGACCAAATATTGAGTCACTGTGTGATTTCTAGCTATTTCCGAACTTACGACTTAGATTCAAAGGTAAATGTTTTGCGTCGATTGAAGACATTAAAATTAATGTAATAGCTAATCTCAGGGATATCAAAGATATTTCCATCAGTTACAAATTGGTTGGAGTAAGTGTGTCTATGTTGAAGGACGATATTTTGAAGGAGATTAAGTTAGTTTAAATTTAAATTGTAAATATAAAAAAAATTAAATAAAATTCCGAGAACTTTTTTATCTTACTACGTACATTATACATCAAATTCACTTGTAATGTACAAATATCAGATATATGTAATTGAAAAACGGGACCACCACTAAAAGTAGGCCCAGGGCCTCCATATCTTAATCCGGCATTGCATACGAGGTATATTAGTTTTTATAAATTAATTAATCAGATATTAAAATACCTACAGTTTACTATATATTTAAACTCTAAAATACAAATATAAAGGGGGAAAACGTATACATATACATAAAATTGCTAACTTTAATCTCTATCAGTGTCCAAAATGTTAAGCTTTAAGAAACTAAAGTCATCGTTACAAACGTTAAATGTTTATTAAAAAGATAATAGGTAAACCGAAAATAACAACTGACGGTTATACAAATTGTTATTATTGTTTATCAACTGGTTCAGTGCCACCTAAATAAATAATAATAATAGATAGTACTTATACACAAAGAAATACAATCATTGTTTTTTTTTTTACGAATTTTAACGATGGAAATAACTTTTTAAACTCAAAAACTACACTATTAGTGTTAAAGCAGTTAAATAAATTAAATAGAAGAAAATTTAAATTGTTATTATCTCTATAAATAATTTAGAATCATTTTTCACTTAGAAAATTGATTTAACTGTCAAAATATATTTAACAAATTTGATCTAAATAGGGAAAGTTCCATTTAAAAGATAAAAATGATCATACCAATAATCATAACAAATTTAAAATAATTTAAATTGAATAAGACCTCAATAAACACGTAATTATGTAATATAATATATATCATAAAAATGTTGATTTTATGTAGTTGGGGGTGAGGGTATGAAAATGAAAATATTGTACCTAAAGTTATATTCATTTTTCAAGCAGAGCGATAAAAATGTCTTGGTAATTAAATGTTTAAAAATGTATGTATAACCTTGAATTTATTTACCAATACACTACTGAATAAAGCGTATAACATTATAAAATACAGCGACAATGACAATTCAGTATATCGTCAGTATATGTTAGTATATTTATTTACGGAGAACGGAATTAAAAAATCGGTATGTAGAAAATTCGTTTTCGTCGAATAAAGGTGCGCGTACAATAAATATTGAGTTTTATTATACCATATCAATATAAACGTGAGCAGACTTTCAGTTCAGCGGAGCATTTCATGAGTGATTTACGTCTGGAGATACATAACATTTTTAAACCGTTTAGGGTGTCTTCGAGAATTGATAAAGTCCTTAAATTTATTTAGAGTACATTACGAGTCTGCGAGAAATCTTGAGGTCATAATAAGTACCACCTACAAGAAAACAAAATGTTTGCTTCACGTAATTAAATCAGAGTCCTGCAATAAGCGATGTAAATTAAAAATATTCATTTCTTCTGTTATTTCCAACGATTTTAATACCAAATCAAAATCTATTATAATATAAATATATTTATAATAATGTAATATGTAAGATGAATCAGATATAATACATATAATTACGAATTGACAAGGAAATAAATATCGAGCGGTGGAATCTGTGAGTGTTGATTCGAGTGGGTCACTCAATCGAATGTTGTTAAAGTTGTATTGTAAAGTTATTGAAACTCGGTTAATTAATATTCTTTGTAATTTTGCAATATCCATACTTCACATACTTTAATATTATACGTCTAACCTTGCAATAAATGTTTAGATTATAACATAAAAATTGCAAATGTCTAAAAAGAATTTTATAACACGTGTAAATTATCATCTAAGCACTCCTTTTACGTGAAAAAATATTGACTTTTGACATTGTAAAACTTATACATTCTAATGCTATTCGTTAAAAATATTCGTCCAATTTTCAACACGAAATGTTTTTAGGCAAATAATAAAAAACTGCAACCAAGTCATAATTTAATTTACGTAGTTTACAAATTTTTCTAGTTCAGGCCTATGAAAATGGTTAGTGTAGATTACAATAATGATGTGTAGACACATATTATTTGAAGTATAAATTATTGTGAATCAGCACATGAATCATTTTAATGACCATAATTAAATTTTTGAATAACACTAATGTCAAATTCAATACATATGTACGATGGTATTTTGAGTTATTATAGTGTGTGTGTAATATTGTGTGATCGTATTTTGTAATTATGTCTGTCATAATTATGAGGATACAACTTGTTGCTATTCACACAGAATTATTTCTATTACGACGCTAGATTTTTTTTTCTTTTTAAGTCCAATTCTGTCTCACAGTACCTCGTTATTATTTTTAAAATTTAATTTAATCGCTTGTAGCCTAAAAACATTACACGATTTAACGTTTTCAGCTTAAATAAAACATTTTTTTTTCATTATAATAATGTCTTTGAGTTTCAGAACCACAACATTTTCTGTAGTGGACTAAATTTGAATTATAATTATCGAGATGCGGTCAATTCGAGAAGCACGAATTTATTAGGTGCCTGTCTGCCGCTAATTCAAATCATATTATATTCACATATGCACATGTACGTTTATCATCGTTATTCTTATAAACGTATACTTTCTAGTGGGTATTACATTGTTTTTTTTTATGTTCACTCGGAAATCGTATTTTAATGTCGTAAATTTTTCATCGCTGGTGGCGTACAGTTAATTTATTATTTATTCGATAACAGTTTTATGATATAATTGTACTAAAGTGTTTTTACACGTTTCGTTTTCAAAAAACATGTGTTACCGTTTAGTTATCGTTATCGAACAAGGGTACGAGACGATACATAACATAATATATACACAATATATATCTATTATATACACCATGTTGATATAGGACGTCAGTATGCAAAAACATGAATGGGGGTTTATATACACGCTATATAAAAATAAATAAATCCTAACATAATTATTTTATACGTTTTTACAATAATATGTTTATTACAAACGTATATATATTTCACAGATGTTTGTTCAAAAGTGTAGATAATCATTATAAATAGGTATATAGAAGAACTTTGTTTCGTTACTACTGAACGGCGTCGTAAAGAAAACACGAAGTAAAAAGTTAAATCAAATATTAACAAAAAAATAATTCATATAGTATTCATTAAATACATACTTTGTTATTACACATTTTTGCTAGTAATTAGTAGTAGATTATACATTCATTGTACAATATGTACACAATATATGTATGCTACTTATTACAGTTTAACTAAAATGAAAACGTCAAATACCATGTTTCAAGTTTAAAAAAATTTAAAAAAAAACTTTTAACACGATACCTATCCACCATTAAAAAAAATGGTTTGTTTATAATTATAATAATTTGTATTTTGATTTAAATTTATCAAACACTTTTCAAATACTTTTATTTCGAGTATTAAATTAAAATATTTTAAATACAGTTTTTAGATTGGATAACAATTCCTCATTAATGCTAAAGATAAAATCAATTTTGCCTTCTCTAAACACAAATTTAATAGTTTGTACTTCATAGGTAACAAGAGACTTGTGATCATGGTGAACGTTAATTGAAAAAAAATCAAATATTTGTAATAAACGTCAACTCTTATTTTAGTATTAGAAATTCGTTTCTAAGAGAATTATTTATCTAGTAGTTGAAATACACGTACTTTTCGAAAAATATTTTAGTAATATTTTAACACTTTCAAAAAATGTTTATCATTGAAAGTTGTTTGTTGAACTAAAATAAATATTGTAGATATACGATGGCATTTAAATATGGGGTTTTCCTTGTTTTTATATTGCACAAAATTTGATACTCTCCATTAATCTATAAATGTACGTAGATCAAACAATTTGAGAAGTCAAAGGCTTTTTTTCCACATAAATCGTATCAAACGGCATTTTTTAATTAACCACAATTCGATGACTTATTAACTATGACAATCAAACATAGTCTGACATATACATAGTAATATAGGTAAGTCGTACAATATTCACTTACGTACTCGTATAATTGCGATCTATAGCACTGCGACAGGAATAAAAATATCAAGGTAAAATATATCTTTTTCTCAGATTCGTTTACGAATACGTTTATACGAATACGTCAGTAGCGGATTTTCAAAAATTTTCTGAGGAAGGGTCCAAAAAAAAAAAAAATAGTACATCAAATTAATATAAAAAAAATATTGTAGTATTTTTGGTACTGAAATATGGATCACTACAGAGTGTCTGGGGGGAGTCCAATACCCCTAGACCCCTCCCCCCCCCCGTAAATCCGCCACTGGAATACGTCGTACACAAATTACATTTTCTCTGAGTACTAATTATATATAAAAAACGTATAAAACTAATTGTGTTATTTACGTGTTCATCGCATACTTGATATAAGATAAATGTTAACCATAGACCACAAATTCGTATGTAGACCACGTACTGGTAATTGTTGTCATAGTAATACAGACCGACTAGACCGCTACTATATAATTTTACGGTTTTCACTTTAATAAACACAATTTGATTATAATATAAGTACAATAAAGTGGGTATGATTTATTGGGAAATATATTACATCAAATATTGATACATTTATACACAGGGCATCCACAAAAGAGTTTTCCAATTTTAACAAGGTCAACTTTTTGAACAGATTTAAATAAAACAAAACGGTAAAATTTGAGATTTGTGTGATTTTATAAAGTTTTTAAAATCACATTTACAAATGTTCTATGTGCTCTCCACTAGATGCCAAACACACATCAACACGATAATTAAATTCGTCCCAAACATAGCGAGCATTTCTGGTATAATTGCTGCTACAGTTGCTGTTATGCGATTTGTTAACTCATCCAGGGTTGTCGGAAGCGGATGCACATAGACTTTGTCATTTACAAATCCCTAAAGAAAAATATCACAAACGATTAGGTCTGGTGACCTTGATGACCAATAATGTAGAGCCAAATCAGAAAATCCATTACGGCCGAGTCATCGATGTAGAAGCTGTCTATTTAAAAATTGACGGAACTCTTAGCACCATTGTGGTGGAACACCATCTTGATGAAAGATAAAGTTGCTTGAGTCCTCCATTAGCTGTGGAAAAAATCATTCCTCTAATATTTAAAAGTAACTAACACCTTTTATTGTTTTTTCATCAAAATAAAAAGGTCTGTACACCTTTTTTGAGAGACCGCACAGAACACATTCGCTTTAGAAGAATCTTTTTGATGTTCGACTGTTTCATGTGGCTGCTTTATACCTCATATCCTAATATTATGCCGATTAACTATACCATTAATATGAAATGTTGCCTCATTACTAAAAATAAGGCATGAATAAAGTTATTATCGTTGGCTTCGTTCTCAATAATAAACACACAGAATTCCAACCGCGTTTCTTTGGCATTTGCAGTAAGAGCTTACAACAAATGAATCCTGTAAGGTTGCATTCGTAATTGTTTTCGTAAAGCCTTTCAAAAAAAAAACATTCCTGATATTACTTTTTTAATTGACATTACCACATTTTTTAATGATTTAAATGTAAAATTATAAGGAAAAGGAAAACTACTTCCAGTTATGTACTCTGATATTAAAGCATTTTCAGTAAAATTAAAATTGTTTTACAAGCACATTGATGGAAAAAATTAAATCGTTTTATTTATTGTAAAAAATTCATGGACATTTCAACAACATAACTGGGAAGAAATAAAAGTAAAATTTTTGAATATCATTGAAAAGTTACAAAATGAATTTATAACCAGATTTTCAGATTTTTATTTCATTGACTCAAAAATTAAATGACTTCAGAACCCATTTATAGTTATATTGATGACGTTGAAAGCTGTTTACAAATGGAAATTATTGAGTTGAAAAGTGACAAAAGTCCCAAAACGTCGTCTCATTATGACCATAACTTAATACAGTTTTATTCGATTCTCTGTGACTAAAAATTTAGCAAAATTAAATATTTTGCTAAAAAAATGTTGATCATATTTGGAAGCATGTATATTTGTGAACAAACTTTTTTACTAATGAAATATCGAAAAAGCAAATATATTTCATGATTAACCGATGCTCACTTAAATACTATATTAAGAATTTCTACATCGAAAATAATACCTACCATAAATAAATTGGTTGATGCTATTCAAACTCAAAAAGCACATTAACTTTTACTTTGTATTTATTTTTATAATATTACATAATTTTGACATGTTATTATAAATATAACTTTGTTTCTAAATATCTTGTTAAATTAATAAACCAAACAATTGTGAACATAAATAAACTAAATTTGATATAACTATAAATTTTTGTATAAAATAAAATAAGGTATAGTCGACTCTCGATAATTCAAACCTTCGATAATTTAAAATTTTCGGTAATTCGAAGTAAAATTATAGGGCAAACTAGTCGCCCACACACGAAAATTCGAAGTTTCATTCGCCCAACTCATGACAATTCGATGTGTATTCACCAAATGTACTTATAATCTTATCGTTAATAATTTACTATATATATTGTGTAAATAAATTTAGCTTATTTTGCCCAATAACTATCAAATTATCATACACTATAGAAAATAGTATTGAAAAAGTGAAACTAAGTTCAATGCAGCAGAGAAAAAATTATAAATTTTTGCGAAAAATAATTTAATTTAAATTATATAAATATATTATTATAAATGTAGTACACTATGTATATACACGCATATACTGTATGTACACATTATTATAATTATTAATTATTATTAAACATAACAATATACATCATTTATAAATACATACATATTTTATATTTCCTTTATTCATAACTCTCAGTAATTCGAATTTTTTTTTTTTTGCTCTCTTGATATTTCGAACCACTTAGCAATTCGAACATTCAATAATTTGAAATTTTTCATAAGTTCCACCAACTTCAAATTATCGAGAGTCGACTGTATATTCAAATTGTGGCTCGTGAAAAAAAATTATTTGTGACAAAAAAGTTGTCGACCTCAACTCTAGACCACACAGCCATGTAAGAAGTTGTGCATTTTTACGGGGACACATTGACATATATCTTTTTTATGATATCTACTTATTTTGCACGACAAATTTTTAAATAATTTCAAACGAACATAATCATGACATCATTCGACATTATGTTACAGTATGTACCTTATTTTACATTATTTGTGTAAAACGATACATTTTTATGTATTTTAAAATTTAATATTTATTAATACAATAATAATAAAATAAAATAAAGGTATTAGGTACTTAATCTAATCTACAGCCATCTGCAGGTGCTGTGTATGTCGGTTCAAATAAGTTACTTTATGTAGACATCGATTTCAGAGTTTACAAATGAATTATTATACCGAATTATTACATCAAACCTACTAGTTATTATAATTTTTACAATAAAAATATATGAATTACTTTGTATATAATTTTCAAACCTTCGTAATCAAAATTTCAAACTATATAATATTAATCTGTAAACATAAAAAACCGAAAATTATTGACATTTGAATATTGCTATATTTAGCTCAAAATTGATCGAATTATTTCAACAGTTTTTTCATGTGTGTATAATAAATAACTTGTCAAAGTTTCAAGCGTATCGCTTAATTATTTTAAAGGGTTATAACAAAAAATAAACGAAATTTGCTAATGTACAATTCTGATGTGTCGACAATTTTACCGGTTTCTTGCAATTTTTTAGTACATTTTCATTATGCATGAGAAACTTTTAAGAAAATCAAATAAAGTACCGATTAGATATAACCTTCGACATATAATATGTAAAATGAGAGAATTTTTCCAATAATTAAAAGTGTTCATAGACGAAATACGTTATTGCGTATATTAGCAAACATTTGCTTCAACAAATTTAACGTTCCAGCGGTAAATACATTCTAAATTCTAATAATATATGCTAATTGAACTTAGTGATCGTACGGCACGTTGGACGAGGCAGCATGGGACACATCGGGAAAACTATTAAACGGCTGCGATACAGCAGAAAAGGTATTATTCACATCTTTTGCGACCGCTCGTTACCGACGTCACAGCCACACGAGAAATAAATAAAAAGGCAACAGCCCCTCCCGAGCGCGCGTGATATATACAGAAATGATTTATATGGTATATGTACCACCGCGTCGTTGTGGTTTTTCGCGCACACACAATGTGAATTCTTCTTTATATTTATATATATAGATGTAAAAGTGTATCATATATTTCTCGGCGGTGTACTTATAGAGGGTTTAATAGGTTTTCCTCTCTCCCCTCGCCGCGGCGAGAAAAAAACTCCGATTTAAAATATAAACGCACAAAGTTTTTTCTTTCTGATCTGAGAAAAGAAATTCGTATATTCGTATTTGTATATTGGCCACGCATAATATTGTATCGACGAGAAAACACATATTTAAAAAAAAATATTGGAACGTATTTGAAATACAGTTGAAAAAACGTCCAATAATAAACGCGTATTTTGAAACGCATAGAAACGCTAAAAGAACATAGCGGATATTATAATATTCAATTGAATGCTGCAACAGACGATTGTTTCGGAGTTTCAATTTATATACAATATACCTTTTATGAATATATTTAACATTTATAAAGTGTAGGCTAAAAGCTTATCCAAATACCAAAAAAAAACCTTTTATATAACAAAAAATTATATTAATACCTAATAATAATAAATCAGTAGACTTTTTAAAAAAAATATTTTCAATGGTCTCACTATATGTTATCAATTCATCGTGATATTTAAATGTTCACATTTTGAAACAGGTCCAATAATTGACATTTTGCATGTTGATGAGTAAATAAAAAAACTATAGTTAATGTTTGACCTTCAAAAAAAAAAAAAAATACAAATCTTTATTAGATAACTTTATTTTGCAGTCTGTTTAGATACCTACATATTGTATATGTATTTATTACAGATATTATCTTTAAGGCACTCGATTAATATAAATTTATAATATTATGTAAAACGAAAAAATGGATAAAATTCTCGTTTTTTTTTCTTCAAGTTTTGAGCATTTAGTTAATCAATTGAAAGTAAAAAACAAATTATACAACAATAATCAACAAAAACTTTTCATTTAAAATGTATTTTTTAGTACATGAAATGTTAAACATGTTTAAGTGTTGTGAATGTAAGCAGCTCCATTGTTAATCTTTGTGGTCTATGCCTAAATTCGTCTCGGGTCATCACACACTTTGTACGACATATTTAGTTATCCGTAAACACCATCTAGCCATATTACAATACAGTTAGTTGACATTTTTAGACTAGTTGAGGGTACCATTTCACATGTGTTATATTTATAGACAATTCGATATACGGACAGCAATTGTTATGCCATTGTGTAGTAAATGATCATTAGCGTGTTTGAGCTATAATGGTTTCTCATTTTTTCGCCCAAACAAAATGATTTACACATCAATAAAACTGTCTGACGTTTACTTTAAAGTATATATTTTTCTTCCAATAGCACGACCAATATAAGCACCCTGAAAATAGTTGAACTTAGCGTGAAATATTTCTGAGAACATTTTCAATTTAATTTCAGTTTTTTCTGAATTTCTGGAAAAATAAAATTACTTAAATGGATTTAAAAATAGCATTTAAAAACGTATTGATAAAAGAAAAGTAAACCGATTTTGGTTAATTTTCAACCAAAAAAATCAGTCGTTACTTAATCTTCATAAACGTGCTTCGTAAATGTTGACTAATGCTCAGTTTCTAAGAGTTATTATAATCAAATAATTACAGAAATTAATAGATGTTCTTATTTTGAACTATTATTTCTTAAATTGTGTTGCTTTTGAGCTACTGTTTTATTTAAAAGATTATTATTGAAAAAGCCTTCTCTATATAACTCACACTTAACTAGCTACCACAAATCCTACCTATCAGAGTACGTTACATAAGTAGTTATTGATATGTACAATAAAAATACACTGTATATAAATACAATATATTATAAGTTAGTTGTAATCCCTCACCCCCCATGAAAAACGTTGTTAAATAGTCAAATAATATTATTAGTATTAAATATTTACAAATAAAATAAAATCAATATTAAAAATTTACAAGTAATAACTGAATTAGTATGTATCGTTGACTATTATGATTATCGAATAAAATCATTTTCAGATAATAAAAGTTGTTCCTCGTTACCCGTTTAGATTAGACTTAAAATCGGTCGGTGCAGCGTTCGGCAATAACCATTACTTATCAAAAATAAAAGTCTTATCTCCTAATGTATTTTTAGTAAATTTTCGAATTTCGATAGCGTTTTTCATAATAGTATTGTCCGTGTTGAAATGTTAATGCTGTCAATCTGTAGTGATTACACCGAACGCAGAAAAATAATTTAATTTGTTATATTTTATTTAATCTCGCCCCCCCCTAAAAAAAAATTCTGAATAGGCCCAGTGTTGAAGTGTTGAATTCAGACGTTTTTTCTAGGGGGAGGCACTATGAGTTTATGAGATGTGGAATTAATATAATACAAATTCACCAACTTTACTAAATTTAAATTTATATATATGTATAAAAACTAAAAGATAATTGTACTTGGTAATTTAGCTTATAACTTAACTTATAAAAACATAATTAAAATAATTAAATATTTTAAAAATGTATTAATTATATAAAGCGTATACGGCGAATTTGTTTTGTTGTATACAAATCGATAACCTCTTAGTTGTACTCAATAGGTGGACCTTCATTACCTTCTATACTTATTTTCATACAGTATTGAAGAGTATTTTGCCCTATCCTGTTGCGAAGTTTTGTCATAATTCTATTCATTGCACTGGATGACCTCTTCACAATATTTGTGATAAATAAACAAATCAATTAAAAATACTATTGTGACAATAATTATTATTGTCATAATAGTCTTTATCAAAGATAAAGTACTTTATAGCGACACAGACCGATAAAAACACAATATTCCGTTTTATATTATACCAATACCTAATTGGAATTTTCAATTATATCTTATTATTATTGACGGGCCGTGAAAATATCTACTAAGACCAGTCAATTTTTTTTTATTATTTAATTCATTATTTATTTACCCACATTTAACAGGAAGGGCAAACAAAATTCCTGGGAAGCCACTGCCCTCCTGATGTATACCTGGATTCAACACTGGATACGCCACTGTGTAAAACCATACATTTTTTGCATCGTGCTATGAATCGAACTGATGACATGCATGTTGTAGTTAACTACATAACCATTGCGCTATTTCGATCCCATACACAAATCAGCAAGCAGGGAAATAGATAAATTTACAAAAAACAAAACAAAAATGAAAACGAAGAAACCATAAGTTTTGCATATCTATCCGACCGAAAATGTATGTCGTTGTGTTGATGATGCTTTGTAACCGAGTATTAATCGTATGCGCGCATACGATAAATCATGATTTCTCACTCTTGCTGTTATTATCACAAGTTATTTAAGGTTTTTTTATGTATTACAATTACTGGAACCCTGCGTTATAATTATTGTATTTTTGATATAATTATGTTTTTTTTATAACAAAAAATAAAAACATTTTTATTTTATTTAAAATTGTTCTGCAAAATCCAAAATTGCCATTTTATGGATCTAATTTTTAAAAAAATTTTGGTGTTGATAATTTTTTTAAATATTAGTCTTCGATTTTCTACAATATTTTGACATTTATGAAAATTTCAGTTTCTCTCAATAAAATGAGTCTAGTTGCCCAAGTTATCTTGTATACTACGAATATACGTAATTTAGTAAACGGTAATTAAAAAAATATATAAAATAAAAAAACTCTAAAACATTGAAATAAACAAAAGTTATTATAATTTGTCAGATCTCCATGTGATACCTTGTAAAACATGCGCTAAGGGGGAAAATAACACGTAAAAATGTACATAGAAAAATATTTACGTTTATTTCTCGAAAAACGTCTGTTACTGACATCAGCCGTTAACTATGAAAACTAAAACTGGAAACCACTTTAAAGGAAAGTATAATGTGTGTTATGTATGTTATGTGTGTATTTAATTGTTTCCCACTTCCTCGAGTGAAGAAACTTTAATAAAATTTTATTAAAAATAATTAGTTTAAAACAAAAGGTACGGGAATATAAAACATACATACTTTTTTTTAACTGTAAAACATAACGTTTGGCATATGTCCACCTTAACTTTAAAGTCCTGCTTCTGCTGTTCCAACGAATTTTACAATAACTCATCAACACATTTCCTTGTCGAGTTCGCCGATAACGTAACGGATTTTTGCGGGAATTGCGAGGGGGTTTTTCTTCAAAAACTTAAAAGTTAGCATAATCCAAGAGAAAACAAATTCTAAAAGTGACCCGGGAGTCCATTCTGGTTACCGCTTAGTGGAATTATTTGGTTCTGGAATTTTTAGTAGAAAAAGTTTATCGGCATCTTTGAATTCATAGATCGAAAGTTAAAGTTTATGCCCAGTTTCCATACTATGCTTATAATTTATTTTGACAACCTAAATTCGTTGTTCACATGTCAAATGCCTTATATTTACATCATGGCAATAAATCGTGAAAAAAATGAAAACGTAAGTAAGTAAAACGAGTAATTATAATCGAAAATTCAATTGATTATAATGATAATTAAATAGGAGTCTCAAGCCCAATTGAAAAAAAATGCATGTAGTTCACAACCAGCTATATTGATGTGTTTTAAGTATAGATCATGTAAACGCTAAATTCAATAAATCGTCGGTTTTGGTCACAACTAATATAAAAATCTCGCTTAAAAACACGCAGGGTTGTTATGTTTAAAACAATGATTTTAAACACCATGTTAAAACACGTTTTGAACATACTTATTTGAATCATGTTCAAAATTAGCTATAAAAGATATACAGTACTATTTATGTAAAAAACACTTGAAACATTTATGTACAAAAGAATAAATATTTTAAAGCACAATGTTTTTATATTTTATCCACTACTAATTCTATCCTCAATTTGTTTAAACATAAATACAAATTTTAAGTGCAATAAACATTTTACAATACTTCATATTTTTAACCCTAGTTTATTAAGAATAAAGCAAAGAAACAAAATCAAAAAATAAATATTTACAATAATAGGTATTTTATAGATAATAATATACAAATGTACACTGTGCTTGTATTATGCGTCATATGCAGAAATTTACGACTTTTCGCTTAAACCCCGATTACATTTCGTTAATTTAGTCCAAACTAGTAAAAAAGTTTTTATTTTATGCGTGTTTAGGTATGCTAAAAAGTTTTTAAACACGTGTTTTTTTTAACAAAATTTAATACATATAACCTACCTAACTCTGGTAATATATTATATTCATATGAATACCAATATGCAGTTCACTGTATTATATTAATTAACTATACTATAGTATACATAATACAAATATATTCATTTCCAATTGAATCCGTATTATTATGTTGTAGAATAAATATAATCTGTTATATATTATTACACTTAATACTTATACTCGTTTAAGTTTTACAATACATGTCACTTGTAAAGTTTCTTATTCTTATTCTACTATTATTCGATTTCATACACGATAGACAATAAATATATTTTACCAATACATATATAAATTTATAAACCTGTCGATTCTCGCACATAATCGACCACTAAATAATATATGTAGTAGGTACT
The DNA here is from genome assembly GCA_019022885.1 of Schlechtendalia chinensis. NCBI lineage: Eukaryota > Metazoa > Arthropoda > Insecta > Hemiptera > Aphididae > Schlechtendalia > Schlechtendalia chinensis. The sequence goes on along the minus strand of CM032339.1, from coordinate 17,424,217 downwards.
CGGTATTATCATAATACGATTATCACTTAATATACGATAATACACGGTCCTCCATTAAATCAATCGATTTGTTTTTCGTGTTTTAGTCTATTTGAAGAGACGCATGCTTTTATAATATTTTATGTACATGAACACGATCGAAGTGACAACCGTCTCGTTCTCCCGTTTCGTTAATTGGAGCCGTTCATTTTCGATATGCAGGTACACGGATAAAGGAATAATTTTCCGTAGTCATTCGCGAGACTGATGTAATGATGCATATCGTATTTTTGACAAATGGGTCGTAGAGGTATTATTTAGGTAGAGGTATCGTAGTCATATCACTTAAAAATATACACGAGCATGTAAATTCCCCGGCAAAAACACGTATTTTAATGAGTACAATATTAAATCGATAAAATGTTAACTCGATGACTCATCATTATAATTATGTATTAGGTTTTTATATATTAAGTCTATTTTAGCTTATTGAATTGTCAGTGATTACAAATGTTACGATCGATAAATGTGGACCCGATTTCAAAACGCCATAATATACTATGAGTTTATTGAATTTTCATTTACACGTTATATTGTCGCAATAAATTCAATAAATACGATTCTATTTTGTTTACTCATATGTTGAACGTAATCTAAAGCAATACATTTTTTTGGTCCAGAAAATTTACAATAAAATAAGTATACAAACATATATAGATACTATAATCGTATATTATAATATGATAATAGGATATGGGCATTATATATATAAGGGGTACTCTAAAATGAGAGGATGAATCAGACTCGTAGTTCCTGGATTGGACTCATCACGTACCCACGCAAACACGAGGCAAATAACAGTTACATATATCTTTGAAAAAATACTGAAAACGTACATTTTTTTTTTAAACATTTTTATCGCTTTTAATGTCGTTTTTACTATTTCAAATTAAGTCATTGAAAGTGTATAAGAGTAATTTATACAAAGGTTTGTGATAGGCTTTATTCTATTTTATACAAAACATCCAGACCCAAACTGAGGTAATTATGATTAATGTCTAAACCTCGAAAAAAAATAACGTAGTAACCTATATATTACTCGTATAAATTATATGAGAAGAATAATGTCCGACATTAAATAGTGCTAACATAAATCAGATTATGTCAGCGTTATTTAATTTTAGTCAATAACCACCAGTTTAAAATACATATTTAAAAGTGGTTATAATAACGATGTTGTATGAATTGTATTAATATTAGCTACGATATCTTTTGATATTTAAATTAATTTAATTAGATTTCAATATATATTTTATATATTATACTAAATAAAAAAAAGTTATATTATAATTAAAATAATATGTTATTGAAAATTATCGAAAATATTAGGTATAGGTAAAGACCCTTTTTCAGATATTTTATAATTATATAATTGTCGATTTCAAATCCGTTAACATATTTAAAATATAATGATATGTTTACTTGAAAATATTTAAATAGTTCTTTAATGTTTTCAAAAAAACAAAAAGTCCTCCCGAATTCATGAATTTTCTAAAACGACTAATTATGCTCTATTTTTTTCGTATATATTATTAATGTATTTATCATATCAACTATGTATACCAATAAATAATTAAATTTATAAATCACTATTTTGTACGCAACAATATACGGCGCTTCATATAGTCAATTCTGATACAGGCGCGCGCTACGGATTCACAGTGAGTATGAGTTGCGATAACGGAACAGCCCGAATCTGGTTTTCTCCCGGCCAAAAAGGCCAGATATTAACCCCGGACCTTCTATTAGCATGTAGTGCTACTTATGGTCCAGGATAGAGGACTTATTGGCCAGATTAAATTTCTGACCAAGACGCCAATCGACATAGTGCCGATCAAAACCGAGGCGTCCAAGATTTCATACCACATTCTTACGTCTATGCGCTCCCACGAGTGAGGTTTGCCAGAAGGTTTAACCATCTTAAACGAAACCCAACCCGTACGAATCCAACACAGTCGATCTCAGCTCAATCCATGTCACTACAATCGCTAGCACCCTCCGCGGGTTTCGGTTGGACAGAATGGACACCTCATTTGCCCGACCATGCATAGCACACCTATGACCATACTTCCTTTCAAAGGAGGAATTTAACACTCGATGTCTACTTCTCCCTAGCTATCAGATAGCATGTACCCCAGATGGCCCGTATGACAGGCTGGGGCCGTACCCTAAGCCAGCCGACAGAAGACCCATGGTCGGCGACCACTTATTTGAATATTCGTAGCTAACCCATACCGGTTAACCACGACAGGGTATTTCCGTTATCTGCCAGCCACAAACGTACGATAACTGCTTGGATCTGTGCATGGCCTCAACTTACCCAGATAGGTGCCTAGATAAGCCAGAGCATTTTTTTGACCTGCTGTCATTCAACAAAGTATTTCGGCTGAGGACTCACAGAAAATACCCTAGTGCGGTTTCGGGATAGTCACATCAAATCATACCAGTCTGTTAAGTATTAGTAAAATTTCCTAGTTTCTGTTGTTTATTATTATAATGCTTTTCAAACCAAACTCTATGGGGCTCATGTCAGCGACATGAGGTTAATCTCAATTTTAGCCTACTAAAGTCTCAAATAAATACTGTTTCTCTATATAATAGTGACATATCTTAATCACTGCCCCCTCTCAAGTATCTGTATTAATTCAAATCAAAACTAAATTACATACGTTTCGTACGTATCATGTTGTAGATAAAATTTTTATTGAATATTTAAATTCAAATGATTTTCATTAACAAATATTTAATAATATCATTGCCTTTTTATGTGCATTTTTACTATACAAATAAATTTGGTTTATGGTTAGGTACTTTAATTATTTATTACTGGCAATTATTTATTTTATATTTTGGAATATTCGACATTGATGAATTCATGAATGGTGCAAGAAAAACTATTAGGCGGTTTAGCTTAATTACATATGTAATATACACATTAATATACTTATTGATATAGATTGATATCGATTTGCACAAGAATTATTGACTTGGTATTTGAATTGAAATTGCTTATGTTATCTAAGTTTTTTGACACAATTATATATAATAAACAAAAATGTAAAATGAATTGTGTTGAACTCAGTATTCACAAATGTATTAAACAACGTCGTTTTAATATACATACCGTATTATTATTATTGTTATTAATATAATTATATTGTATACTTTTATATAAAATTAAATACGAGTATATAAAATAACTAGTAAAAAAATATCTTTCTAATGCTATATTTTCAAATTAAATTACATATTTACTATAATTAAAATGTAACAGTATAAGATTAAACGTTTACTGAACCTGAAGATGAGAAGTGCAAAAAGACCACAATTACTTTTTTCACCAAACTTTAAAGTTTACAATATTCGTATAGAATAACATTTTAATAACTTTTAACACTAGGTCTTATTAGGATTAAAAATATATAGGGTTTAAAATAGTTTACAATTTTATAGTTTTTCTTTTTCAAATTCCATGAAAATATTATCTACATTTATTTCTTTTAGAAGATATTTTTAGAAGATTTCTCCTCAAAATTGAAAGATTATTTAGGCATTAGAGTATGTCATTTTAAATCTTAATAATTCATTTTTCCTTGCCATAAAATTTGAATATTTAAAATGTTGTAACTAGTTACGAGATACACTTTTATGATACTATACTATTACTATTTTTTTTAAATAAAAATATTAAAAATGTTATGATTTCAACAAATTTAATAGACATTAAACTTAAATATAAATGTTTTCGGAGAAGAAAAGACATAAATTATATGTTTCAGCGTCGTTAAAAAAAATATATAACTACAATAACCATCAGCCATTATAAAAACTAGTTTTTTTTTTCAATGAAAATAGTATTTCTGGAAAATATGCAACACATTCATTCAATTCATATCATTTACTGATTAATCGATAATATGTACGGTATGACATGTATAAAATCGATTTCATGACACTGTTATTCAAACGTGTTCTCTAGCTAGTTCATAAACAGAATATTCATATTTTCGAACACCAATGGCGTATTATATAGATGGTAACTAAATGAGGATGGGTGGGAGATCATATAATCCTCGCCCTTATAGAAATATATATATTTATAACCTACTGCCGAAATCCACCATAACCCGATTTTATATTACTTCAACTACTTTCGAGTTTCGACCAAAGTTCAAAAAACTATACCCATACTCGTATATATGCTCACACGCATTGCCGTGCTGCTCTCAGAAATAAATTTCCCACATAATCCACGATCCAAAGGGTTTTAAACTTATATTTACGAAATATTTGATGTGCAATTTTCACTAAAATATTTAAATTATGCAAACTTTATTGAAAAAATAAATTGACTACAAATAGACTTTTAAAATCATAAGAGTTGATTCTCAAATCATGCTCGTAATAATACTAAAAAAAAAAAATGTTATAAGTTTTCACGAAAATAATGCGCATAGAATATTTAATTACTCGTAATTAATAAACGAATGGTTATTGCGAATTTATATCCGGTGCACTTCAAAAACTGTTTTTGATGATTTTTCAATTTGCGTGTGGCTTTTAACTACGTTTGCGTCATTTTTATTTACTGTTCATGCTGAGAGTACAGTTGCTCCAAATACATCGTTTTGGTTCAATATATCCTAGAGACGTTATTTGAAGAATGAGGGCATTTGATGTGACCAATCGATCAGTTAAAAAAACAAAACTCATCTTTTTTTTTGGTAATGATAAATAACTTCGTATAGTTATATGATGTGCCCAGAAAATTCCCATTATAAGTTACAATATGTTAAATTATTGTTTGCTTATTAATCCGATGAAATTGTGTTCGCCGAACGCAATGGTTATACTAAACGGTGTAAAAAAAGAATTACGCTCTGCGGCCGTACGGGCTACGTCAACATATTATTGTTATTAATTAATTAATATCGACACGTGATAAAAATATATTATAACACGCGCTAACTGTTATGATCTGCGTTCGAATACACCGTCGTCGCGTTATCACATCAGTGTTCGACGGCGTGCGCAACAACGCGTACCTACGTCGACGGTTCGGCGCAGTCTCACAAGTTCGCATTCCGCGCGCGATACGCGATCCGTCGTGTCGTATCTATATTGATAAATCATATCGACTTCATAACGGTTTACTCTCTGGATTTTTTTCGTCCCGCGTTAATTTTTTCTCTGCACGTCGATCCCCCGCGTTCTCGATGCACCTACCGAAACGGACATCGGCAGTGTTGATCGGCTGTCTGCGACGCCCGTGTCAAGGTCGGTCTCTGAGCGTCACGAAGGTCGTCGACGAATCGCGCCTCCGACGGGGCGAGTATGCCTGCGTGACCGACGCCGACGTCCGTCACTTCAAGTCGTTGCTGGGCGAACCGAACGCGTTGACCGGCGCCCAACACGTCGGGCCGTACAACGTGGACTACTTGAAACACACGTCAGGTAAGCCGACCTCTCTATACCAACGTATATAGGACCACGCCTTCAAAAACGAAACGACAAGTGGATAGCAAAGACGAAATAAAACCGCGGGATAACGACTCGATCGGTGTCGTCGTGGTCTGATTCAGCAGAGAAGAACAAGTTTCTACGCGAACGTGTAAATGAGATAAAATCGGTCATTAATTTTTGATTTGTGGAGCGATGCGAAAAATGCCAATCCCGCGAAATACTCAGACTACCACGTTTTAAGGCCAGGGGGGAATTCGGTTTATTCCAAATTTTAAATAATTATCATAATTCACAAGGAAAAATGTAACCGTTTTTCTAAAAAAACTCTTGATGGGAGGAAAATGCTCAGAAACACGTGTTTATTTATATTTTATTTACTCATGTATTAAGTTACATCTCGACAACCCACCCGGTGCATAGTGGGCTAGAATACAATTCTGAAAAGAATATCATTAATAATTGATATCTCTATATTACTCGATTATCTACTTATTATAGATAATAAATTAAGTGCCCATTACGCTATCAGGACGCTTATTTTATAATTGTTCATGACATTTATGATTATTATAATATTTATTTTTTCTCACTTGACTCTACAGTTTTCTGTCTGTTATTTGTTACGTGTTCGGCTGTTAAAAATTTAATTTAAACAGAATAATTTTTTTTCATCTATCCGTCGGAAGTTGACACGTAAATTTTATTATTTAGAATAATTTAGTGAATTTTTTTAATTTTATATTTTGGCCATTTAAATCTACATTATTGAATTTCATGCCAGTATACTTTATTTGATAAAATTTATATTTTTAGTCTAAGAAACTCTTGTCATTAAAACTTAATTAATTAATATTAAATTTAGTAATTTAAAAGGTAATAAAAATTGTTTTTTCTACAGTTGCCTATTTATGAATTATATCCTTTTTAAAGTTATAGTATATGTTTTGCAGTTATATCTGAATTATGGAAACTCGTCGCGATCTTTTTGAATTTATGCAAACCGTTGAAGGTGACAGTAATTCAAAAATTCAAATGTGCAAACTAACTTAAATAAGATGTTAGGATGTGAAAAATATTCTAAAAAAATTTCGAATTCTATTAAACAATTCATATATTGTGTTAGCAGTAAAATGTTTGAATGATAAAAAAAAGTAATAGAACCAATGTAATTTTTTATAAAAGTAACTCTGAACGGTTAAGTTAAACCTATTTACGAAATACTTAAAAATACCTTTCCTATCCTTGATGAATTACATTCTACGTCTAAAGGGGGTCGTCCAAAAATAGCTTTTGAATTGTGTAGTAAAGGATCAAAACGTAGAAAAACGGATGTTATTCGAACACATATTTCTAAATCTAAATTGATATATGCTACGTCTATAACATTATAATAATTGGGAGAAGAAAGCCTTATTTATTATATGCTGTGCAACAATTCTTATAATTATGTCATCTGGTTATGAAATAAATGAAAAAAAAGTGAATACGCGATTAAAACTGCTAAATTGTTAGTAAAAAAATATTCTTGGTACTATATGCCAGCTTTTGTACATAAGATAATATTACATGGCTTATGAGTAATTTTTGCTGCTTTATTTTCCATTGGCCAAATGTCTGAATCACAAAAAGCACGCACAAAGACATTAAAAATATTCGCAGACATTATTCTAGAAAATGTTCTAAGATTGAGACAAATGAAGACCTGCTACATAGTTTATTAATATCATCTGATCCACTTATTTCTAGCCTCAGAAAATTACCATAAATAAAAATTTATCTTTCTCATAAGAAGTATTACAACTACTGTCTGCAGTTGAACCAACAAACGATTTGGCAAAAAATAGTTTGAGTGACGAAAATTAATACAAATATCTATTTTTGTATTTTATATGTTTTAATATTGATTATCAATAATTTACAGTGTAATTTATTTCAAATTGTAGTTTTTAATTTAAACAAATAAATGAAAATTTGACTTGCTTACTGTAAAAAGTTGATCAATATTCATATTAAATTATACCATATTAAATCAAATATACATTTTCAAAAATCAAATTTAATAAATATTTGCCACAAAAAAAAATCTATTACAGGAAACAAACACTATATTTTAAAAAATATCATTATAATTCATAAAAATGTATATTAAATAATAAAAACCACTTTTAATTCCAATGTATATATCAAAACAACACACAGAACTAAAATTAATTTGTTTTTTTAAATATATAGTTTTGGCAATAAAAGTTAGTTATCTGACCCACTGTTTAGTAATACGATCAGATTATTGACTTTTACTAACAATTTAAAATGCGATGTAAGAAAAATAATTTAAATCATTTTACAAATTAATATCAAAATCGGTCACGTTTCATTCACTTTATCAGAAAATAAATATATAATATGTTAATTCATTTTTGTTCCTATTACATATGTGCACGAGGTGTGTTTGTCCTAATGAAAAGTGTTAATCTCAAAATTGTTCATATCAACTTTATTACGACTATATCACACACTTGTCACAAAGTTTGTAATTTTATATCATGAAGTTATTCATTCCTGTGATTATTTTCATGATATTGATTATTATTTTAATTCTAAAATGAATTGTAATCCTAATTGTAAATTTCCCATCAATGTATTTTTATAGTGTATAAAATTATATTTTTCATATTAATTAAAGTTATGTAATTAAAATGATTTTTGGTGAAAATAACTACATCGTACTTTTAGAGTTTCTATGCTACGAGTAAAAACTCTTATACACGTGTGTTATCAGTCCTCAAAATTTGTTACTATGGTGATATATTTTTATATTGATAACAACATTATAATACACTTTATTACGTTATATAGTAATTATATTCGTAGCGATTATCTAATCGTGACCTTCGACAGATGTCATAAGGTCTAAGTCAAATTTAATACATTATATTATACTAACATAATTAAATAAGGTAATTATTTTTAAAAATATATACAGAAACTCGTAAAATTAACACGCTCAAAGAGTAGAATTTTCCTCATTTGTTTAATTCTGATCCCGCGTGATATAGAATGCATCACAATCACATTTATGTTCATAAAATATATGATTAACTCTATATATATATAGAGAGAGAGTATTATATAAAAGTATAACCGTTATTCGAGATATTATTTTCAAAATATTTTTTATTCGTTATATTTTGTTCGTGAATTTTAGATGCGATCTCAAATACGTTTCACTAATTTCGTTCAATCGTTTACTGGTCAGAGTTCACGCGCCGGACACTTTCGCTTACGCAGTAGTCGTTATCGAGTTTCGTTACAATTTTTTCAAATCATACCACACACGTAATACTGGCATCATTTGTATGTCCTATTCATTTTCGCGCTATTTGATTTCTTGAATATGTTTCCGCATCTCATTAAAGATGTTTTTTTCATACTTAATCATTCATACGATAAATGTAATGATATAGTTATTATACAACTTGATGCTTGAATTGAAACTTCAGGTTATTTCGATTTTAAAATCTGGATCAGTAGAATTGAATAGAGCCTCAAGTCTAGATTTACAGATTGTCCATTCTAATAATCAATATTGTTCTCTTGTGTTTACTGTATTGGTCTAAACAGTATTATTTATTTATTTTTTTTTTTTTACAAAAAAGAATCATGCCCAGATTTGTATAAGTAGATAATAGTTATAATTCCAATACGCATCAGGTATAGGAATTGAGTTGGAACAAATAGCTATGGTTTTCACAGAGATTTAGTGATTTGTCTATATATTACCTATGTAGAGAAAAATATATTACAAATAATTTTAAATCGAGCAAATTGCAGACAAATATAGTCTTGAAAACATAAAGATACCTAATGTTAAAATAATTCTCAATTTCTTTATACAGTTGTGCCTCTGCTGGGATTATGTATCCATACCACACTCTCCCATAAACATAACCCATATGTAATAGTTAGGAATTTCTAGAATCTAAGATTCATTTGCATTCGTATTTTTTTCTATATATGTATTATTATAGTTTTATTAACTTCCAAGAGGTAACATAGAATATACAACGGTCGAATTGTATAAGCGACAAAAGCGTAAAAAATCTGAAACTATAAGCAATCAAAAAGTTAAGGTTAGGTCAATAGCTCGAAGCATGTGTTATTGTCATATATTTTATGTAATTCGTCTCGAGGTACACGTAAAAACAAAAATTGTGTGTACAGAATGAACTGGTACTCAAAAATAAGTGCATTCAACGTTATTGAACGAAATCTGGAATATCGAACGACAAATTCAAAATATAAAATACGTTTTATCGTGGTGAATACAAATACGTTTTTCTTATTTTTACATATTTTATCTATTATTAAGACATATTTTAGCACTTTGTTACAAAACATTTATTTTGGTGAATAATTTGTATAAATTCAGAGAAAACAAATAACTATATTTTTTCTATTGTAGCTTATTTAAAAAATAAGGAAACAATTTTTTCTAAAAAAAAAACCATTATTTTAAAAAGAAATTTAATACGTGGTTTGCTACGATTTCACAGTGCTTATAAACTTGATAAACGCCACATTTATATTATGCATCATTAGTTATTATAGTTACGCCACGAGACACTTGACAAATGCACAACTCGTCTTCTCTGCTTCCGTTCCCAGAGTCCGACACACGCGACCCAATCCATGTACAAATGCGGTCGCGACCATCATTAATCATTATCATATTTACTCTATTATTATTATTATTATTATTATAACCATATGTTATGTTCGAAAAGACGAGTATCTCATCGCGTGGCAAAAAAGCGATCGGGTTATACAATGTCCTCTCCTCCCCCACCAGTTAAACAACCGGAATATCATCTACTAAATATAAGGAGTGTTCCAAAAAGAACACAACTACAACTTCAAAATGCTACATAAAATCCGAAACAGTACACAGGGATTTAATTTTGCATGAGTGGCAACAGTTGAGCATCTGTTATATATCCAAACTCATGGTCAGCGTGCAACCAATGAGTAGGCATAAAAACGCATTGGTGTATGTTCGTGTCAAAATGTCTTTTTCCCAAATATAATTTTTTTCCCTCCAAAAAAAACGCAACTGAATGAAAATGAAAATTTATTGAGCAAATTGAATTACAAAAGTTGCTCGAATTAAACACTGTTTACATCTAAACATAGCCGAACACGTTTTGTTTTATTTAAGAATACGCGGCGAAGCATATGGACATCAAGAGCAGCGATGGCTCCTATTATTCCATTTTTTGAGTTCGTCCAGCATTTAAGGACTATTGTAGTGAAAATATGAACTTTTATGAATCCCCATAAAAAAATCTGGCGGGGAAAGATCCAGGCTGCGTTGCGGCCATGGGATGTAATCATTTTTTGAAATAAGACGGTCGCCGAAGAAATCGTGCAACAAAGACATAGGCCGTAAAAACAGGCATACCGTCATGCTGAAACACAATCGCGTTCGTCCAAGTCAAAAAATTTTGTAAAATCGCGAATTATCTCCCAATACCGGTCCCTAATAATTATGGTAGTAAAGAACAGAGGCTCAACAATTCGCTTTCTTGAAATGTCGCACCATACTCCTAGTTTTTGTGGATGTAACCCATTTGTTTTAAATTCATGAGGATTTTCGGATAACCAGATACGAAAATTTCACGCGTTAATACAGCCGTTCAGATAGGCCCATGCCTCGTCGTCATAAGACACGTTATCAAGAACACTGTTGCCCGCGTACGTAAAATGTTGAAACCAGCGTCACTAAGCAACGCGTTTTTCTGTACCATCCGGTAATAATTCACGCCGTACACTTATCCTATCCCATTTATCGTTTTCAAATTCCTCAGTTATCGATGTGTTGAGGAATGAAACATGTCGACAACCGGAGCAAGCCGCCTCACAGACTGACGCGGGTCCTTCTCCACCATCTCAAACAACGCGTTTTGTTTATCAGCTGTAACAACTGACCTCCCGTTTTCAGTTCGTCTCGACAACGTATCCGCTTCACGAAAACGTCTCATAGTTTTTCCGATACTTGAATTAGGCAGCGTGCGATTGGCACCGAATTTCTCTTGAAACAATAATGCACGAACACGATTGCAAGATTTATTTTCGGTGAAATAGCGTTCAATGTTAAATGCGCATTCTGTCTGGGAAAGAGGCATTTTGATACGGGCACACGCCAACGCGTTTTCATACCGACTGTCTTGTTGCAGTCCAACACGAGTTTGGAAATCGTAAAAATATGCTTCAGTGTTACTCACGCAAAACGTATGTCCCTACGTGCTGTTTCGGATTTTGTGTAGCAGTTTGAAATCGAAGTTGTATTTTTTTTTTTTTTTTGGTGGGGGGAAGGAGGGGATACTCCGTATATAAATTATAAAGGCACGCGCACGATAAATATTGATACGTTATCTATATAGTAAGTGCGTCTACCGACCGTGTATATTATACGAGGTATTATTATTATTACGTTGTTGTTTACACGTATATATTATTAACGTAATGTTGATGTAGGCGAGAGCGGGTTGGTGTTGATGCCAAAAACCGCGGAGGACGTGTCGGAAATACTGAAGTACTGCAACGATAGGAGAATAGCGGTATGTCCTCAGGCTGGCAACACAGGCTTGTCGGGCGGTAGCGTGGCGCTATTCGACGAGGTGGTCTTGTCCACGCGACGAATGAACAATGTAATCAATTTCGATCCCATGTCCGGTAAGTCAGTAAGTTAGTGTAATACCTATAAGTCCGCATGTGTGTTATAAAAATAATAATAATGATAATAATAATAATTATTTTTATTATTGTTAACTATATATGTATAATTCACAAATCCTGTTTTAAGATCAATCTATTTTTGTCATTTTAAATGAATAAATAAATAAGGCAACTTTGATTTACAAAATTACAAATATACAAATAAAAGTTACAGAAAAATTAACTCGGTTGAGTTAACTAAAACATGGGTTTAACCCTAAACTTTAACTACGTGGTTAAATCATAAGTTAATATTAACTTTTAACTTTTTAAAAACACTTTTCTTATTAACTTAATCAGGTTCATAAGACATATTATTTCTATAATAATAAAAATTATCGTATCATATTTAATTTAGTTAATTTTATCATTAGCTTTGCCCGTCCGTGAAATTAATAAACACTTATTTCGATATAACTTTATATTTTTTTACTTTTATCTTACTCTATAATTATGCCCTAACCAGTGAAGATTTTCTTGTCTATCCTTATACTAAAATATTGTGTACGCACGTGCGCCTACAGACACACACACACACACACACACACACACACACACACACACACACACACACACACACTTGGTGAGTTCTTTAAATTTATCATTTGCCTTTACTTCTTTTAATTTGTTTATATGCTATCGACCATTGTTCGTTCTTGGTATTATTTTTTTGAACTTAAGGTTACTTTTCATCATTAATAGGTTACTATGGTTACTATCTATGTCTGCTCCTGGATGGCTTCTGCAGTCTTTTACTTGGTTTCTAAATCTCTTCTTGACCATAATGTAATCTATTTGATACCTTCCTGTATTTCCTGGCATTTTCCATGTATACCTTTTTTATTGGGTGGTGATTGAAATAGGTATTTGTTACTCGTGTTTTGAACAGAATTCTATTAATCTATCTTCTCTTTCGTTTCGGTTTCCTAGTCAGTAATTTTCTGTTATGTGCCCTAGACTTTTTCTCCCACTACAGCGTTCCAATCTCACATAATGATAAGATTTTCATCTCCTTTAATTCCATTTTACTAATTAATTTATAAATTTTATTATAAATTATATTATTTTATAATAATAAATTTTATTAATAATAAAATATATTTTAATCAATTAATTTATCTCCAGGTTTCGTTTCAATCTTGACTAATATTATTGTTTCATTGTACTGCACAAAATCTTTAACTTCCTTTCCTATGGCCTTACTCATTAATATACCTACCACTCCAATTCCTGGGTTATTCTCAAATGTTCCTGTGTGAATCAATCTATATTCACCGCTCCAAAGATATCCTGCTCTCGGCCATCTCATCGCTGATAAGCCAAGAATATCAATCTTCATTCTTGCCATTTCTATTTTTAAGTTCTCAAGCTTCCCACATTGCAACATGGTTCTAACGTTCTAAGTAGCTATTCTTCTCTAGTTCTTTACACTTCTTTCTTCTTTAGAAGTTTCCACCCGGAGATCCGAAGGGGGACTATTTTAACTCCGGAACATTTCACTTGAGAAGATGTCATGTTATTTTTATTTCTTAGGATGGTTTATACGGTGGTCGCTGTTTGCTTTCCATATCGCAGTGCAGTCACCAATCATACAGTTCCGGTATCTGCTGGCTACTGTTTGGTGTGTAGCTGTTTCTACCATTGTAGGTTACCTGCACCTACACCCAATATTGTAGTAGCTGCTGCTCTACTACAAGTCCCTTTTAGTCGCCTTTTACGACAGGCAGGCACAATGTAATAGCTTATTCTAACTCCGACCAACAAGGGTAGCCAACAAAATTATTGTTGTCAAAATAACAATATTTTTTTTTAACATTTGGTTTGCCTATGTTGTATAATCGCTTGTAGAGTAGTACTCGTACTGTACACTAAACTTTAATATCGTAAAACTGTTTTCACCATTTAACTATCCAAATCCTCGCATACATTAACATTTATTAATGTTAGATAATAAATATATTATTTTCTAAACAACAGTTATATATACAAACGTAATACATTATTCGTATTCTTATCACCATAAAAAAATAAAAACAATTAGACACTATAATAACGGCAGCTTGCAATTCCGTACTTAAAAAGTTCAAAATCAATTACTGCAACACAATTTTTGCGCAAATGATATATGACTTTGAAAAAAATGGAATTTAAAAAATAAGAACTTAATGTGACATAGTTAAATAACGAATTCTGAAGATTTTCAATATGTACCAACAATCTTATTTTATGTTGATCAAATGTTAAAAAGCAAATAAAATTAATTTTACATGACCGTCAGTATTTAACGTTCTATTAAGAGATCAAAATATTCTAAGTTACTCTTATATAAATGTTAAAAAAACCAAGTGCTTGTGTTAAAAAACTATTAAATGCGACAACGAATATCCCATTCAAACAAATAATAATATTAATAACAAATGTATAGTTATTAATTTCTATAAAATTAAGAATAACATAACATTTCATAAAAATAATAGCTAAATAGTGAGAAAACAAATTGTTCTGTATTAAAATTCAGTGACAATTCAATGAATTTACTTTGTACATTTTCACAAAATGCATTTTTTTTTTTTAAAAAAGAAAGAGTGTGAGAGTGAGTTAATTCACCAAGTAGAATTAACTCACTAGAAATTAAAAATTGTAAATGCGTGTAAAAATTAATTTTTTGTCAGTGTAACTTACCGTTTTCGAATAACAAAACTACATTCTATTTCCTTGTTTTTGACAATGCGCTCCCAAACATACTATATACGTTATATAAACCAAACACGGATAAACGCTATGCACTCTGTATATATCACATCATAAAAAAATTGACGTCTACAACGTCTAAACGGGTGAAATATGCGTTCATAATTATAACGATAATTGTCATCCCCACAAGCATATGTACCGTATGTACCTGCTGTGTATTTTTTTTCTTTTTACTCATGTGTATCTGCCATATGGCGAGACGCAATACGCACCGTTGGGGTAGTAATAACGCATACCATAATATTTTTCGTTATATTTGTTTACGACCCTTCTCATTGAACTATTGAAGTCTGGGAGGCGACACATGCAGTGAATACGAAACCATTCTGCGTGTGTGTATTTTTATTTTATATACAGGATACTGATACCACTGTTGCATACACTTAGAGACAAATAACAGAATAATACGTAAATAAATACGCGTACTTACCACGCCCGAGGAAAAATAATTTCAAAACGGGGAATACTCAAATCTACACCTTCGCCGTTCTACTCCACGGGCTACACGATGTGTCCGTAAAAGACAAATGTAGATTTAAAAAAAAATCGAAAATTGTCCTACAACGTGCTTTCAACCATTTAAAACGGATATTGTATCCAGTGGCGTAACTATCATAGGGCAAAGTGGGGCTGTACCTATGATAGGTGTACGGGCCTTCGGGACTGGAAGCATTTATCAGAATGAATCAAGGAACATATTTTTTCGAAGAATCATATTGAGACATGTGCTATGTACAAAAGGTGTCAAAAAACAGGAACGTTGACATGGATCTTGAAAATGAAATTCGTAAAGAAACGTCATTTTGGAGAATGGTTCTTTGAAAGTTATTCGATATTATAATTTCTCTTACAACAAGTTCTTTGGCATTAAGAGGATATTGGGAGGATTTTAGTCTAGAAGGATACCACGGACATTTTTATTCAATTGTACAACTTGTCTTTAAATATAATCACGTCATCCATCAAGTTTTGAAAATGCCCAAAGGTAGTGAAAAATTGTATACATTAGTTTTTTAAAGATTTAAAATTAATTTTCGTTATTTTTATTTTTAGATCAACGAGGTACCTAAGTCAAACCATTCAAAATTAAGTGATTGAGTGTATAGGCACCATACTTGAAAGTCATCTGTTGAAAAAATTAGAGTATTACCATTTTTTGCTATTATAATGGATACCGTGCAAGAAATAGCAAAGGTAGATCAGCAGAGCATTGTTGTGAGATATGCAACAATATCCAGATCTGAAAAAGAGTAGCCAATCGATATTGAAATAATAGAAGTGTCTCTTGGTTTGTATGCAGTCACAAAGGTGCAATAGATTTAGTTAATCAAATGATTACTTATTTTCTCACAAAGACTAAGATTTAAAAAAGTATGTGATCCAAAGTTATGATGGGGTAAATGTTAAGAGTGGTAGGTATAATAGCATATAAAAGTATATTAAGGATATTTAATCAAACGCTTGGTATGTACATTGTACCAGTCATAATTTAAATTTAGTGATAAACGATGCTATTTTCGGTAGTGTGGAAATACAGAATTTTTTCACAACTTTGCAAGAGCTGTATAACTTTTTTGCAAACAGTATTAAATGCTGGATCTATTATCAAAATTATCGTGCGAATCAGAAGTCACTCTAAAAAATTGAAACCGACAAAATGGTTCAGTAGATTGAGAACAATAACTGTAGTTAAATTTCGGTTTTTCGATATTATTAAATTTCTATCTTAACAAACCCTTAGCTCGAAGAATTTTGACGAACATAATGAAGCAGAAATTATAAAAACCAAAATATTTAAACTTGAATTTGTGTTACTCTGTGAATTCATGTACAGTGTATTGAACGACATAAATTATGCTTCTAAAATTTTATAAAATGTAAATATTAATTTGGATCAAGCAGATAGAGTCTTAGAAGAGACTTAAAACAAATTGAATAAGTATAGAAATCACTTTGAATCATTTCAAAATAAGACCAGAGAAACTGCAAGAAAATATGGTATTGATTCTCATTTTCAATTAAAATGACAAAGCAAAATTAAAAAACATTTTGACGAATTAGCTTCTAATCCATCAATTTGAAAACAGGAAAGAGATATTTAAAATTACCGTTTTAAATAATGTACTGGACATAATCAGTCAATTGAATACGCGTTTTATTTGTATGAGTACAGTCAGCAAAATATTTGATTTGTTAACTCCAAAAATATTACTTAGCATGAACGAAAAAACTTTGTAACAAAAATTTAATCAGTTTCAAATTAAATATTCAGATGTAATATAACCAAATTTTTCGTTTCAGTTTCTCATTGTTTATCATCAAGTTCTATCTGAATTAACTAAGTTATGCACTGTTCACTAGTTATTCAAGTATATTATAACTAAACTTGGAGTGTTTGAATATGATATAACAAAAATGTTCATAGCAATGTTATTATTTTACACCATAACTTTTACAAGAGCTGAAAGACTATTCAGCAAACTGAAAATGATCAAAAATTATCTAAGAAATAGTATCGGACAAGATCGACTCAAATATTTATCATTGATTTCAAACGAAAAGAAGACTGCTTCAAAATTGGATTTAAGTGAAGTGATAGATCAATTTGTTATTATTAAGACACGTAACAAATTACAAATTTTATTAGATAAGTATTAATAAATATCATGATAAATCTAAAAATTAAAATTAAATAACGAATAATAATGAATATTATTTTTATAGTAATAAACTGGATTTCCTTTTTACTTTGTATATTTATTAATTATCTGTTTATTATTTTAGTTTATGGATTCATAATAAGTTTTCATATTTGACAGAACAATATTACGTGTATATTTTGAATTTAAATAAAGATATTATACTAATAAGGGGGCTTAGTTTATTTACTGCCCCGGGGCCTTTTCACATCTAGCTACGTCATTGATTGTATAATAAAATAATAATTACACGATAATCGATAACGATATCTTTTTAAGTGCATACAAGTGTGTCTAAAAGTTCATTTAACAACACGAAGTTAGTTTCATTTTAGTCAAGTTTATTTTCCATGGGAGAGACAAGTACACCACAACAATAATATAGTAAGATACCTACCTTGAAAGGCATTTATTAGACATAGGACCTGTTTTCCGTAATAATATGGTCAAGTAGAAAATATAGATATCGTGAAAAAAAATTTGTTTTCTAATTTTATTAGTAAAGTATATACATATATGTTATGATTTATAATAACAAATTTTGAGTAAAACAATTAATAAATAAATAACTTATAAGTATATAGTTCATATTGATATGTTAAAAGTGTACCTTTTATTTCAGTGACCTGTCTATAAATTACTAATGACGGCTTACAATTTTTATCATATATTTTTCCAACAAATTTAATTTGTATTAAATCATCAAACATAATTATATAACGCATAATAATTTATAGATTTGATATTTTGAAATAAAAATGTAATTACAAATCAATTTTGTTATTAACTTTGGCTGTTATTATCACTATGATTGGTGCAAACAAAACTAGGTACATCGTATTATTTCACTCAAAAAGACCATTTACATGACCATAAGTATTAATGATTAATCCCGCAAACATTATGTTTTATACAGTTATATAAAATATAATATTACATTTTACTATTTATTACCCATATACATTTTTATTGGAATGTTATGCAAAAATTCGTAAAACAAAATCCTACCTCGGTAATCGATGAAATGTAATTTTATTAATCTCAAGACGTCTACTGCCGAATAGTTTTGTCGGATGTTTAAAACAAACATATATAAAACGTATACAAACTACTTCGAAAAGTAAAATTTTAGTAAATTAGACATTAAAAAATATCACCAGACTTATTTTAAAAGTACCCTAACCACTATTTTAAAATAAGAAAATGCGCAATGGGTGTATTGCATCCTATTCGAAAATATTGCTGAGAAAAATGCAACGATCAATTTGTCCTCAACGTCCTCATTAAACATTAACATGTACTAGTTCTACACGGGATTTACGTACAATCGGTTTTTCTTCACAGGGGTTCTGGTGTGTGAGGCAGGCTGCGTGCTCGAGTCGTTGATGGAACACGTGAGGAGTCACGGCTATATGATGCCGTTAGACTTGGGGTCGAAGGGAAGTTGTCAAATCGGCGGAAACGTGTCCACAAACGCCGGCGGTATACGCGTCATACGGTACGGCACGCTGCAGGGTTGCGTCTTGGGACTGGAAGCCGTGAGTATATTAGTTTATTTGTATACGACTGCCAGCCGGCTTTTTAAAACGTGTCGTAGAGAGAAATATCGCGACTCAAAAAATATATTTAACAATAACGTTAACGATTTTTATGGGGATAGGGGCGAGACGATGATGTTCTCCATTGTGATTCTGTCTCCGTCAGTCACACACGCAACGTATAGTGATCTAATTGTATTCTATTCCCAGAGTACCCACTCTGGTATTGCGATCGATCCAACACGACACGGTAAATATTTTAAAACCCGGTTAGAATTCGTCGTAGAAGTCTATTATCCTGGTTGAATTTTTTTCGTTATGGAAATTTACAGATTGTCGTATTTTATTTTCGAGACATTTTAAGTAAACCGTAAAAAAACAGCGAAAATATTGATCAGACTTCACGGATATTTCCAGACTTTCAGGGGCCGCATCGCATTGTTTAGATCGATCGGTACGTTGATACAATTTATTTGATACGATTGAATTCACTTTATCGCACTTGCGACAGACAGAGACGGTAAATCATCG
Organism: Schlechtendalia chinensis; assembly: GCA_019022885.1. Lineage (NCBI taxonomy): Eukaryota > Metazoa > Arthropoda > Insecta > Hemiptera > Aphididae > Schlechtendalia > Schlechtendalia chinensis. The sequence continues at coordinate 17,404,419 of CM032339.1, read as the reverse complement.
GTTCCAACCCCTTTAAGAAAGTAAAGAAAGAGACTATATTTAACAGTTAACACTACGGTCGATATTTTTAGAACCAAACTTCGACAATGACGTCCGGGTTAATGTATCGCGCATAGATATAATTCTTAAAACACTCGGTTTTAACGCTTCAAACTCTCGTCGTTATGGAAGCATTAGAGTCTATATAGATCCGTATAGTTGGATGTATAAAACGTTTCCCGATATCTCGTGATGATGGCTAGGAAGTTCTATAGAATGGGCCAAAGTGTTTTTAATGAACGCGAACCCAATGTTCATACGACTTTTTTACAATCGACCGGAGTGGATTATTTATTCCTACGCTTCTATAAGCTAGATTATAAAATAAAAATATTGTGAATACTACGAGTGACAAATGCAGAAACGTCTAATCGCAAAAGTACGTAAAAGCGTTCTACATTTGTATATATATATATATATTACCGTCAATGTCGGCAATCGGTCATTATCAGTAATGACTAATTATCATTAATAATGGCTAATTTGATTGGCCAATTTTGACTTTTCCTAGACATAAAATGATTAAAATTGATAGTCAATGCGGACTATATTTAACTTATTTATTAAAACTATGTTTAAATTATTCGAAATGTTAACAATGAATATTTAAGTCAATATAAACAAATTAAAAATTGACTTTATTGTAGTTATTGAAATGTAATGTGACAACACAAAACTTCTATGAAAAAAAAAAAAATTTACTTAAATCAACAGTTTTCATTAAATTAAAAGTATTTTTTCTTACACGTTTAGTTTTTAGGAATTACACATTTTGTTGGATGATATTGATAATTCATCATGTAATGCAATTAATTAAAACTCTTTAACTGCATGTCTATTAGATCCATCTGTGTACGTGAATTAAATCTTTGTGGAGTGTTAATTTTGAAACCAGTCCCCTTTTTGAATTTGACGGTTCTTTTTTGCAGTGCATACAATGCTTTTTTTCGTAATGTTGCAGTATTTTTTTTTAAATCAGATACCATCCTATCTCTGCTAATCTTAATCGTTAATTGATATTATGTCGTACTTACGAACGTTTTTATAATATTTAGGAATTTTTTACTTCTTCCAGCCATCTATTACACTCCTGAACACTCAAAAACGATTTATAATCTCCACGTTTCTTAAACAAATCAATACAGAATCAGTAAATTTATTAAATTTTTCACGCATGTTAACTAAATTCACATTTACATTATTACATCGATTACACGACTTACAACGACAGTACGCACACACAAACCAACAACACTCGACTGAATGTGTATTATACAATTATTTTGGTAAAGATAAAATATAGTATAAAGTTTCATGGATGATAAATCGATAACCAGCTTAGAAAATAAACGTTACCTACATTGATTAAATTTATCAGTCAATTACGGAAATATATACAGATTGCCTACAATGACTGGTGTGCACCGGCATTATTGACATCGCCGGAATTATCGACATTAACATAACATACATATATATTCATATGCGTGTGTATGCGTGTGTGTGTGTGTATACATATATATATATATTAATTTTGGAACGGCCGCTCCTTGTTCAAATTGGGTGGGTGGTGATCGGTGGATGACGTCTAGTAAATGATTATGAATAAATTATTATTGCTCTACTTATTAGTGAAAAATGTTGGTTAGAATTTAGGAGATAGAACTTGGAAAAAAACAATAGCCAGAAAGTATTTAAAAAGCGATACATATTTTTCTTTTTTATTTATTTGTCGTTTTTATAGAGGGGATGGATGTTTGCCCAGATGTTTATTCAAAAATAGTTTGCCCCTTATTTTTAAAAGGTTCACCACGCCAACGTATACATATATAGATAGATAGACATGTAACGAACGATATTCGGAGATCGGAAAATGTTGAAATCAATCGAATAGTGTTAACATTATCCAAAGATTTTCGGTTAATATCGATTAGACAATTCATAAAAACGTATAATGTTATAACGTTGTCTGGTGAAAACTAACATCGGGCAAAACGGTGGGGGTGACGATAAATAACATTATCCGTACACTCGTTAATATAACTTATAACTGTTTACGGCCAATAGTAAACGATTAATAATAATTTAATAGTATACGTGTTTATAATTTGTAATCAGTTGCGTTGTCCGGACAGTGACACGAGTCATACAGTCCCACACAAAACTCTCGGACCGTTACAAAAACGTTTTTCGATTAATGAAATGCGTGACGTCCGTATTATTGGCCGAAACCCGCGCATGAAATCAACCGCGCCAGTCGGCCGAATCTCCCGTGGAAACCGTGGAACCCCGCCAAAATGACGCACGCCTATCCACGGCGTTAACGTCACGGATATTACGCGTTACAGTGTGAACACCGAAAACGTGTTCGGTACTAAACACGCTATTCGTTTCCGCGCGCAGCGTGTCAAAGACGACCGAACTCGTCGAACCACGCCGGCCACGCGATCCCATCCCCGAGACGAGCCGATGACTCCCCGGCGGCGTATAAATAAACACGGAGCGTACGCGCGAATCGCGTCCCGTCCCCCTGTCCCGCGATCGGCAGTTCGTTAGGTCTCGTGCTCCTCGGCGTGTGCGTTTTACACGGTCCTCGCCCGTTTCGTCCGATTGACGAGATCGTGCGACACACGCGTGTGCCACCGTTATACAGGTATACGAATAGGTGTACTTGCGCCCGCCGTGACCCCCGAGAGGGTTTCGTGCGCGCATCCGACCGGAAAACCCTGCGGGGCTCGTCACTCGTGCACGGTGTATACGCACGCTATCCCAGCGTTTTGTACACACAGTGTTTGCACACGCGCTCTCATAGTTTTCCCCCGTTGTTTACACGTTTATGTGTGTTTAGGGTGACGACGACGACGATCAGTGTTTTTGGCGGTAACGAAATGCGCGACGACTAAAAACCGTTACGTGCGAGGGAGAGGGCTGTCTAATGAATAATTTCGTGACGCGGGTAACGCGCTCTACGCGAGTGCGGTATATCATTATTATTATTGTTATTGTTATTGTTATTGTTATTATTTGAAATACGACAGAGTCGATTACAAGGGATATTTCGATTCACGTGAAGTTTTCGATTCGATCCGTGCTGTTTACACGGCAATTTATTTCAAACGTTTACGACGTAAAATCGTCGAATGAACACGTAGATATATGGAAACAGTGGAATGTGACCTTCTTAAAATATATCATAACTTTTTTCAATTTCGTACTGAACGACGCGTAACAGTTGTGTCGCGCGAATCCATTGATTCGCTTGTCCGGCTAATACCGTGTTATGGTACGTTATCGGGAAACGGATAATTTTTCTTATATTCTTTTTACGAAATATGTCGCACGTTCCGTTTCATATCCTTTTATAATCTTAATACTTTTATTAAACACCTTATTCGTTACAACTGTATCAACTTTTGATCGTTAAATGGCAACCTACTATTTTAATTATAAATTCGTAATATTTTACGACAATAAACACAAGTTAATTTGTTAAAATCCGACGAATGTTTCCCGAGTAATAAACGTTTAAATTCAACCCGCGGTGAAGTCGACAGGTACCGTAATAGACATTAAACGTTTTCCATCCTGGAGATTCCTGGAGATCTAATTAAATATGCCTAATAGTCGAAGTCATTCAGTAGTTATAACCATTACCTAACATACGTAACATGCGGGTATCAACATTTCCACTAAACGAAGCAAAAAAGGCGACTCGCATGGTCGTAACTTTTTATGTGACAATTATTATTTATAACCGAAATATTGATAGTAAAACTAAAAAATAAAAAGCCATTTTATATATTTATTTTAGTTTTATAAGATAGTATAGAAGATAATACAAGTTGCCATTTTACAACATTAGTTTAAGAAGTAAAGAAAGAGAATGTGATTTGGATAATAGTCTACAAATAATCCTTAAATGATTTAATAATAAATAAAAACACCAAAATAAAATATAACAGATGTAACAGATAACCGCTGAATCGTAATAAAAAAAGTTTTTTTAAAAAACTCGCCCTGTGTTTGTATGAATTTTCTTTGACGTCTCCGAACTTTTTTTTGTAACTTTACAAGTACGTCAATATGTCTTAATTTAGTATACATTTCAGTTTGAACTTGGTTAATAATTTATAGCCAATATATATGTATATATATATTAATGACATGAAAGTGGTATTTACAGATATTTACAATATACGGGAAAAATCTTTACCGAATTCGTTCTAGTGTTTAATCAGAAAATTTTAAATATATTCACATACATTCTCAAAATGTATATATTTAATGTTTGATTAAAAAAAAAATACACTTTAAAAATGACACAAATTTAAATAAAAATTGAAAATGTTGCCGTATAAGAACTTTTAAATAAAAACAAGACTTTCCGCTCATATTTTACGACAAGACAAAAAAAAATATAATGTAATTTTAGCTAAAAGATATTAGTCTACCGTCACTTCTTTCCCCCTCCGATTAATTTAGAATTGTAGGACTTACAAGCAGCCCTCGATATTACTCAATCAGTGATCATTAAACATATAATGATGGTTCACGGTCAACATAGTATACTCTTATACCTTCATAAAACCATTTTATCAGATAATTAACTTTCCAGAATCCCACCCTCTCCGTAAATACGCGTCATGATTATATTGTAATATAAAATAGTTATATTATATTATGTATATTGTTGTCGACTGGTGAACAAAAATATAAATGACTAAAGATTAGTGAAATTAACCGACTGGAGAGAAACGCGTGTATTCCTATATAAAGGGTTTTCAATTTAAAATTATTTTATTTGTACTATTTTTGTAGCCAACGAAAACACTAACATGATGTTTACCGCGTAGTATTTGATCTAATCGAAAACGCGTGCGGCTTAGGAGTCTCTCTCGACTTCGCCTTAATTGCGTGTGCTTTCACTGGGCACCAAAAACGGAATTGGTATGCGTACAGCGTGCGATCTACCCCGTTAAATCGACTGCCTTTTTCCTCCGCCCCGTGTATATGTCAGTCCCCAAACGACAACGGTCTCTACCTCCTCCTCCCCCGACCCGCTGCTTGTAATTGCGTATGTCTGCGCAGCGCTGTCGCCCGTGATTTAGCAATCGGTCCCGCCGCTCAATTAAGCCGGTCCCGAGTTGTTTTTACTTTTTTGTTTTTCGTGTTTTTTTTTTTTTTAATCAAATCAGTGTTTTGCGTTGTTCTTTTTCTTTTCTTTTCTTTATCGGCTCCTCGGTAATCCACCGATATTCTTGGGGTTTAAGTTACACACACACACACACATGTGCGATGCCAAACCCTCAACGCTCTTTTTATTTATTAAAGCTATTTATTAATTTTTTTTTTCTTTTCGCTAAATTACCGGAAGGCTGTGAACGAGTATTTTTTATTTTTTTTTTTTATTAGATATACGCACCCTCTTTTTCGCATTATGTTAAATAAACTATATACGGTATAAACTATATTACGGCATACCGTAATCATTATAGTAGTCAAATATTAATCTGTTCCGGGACAGAAAAACGTTTAAATATTCAAATCGCAGCGGGTAAATAAGTGGTAACTATATTAAATATGCACGCGTTCGATATTCGGAAATAACGAATGTAATATACTATCGATTATATACTACATTTCATTCAAATCACCACTAATATTATTGTCAACAGAATATGCCAGATATGCCATCAAATAGCAATTAAATAATAATAGTATATCATATACCCTCGTAATAAAATTTTTGTCATTGTTATTATGCAAGTGACGAATTTCAGCGACAATTAAAATCAATACAAAATTATGTCAGATTAAACGTTCCATTCGCTATTTCGATTAGATTTTTATTATACGATCATATTATTTTACGACAAGAACCAACGAATTTATTAAATAAATTGATATTGTACAATTAATAAATATGTTAATTCTGTTATATCACATCATCAATTACAATAGTGTAGAAGCATCATTTCTAGTTTATTAAAAGGATTAAAAAAAATACGTATATCCAAAATCGGTTTTAATCGACAAAAAAATGTCATCACATTACATACTAAACAAATATATATATACTTGAATATATATAATAACTATAAAAACTTAATATTTAAATTTTTTAAATTCTAAATTTAAATTTATTGCCTATGATACTTATAATTTTTTTTTAAACAAACATTTTTTTTTATTAAAAACGATGGAAGTTCTCTCACTCTCTGTTTTTTTAATAATTTATTTTCAAGGTGGTACATTTGAAATTAACCAGAAGCGGTAATTTATTTTAATGCTGTACTTACTCTACGCTGTTATGTGTCACACTTTATCACACACCATTTCTAACATCGATATTTATACTTAAAAAATAATTAATTCGTTCAATTTTATAGGTTACTGCGGACGGCACAATTTTAAACTGTTTGAACACTATGAGAAAAGATAACACGGGATATCATTTGAAGCACTTATTTATCGGTTCAGAAGGCACATTGGGCATTGTCACTAAAGTAGCGATATTATGTTCAAATCTTCCAAAGCACGTCAACATAGCATTTATTGGTAAGAAATCCATTACAATCCATTTTGTATTATTAAATTTATTTTAAAATTGTCATCAAAAAATAAATTATATTGTATGTTTTAATCACGTTATCATTGAAATAAAACTTGAATAACTCAACCAAAGTTGTAGAATATCTTGAAAATTTACTCGTAATGATTTAACGTGTAAAACCGAACTTTATTTGAACCACAAATGAGCTTATTAACGAACACGTTTAAAAAAAGTCCTATACTAGTGGTATAGTATTCTTAAACATGCGTCATTCGATTAATTGCCGGATTTCATTTCACCCCTGGAATAGGCAACATGACAGAAATATATCAAAATTTCTAATATGTATACAGTCGAACGATAAGTATAACGACCTAACAAGGAAAACAATTAATGAAACAGTTTGTGTACTTTGTACAAAATATGGCCGTAGAGATTACTTATTCAGTACCACGACAATGGCCGTGTTATAAGATAAGTCTGAAGTGTTTACTTGTTATTTGTATTGTGATTACAAATTGAAACGACGTGACACGTTGAAATTTTGTCATCATATAAATTTAACAAAAAATATCGCAGAAAATTTACACAGAGTTGATTTGTATTATCATGCAATATTATATACGTACAAGATATGTAAAATATTCATCTTATAAATGCCTGCAACTATTGCATACTTGTAAGCTTTAATTAAATGTATTATCTTAAATTAAAAGTGTCTACGGACAATGAACAGATAAAAAAATCAAATTAAATACAATAAAGTGGAGATAAGTCACTCGTGCGTTTTTTATATTCCAACGGAAAACATTTTCACAAATTTGGTATTAGTAACACTATATTACGGTTGAACATAATAATATATTATGTAATCACAAAAAAAAAAACATTTTTACTTAACAAAAAAAAGTTATTCGTACAGAAAAAAAGTGTTCCAAAACCAAATTTGTATTAGATAAACAGTGAGTATACACGTTAGTAACGAGAAATGCTTTTTTTTTAAAAACTAATTGATTAGTCTACGACGAGTATTCGAAATGATTTTCGACCGAGTACACGACCTACAAATAAAGTACGGTGAACGTTTTAATTATAAGTAAATTAAACGTATGCATTTAAATAACTTAAGGAAGGTATTTACTTGTTAGGTGAAATTTTCCCGCGAAAATCTTGTGAACGAAAATATATTACATTTACTTTGCAATATTTCGCCCTATCTCGAAAATAAAATCTACACACGAATAAAACGATTATATTTTGAGAACATACGAGTACCTACGACATATGCGGATAAAACGTTTCCCGGAGAGACAACTTCGGGTTATCGGGTTGATCCTGAGTATACACTAGCGAATAATGTTATACGTAATATATTTTCAAAAACAGTTTTTCTACAAAACACTATATACGACAACTTTCAAATGGTTCATTTGACTTTCGTCGTGTTTACTCGTCTGCAAACACGTTACAAGTACATACAAAATATTAAATATTCTCTTTGGATTGTTATCCGGGTATGTGAATGAGATAAAAAAATCATCTACAATAACATGCAACGGATTGTGCAGAGAACGTAATAAAATATTACAAATAAAAAATACGTCTTCGTCTAGCGTGGAAAAACGTGTACTGTGGTTTCTAAACTGCGACTGGTCGTCGTAAACCGCCTTTGTCGAATATCCGCCGCTGAGAACACGTTCAATAATAAAATCACTTTTCATCATTCCGTTGTTAACTAAACTTTTCGTCGTTTTCGGCGCGTTGTTTTTTTTTTTCTGTCTCGTTTTGCTTTCATTGACGTAAAATCTTAGTTGGGATAGTTACGATTGAACGTTGAAGCTGTTGTTCATCGCGAGTTCGCAGAAACCCTATGGTCATTCGAACACATATACATAAAGACAACGATCGAGATGTATGTCTCAAAGAATAACGGTCCATATTCGATCCACCGTGGCACACACAAAATTATCTTCCAGAAAAACAAAACTATATTGTTATTTTGATACCGTCTCATACGTCTCATCATACAGATAAAAAGTAATAATAAAAAAATCATTAAAAGTATTAGACACCATTTTCGAGTTTACAGATACGTTAAGTGATATACCATTACTTATTCTAGTTTCAATTGTATCATTATTATTGATTTTAGAGTCCGGTATTTCATTTATTAGTTGCCATGTTAATTTTGGATCATGAGAGACACTCTTAAATTTTTTTTCATAAAATTTGCAATTCTAAAATATTAGTGTAATTATTTTTATATTTTTTATAGTATAAGGCTAACTTTATGTAATTAGATTTTTTTTTACATTTCAACGAAATTGCTTGTTTGTGACGTGTGGAGCATAAAAACCAGTTGTCATCCACTTTTTCAAACGCCTATTTTTAGAATTTAATACTTTAGATATTAAAGAATTATTACGTATATTATTAATTATTTTTTTAATTCGTTATAACAATCTTTAGCATTGTTTTTTGTTATATACTTCATTTCACTTTTCTTCAGTTAATAGTGTTTTAATTTTATTATGATCAATCGTAGAAAAAATGTGTCCCTAAAAAGGTTTAAAATTATCAGTTAATGATAGTGAAACAAATTGTTTAATGGTCTGTAATATCTGTTTGTAACACATCAGCGTTTATTAAATTAATTAAGTGATCATTATAATTAATAAATATATGATCAAGACACGAGTGGTTAAACCCATTGTTTGTAAAGAACGCAAAACCGCTTTTTGATAGTAAATCTAAGTATATATTAATAATAAATATAAAACTTAAAAATGTTAAAAAATTGTTATACATTATTAGTTGCATTATTACCTACTATATTTATATTCATATCTCCAATAAGAATGACATAACTACCTTTATTATTTGTTTCAGATAAAACTTTACTTAAAATGTTTATAAAAATACATATATCAGTCGAATGTGATCTATAAGTACTTAATTTAGAAATTGGCATACTTACATACATACGCTGCCTCTTAGTATTTTCATTTTTTTTTTTTAATAAACAGTTTTGTATCTTTAAACCATACAAATTTATAGCCGTTCTCGCGAACATGAACTCTTGATTTAAAAAAAAAGATTTCTATTCAACTGAGTTAAGCTATCATTTATATAAATTCTATCATCATTTCAATGAGCAGTCATAGATTTACCCGTTAATTTTGATTTCCTTGCACTTTCCATCATAGTTTCCTTACTTTGATTTAAATGTAGTTCTGCTATTATTTTTTTTAGATTTATTTTGAGTTTTAGATTGAATGCGGAAGACCTTTAATACAATTATCTTCACTCCTACCGATGTAGCTATTGATTCCACTGTTTTCTTTGTTAAATTATAACAAACGATTTTTTAAGTATTGTTAAAAATATAAAAATGTACCAAATAAAATACCTTTTAGATACAATTTGCTATTAACAAATACTTCTACACGAAAAAATGTTCAAAGACAAAACAAAAACACATAATTTTACAAATAATGCATTTTTCGTTTCACTCAGAATCTAAAATTAAATAGGCGTTGAAAGCAATATACAATATACAAGAGCGTGTAAACAATATACACACACATATATATATTTATGATACTATTGTTTTTTATTTTTTTATAAAACAAAGAAAAACGACAATATTTACAATAACATGTGAGAAAAATACTTTTCGATATTACTCCAAAACGAATGTTCATGAATCGTATTAATAATTTTTAATTTTAATCCGTTATTGTTGATAGTCGTTGTGGGCAGATCGCGATTCCGTTACACGTTTTAGACTTTTGGTAGGTTTATCGGGAATTAAAGGACAGCCCAGGGAAAACAATTATGGCCGAATAATAAACTAGCTGCACGCCATGCCGGCTGTTTGTCGCGATCTGTCGTCTATAGAAATGTTGTTACCGTTAAAGTATTCGACGCGCATACAATATCCGCATCGGCTTTTTATCCGTGTACGAGTAAAACAAATAAAACGTCATAACTAAAATAAAGCAATTGATATACCATTGTCGTTTCGCGGACTTTTCCAAATATCACGTATATACGGTAAATTATACATAACGCGCGTTGTTTTTTTTCCTCTCGTCACATATATGCCCCGTCGTCTCTTGAAGTTTGCCTACGATAACGCGCTAAATAACATCACTATTCCGTTCCATTCCTTTGCTTTTTCCACCGTTCCGTTTCCGATTAATTTTTGTTCTTTGTCTCTCCTGCAGGGTTAGATAGTTACGACAAAGTGCTAAAGTTATTCTCGGTCTGTCGCGCCGAATTCGGAGAAACACTATCGTCGTTTGAACTCATGGACAATACGGCCGTGACGTATGTTGAAAACGAACTCCTTCTGTCGTGTCCGATCGCCAACGTTCATCCGTTCTACGTGCTCGTAGAACTCGCTTCCAGTCAACCGACCGTTGGCCGACACGTGGAAAACGTTTTGGCAAAGGCTCTCGACGAATCGGTGATCGCTGACGCCACGACCACCGACCAGACGTCCAGCATTAACGTGAGAACGCCTGTCACAAACTTCGTTTCACTTTTACTGTCATGTGAAACCTGTCGTCCGGGACGAATACTTTGTTGAATACAGAAATCGTTCATAAAATTAAATACGAAAACCTGTAATTAATGGAACCTTTTTTTTAATAGTTTTATAGAGTTCACGTGTTATATATTAAGCCTTTATTAAAAAAAACAATTTTTCATTAAATATTTCGAAAACATATTCGTTACATTGAAGTGAATCGGCACTTATCAATGTCATTTTTGATTATTACGTTTTTATAATATTGGTTCAAAAACATATTTTGCGTGAGACACAATCTCATTCCAGCTGCGCTCATCAGAAATTTATCAGACTATTAAAATACGTTAGTAAGAACACCATCTAAAAGTAAGCGTTTTTATTTTTCTGACCAATAAAATGTATTTTATTTTATAATTAAAGCAAAATAAAACAAAACAAACGTTCACAAATTAATACTTTTAATTGTTTAATCAGATAAGTAAAAACGAAATAAAGTTCTGCTTTACATGTATTTTTAACTATAAAGGTTTGATTACTCGTTTCACAATATATAAAATTATCTAAATGGAATTTTTCCGCATAAAACGTCGTTCTATCCTCTCAAAACAAAACGCAAATTACTAAAAGAAATCGCGAATAATTAAAAAGGAGTTTGATACCTAACCATTTATTTTGAATTTATTTAATTTGTCTAATATACTGTACTCCCTTACCGGAAGGTTTATTAATCTTATTAACTTCATACACGTCAGAAGTTATTATTTTCTTAATATATATTTTATATCCTTGGTATAATTATAAGGGTCATAGATATCTTAAGTTACTACTTATTTAGTACGGTGAGTACTATTAACCTAAGATTATCATACCTCCGGAAGTATGATATTCCTCGGCTATTATTTTCCTGCTACACCACAATTGACTTTTCATGAAGAGCGTGAAAATGTGTCCAAAAATCACAACTTCCGATCAATACCATTTAAGTTTTTGTTATTTTTTAGAAAATATGGAAGATTCGTGAAACAGTCATCGAAGCGTTATTGAAGTTGGGCTACGTGTACACTTACGATATATCATTACCTCTGAACAGGTTCTATGAAATCGTTGAGCTGACCCGGGAAAAACTTAAAGATGTCGCAAATTGCAAAGCTGTTTGTGGATTCGGTCACGTTGGTAAGAGTTTAATAACCAATATCGACCCAACAACAATTATTAATTAACATCAATGAGTAGGCTGAAAATCATATTATGACTATAAACTCGCGAAATTTTTAATCAAAGTTTCGGCCCAGAGCCAGATTAAGAGAAAGTAAAGTATATAATACAACCTCTCTCTTTTTTATTGCAAACGCTTAATTTATTTCAATTGGCAATTATTCGAAAAATATAGATTATTCAGATAATTTAATAAACATTTTGTTTATTACGCCATTTAATACGTGATTTAATATCAATTTTTTTTTTTTTGTTAATTATTATCAAAAACATCATTATTAATGCTTATACAAAGAGCATGGATATTATAAATATAATAACTTTACCTATAAAAGAGGCAAACATCAATTCAATTATGTTTTTCAAATTAAAATTGGACGTTCGACACTGGGTGAACTTTTTGTCCTTTTTTGTTACTTTTTATGGTTTACATTTTCACGAAAATGTGTTGTGCGCTGGCGAAGGTAATTTACTACTTATGCGTACAAGAATAAGCCGTATGTCTGAATACAATACGTTAAATAATTATTTATGTGTCAGTTGCTATGGAACCAGTAGTTTGTGGCCATTCTATTGAAATAAATAAATAAACGATTTCGGTATAATCATAGTGCCAAGAAAAATTAGTTTTGATAAACCTAGTAAAACTAGAACTACAATTCTAAAATCGATGAGATGGTGAAAATGTCAATTTAATGAGTATCTTAAATGGTATCGACGGTAAACGATGTTAGCGTATTAAAAATATGGTTAGCATTTTGTAAATCAAATTAGCAAATCATGTTTATTACCAAGCACCGTCCTTACCCTAAAAAAATCTTTAGCACTCGAGTATCACAAGTATTCATCGGGGGCTCAAATGTCGAACCAGTAGTATATATTTATCTTACTGGTCTTAACCGGAAAATATGTTACATCGATCACTCTGCAATGTAATAATTCCTGCAAAAACAAATTTAACCAATTTTCATCAAAATCACTTCACTTATATCGTAAACAAATTATTTTCACAAATTCAAAACGTTCTTGTTATTTATTAAAAACCGTTTACATTTTTAATTACAAAATTCAACCAACCGTAAAATTATTATTCAACTATACGAAAACGATATCTATTTTCCGCGATAATTAGTCACTAATTACTAATTAGGAACAAAAGTGAAATAAAAATTATAACGTTTATACTCCATATACTTTTAAATGATATTACATTCGCAAACGTGTATCTAGTATTTTATTAATTACGTCGAAGGCAAATTATACCGATGATATAGTAAGAACGTGACTCGACAAGCAACCACGTTCCCATTTACTCACTATACGAGTATACGTTTAGGTATGACGTTAGTTATATTAGCCAGGGTGTAGTCCAGAGTAAATCTGGGCTTATCCCCATGTAAAACTATGTATTTATTTTTTTTTATTAATATCAACGTCAAATTAATTCATTAGACCTATACCAAGTTTCTACCGATTTACCGCATCCAGTTGAAGTTAAATTTCCGATTAATATTCTGACCAAGTCAAATCAGTTTTCACCCTTCACCCTTTCAACCTAATTGTATTTTCCACCATAGTCTAATAAAAATGTATTTATAACATATTATTATTTTTTTTAATTTAACATTTATTATTTAGGCATTTATTTTAACAAGAAGTTATATTCAATTTAAAAATATTAGACACGTATGTAAAATAATGAATTAAAATTCGAGACACGATTTTTACTAATAATAAATTTTAATTTCAATAAATGAAAAAAAACAAATGTAGTTTGAAACTAAAATTTTCACAAGTAGGTGTCAATTGAATTGGGATACGATATTAGTATATCTGGAAAATAAAATCTTAAAAACGTCAATCTTACTTTTAATTATTTCAATTTTTAAATTCTTTCCATTTCCATCAAAATCATAAATCCCAAACATTTACGAAAATCATAAAAACAAAAATTAACATTTAATACAATGCTGTTAGACGAGAAAATGATTTTTACATTCTTACCCAACTATTATTTTAGAGTCTATAACGTAAAAGCGTCTTTCATGTAAGACCGAATCAATGTCGTTTAGTCACACTTGAAATCTACGTGCTAAATACTCAAATGTCAAAAGTAATAAATAACCACTAACCACATATTACTACAATTTACAATTTAATCTATGCAATGGTGCATTTAGGATTTTTACGCTCCGAGGTAAGACAATTTTTATTTTTTGGGAAGAGAGCCAAATATATTAATTTTTTTTTTAATCGTTTTGTAAGTTTTAACAAATTTAACATAGCACTGCACATATTATATGGCTTTGTTTCTTAGTACAACTTTGTAACATAAATTATAGAATTTATTATTATTTAATAACAATAGTCAGCTAAGTTTACATATATAGAATATTTATAAAAATATATTTTTGTATCTATTTATATTATAGGATCTTACAATGTTTTTCTGTAAGGCGACATTTTCCATAACACTATCATAACTTATTTATTTTATCAAATTTGCTTCAATATTTAATAACACCAATGAATTTGATAATTCCTCGTCAATGATCATAGTCTTAAATAATTTGTAATCCTTTTTACACAAAGCAGAATTCAAAGCAATATCCATATATATTATTATTTCATAACTCTTATCACTTATTAGTTCACGTCACGGACGAATAATATCCTCAAAACAATATAATATAAAAACACATTTTTAAAAAACAAGTCGTTTACATAAAAAGTCACTAAAAATTTGCAAAAGAGACATTTGCACTAAATCTTAAACATGCCCCTGAATCTGTACGATTATAAATTTTGATATGTCGATAATTTTATTTTGACGATATTTTTATTCCACGTATGCGCAGTATATTAATTCGTCAAACGTTTTTTTTTACCGTGGATGTTCTCTCAATTAAAATGTTAGCCAATTAACATTCATTAATCGAATCCGTGAGCCTACCGTTAGTCGATAACAATATTTAACTACTGTAATTGGACAGTAATCAACAGATGTATTTCATTTATTTTTTAATACGCCTACCGAATACAAACCAGTTAAACACTCGGTGCAGTGCTAATATTATTATATATAATGTATAATGACATGAGTATAACGCCATTGAATCGTTTGCATTATTGTGTATTTTTAATCCGATTTTCGGTGAACGAACGGAACAGCGCGATAAACCAACAGCGCGTGTAATACAGGTATACTGCCTATACTTAAACTGAGATGGTCGTATTTTTTTTTTCTTTGTTATAGCAACGAGAACCTGAAGCCAGCTAGCTACATAACAGTGAATTATACCTACCGTGCTAACAAAATCCCCTCTCGTAATTAGAATGAAATGTCGACGGGTAGATCACCGGCCGCGGTGTACATTATGCCGTCGGACTTTTCTTTTATTTTCCACGCCTGCGAATATATAGATACAACACACGGACGACTTTTTAGTTTTTTCAATAGGGAGCCAAACATTTAATCCAGACAAATTTCCACCTCGACCGGGCCAATTTTTTCCGTATTTTATTGAGTTTATTGAGATCGGAGGAAAACTAAAAGAGTAAATATCAAAATAACATTGCGAATTATAATTTTCTTATTTTTTGATGCACAGCAAGTTAACAATCAGGCCCTTTTCTCCCCATCGATCTCTGATCTTCCAAACACTGATAATGATAACGAAATAACGACGATAAAACGACAGTATCGTGTGTGTTACAGGTGATGGTAATTTACATCTGAATGTAGTGACGTCAGGGCGTGACGATCAACTAGCCAGGACCATCGAGACGTTCGTCTACGGATGGACGTCCAAGCAACAGGGGAGCATCAGCGCCGAGCACGGGATCGGTTCGACGAAAACACATTACCTGGGACACACGAAAAGTGGACAGGCCATCGACTTGATGCGGAAACTAAAAAAAACCATGGACCCGAAATGCATACTGAACCCTTATAAAGTCATCCCGTATGCGACCACCTACGATTGATAAAGAACTGCGATAAGGCTTGGGGAAAAAACATTGAAAAAAAAATTGAAAAAATACATAAATAAATCAGGTGCGTATATTAAACAGGTGGGTTTTGTTCGAGCAAATATTACATAATAATTGTAAACCGTTCGGATGATATTATAACATACACATTTTTGTGAAGTTTACATACCTTTAACCTTAATATTATGTTGACAGGTGAGATTTTTGTTTTCTGCAATTATCATGTAAAAGAAACGACTAATTCCATCACATTTCTATTAATATCGACACAAAAACTAAATCACGATCACATCGATTGTTTACATACGTGCAGTTTATACTTCAAATGTTTTAAAATTATTTTTAATTAAACGAAAATGTCCAAAAAGAATATATCATGTTTACTTTTTTTTATGTTTATAATTTGATTCTAGTTAATGAGTTAATAACATGTTTAAACTCCAAAACGTGGTTGGTCTAATTCAAACAAGATAGACACGAATATTTATGGTTATTGTTTTTTTTTTTAATGTATAACACATACATATCAATATGTAGTACACAATTGTCAAATCACTAAACCTTCCTTTTTTATTGTGAACGTTGAAAATTAAAGTGTACAAATTATACGTGTGTTGCATATTACAAAAATATCAAACATTTTAGATGTACTATATGCATAGAACGTCGATAAATATCATATAATTGAAAACTTGAATATTTTTAACGTCGGGTCGTCCGAACGAGTTTACTTTTAAATAAATCGCAATAGGTAAGCGTACCGATTACAAACGTTTATCACCGGCATAATGAGACAAATTTCTCACCTCGCATACCATTATACCGAGGCACACATATATGTGCGTATATCAAATTGCTCTGGTCGTTTAATTTCCCGCCCGAACGATATGTTTTTCCAATTTGCAATTTCAGACTATTCGCTTAAACGATTTACGACCGTCCGCAGACGTGTCCGCCTCGCGATATGACGAACGCCGAATACCGTGATGGTATGTGCGAGAAATAGTTTCTGGGGATACGAATTGTAACTCGCAGAAAATAGTTGTGTCCCTCGGCACGTCCGGGCCTAAGGTATATCTAAGTACGCAAAGACAATTTCTTTGGAGATCGATATTGTGTACATATGCGTGTACGAACTTACAGTTGGTAAATTATTTTTTGGAACGCATTCCGCCGTTGTGTCACGCTAGAAAAATAATGGTCCCGTGTACCAGTATAGAAAGAACGAATGAGAAGAATGGAAGAAGGATCGCTCTAAATATTATTGTATTTATCATACCTATACGTACACGAGTACATCAAAATAACGTCATTTCACATCTGAAGTTAAGTTTGCGACTAAAAATGTATAAATAGTATTATTTAATCATTCGAATGTATACAAATATTTATATGTGTACATATATTGGTTCCCTGTGTGTTTGAATTGGGAAAAATTAATAGAGGTACGCTAAAATGTATTAAAAACGATGCATTCCGAAAGACTAAAATGACTTGTCAGCTCGTTGAGCGCTTCCCCCACCACCATAATTTTCATAATACAACCATTTAGTTATATTATTAAAACAAATTTTTAAATTTTGATAAAAAAAACGATATATTTAAATAAGTTATCAATGATCATAAACGATTAAATCAATTATCACGCGGTCTAATTAATCGTATTTTAGACAGTTTACTTAATCTTCATTTCCTTTATGCCTTCATATCCCACTTTAGCATATTGGCTTGGCATAAATAATACATGCATATATTTTTCACAAGTTATAATTAACATATCATAAAATGTCAAATCGATATCATTTTCGCTCTGATAACCACATGTAAAACAATATTGTTAAATTCTTTTTTTTATTTCTGCGGCAAAATTCTATACAAAAAGTGGTGTAAAATTCTAAACATTTAGTAAACTATAACGTATTTTTTTTCATTCGCTGTTCTTTTTCCCATCTCGCTGATTTTTACTCACACCATAATTCAAATAATCGAAACACCAATATTGACGTATATAGGTTACCGATTAAACTTCGATTCTATTAATAACATAGCAGAACATTTAGTTTTTATTTTTTTAATCTTGGGACAACCGAAAGTATTGTTTAAGTTTATTATTTGAGATTTTCTCGTAATGAACAAACATATTCATACGATAACGATTAACAATAAGAATCCTCTATGTATGATGACCAGAGGTTTCGGCCTAGGCAGAAAAAAACACGTTTTTGTAGCATTCAATAAAACTGCAAGTTATAAGTACTAAAAATTGTTAGTTAACTAATTATGGTAGAACTACGGTGGTTTTATGTCTAAATCTGTTCAAGTGTGAAATATAATCATATGTAATCAATGTGTAATCTGTGGAAACAGAACAACGTGCAACGGGGTGGTCTATTCCGCATGAAAAGCATATTATTTATTACGACCATAATAATAATTTTGATAAGTTATCTACCTAAAAAAACACATCGGTATCAGAAACATAAAACGAACACTATTAATGGCCAACAGTAATACAAACAAACAAATATATAAACATCAATAATATTATTGATTTGTGTATGAGATAATATTAAAATACTGTGTCGCATGCATATAATAGAGTCTATATAATAGACATATACGAGCACATGTTATACTTATCATAAGATTTTAATGCTATTTCCATATCTGATCAATATTGCTGATAATAATTAAATAACGTTTTACCATTTCAAAGAAAATTGAGTAATCTTCGAAAAAGAAATTTATATAATTAATCTAATCGTAATAATAATGATCCGCAATTATTAAATATTAAACAGGTGCTCGTATATTATATATTTATATACATTCTACAACGACGACATGTGACGAAAATAATCAAGAAAAAATACTAAATAATATTTTTATTACTTTAGGTAGTACTTTGACAATACAATATTACAAAAACAAAAATGTACGAATTACTTTTAAAAAATCATTGTAGTTTAAAAAAATAAATATGATACGTGTTCCACCAGACACATTTTGTTGACCGCGTAGACCGCAGCCATATAAATCATCGGTATTTCAAACGATAATATGAGGATGGCGGGACTGATGACATTATTGATTTTCTGTGAAACACACACATGTTATGAATAAAACAAACGAGAATGCATAATATTGCAAATAAAACGCAATTTTTTGTATCTATTGTAAATACAACGTAAAACGATATTCCGTATACTCCCTGTTTTTCACTTGTATAAAACACAGAATCAATTTTTTTTTTATTATTATTATTAAAAAAGGTATGAGCTCGTGAAATAAAGGTTAGGTTAGATTAGGTTGAACATATTTATAGAAATTGCATCCGCGGTCATATGGAGGTATACTCCACTATGAAAAAAGATGATTTTTATTCTTAAAAATATATAATTTGTACACGTTGGCATGTTTGTACTGAAAATAATCTGTTATTAATAAATAATATAAAAAAAATAAGATTCAATAAAAAAAAATGAATTTTTATATTATTATAATGATGGTAATTGTTTGTATAACTATTTTAAACAAATATATAAGAACGTGTAACTTTTGTTTTATAACATTGGCCAATAGGTCACCCACAAATACTTAATTGATACATTAACCTGTCAAAAACTGTAAATTTGTGTTATTTATTAAATAACTAATGGCCACATGATTACGAATAAAACCGTAAAATTACTTGTTATACGTATAAAACAAGTTTCAATCTGGTTACCAAACAATATGTCCGTTTATACTTACATACGTATATAACTATATCAATTTAATTGAGAACTTACTTCTAATTGAAAAAATGAAAATAAAATAAACATTATTTTTTTTAAATTACCGCATTTAACAATAAAATCCTACTAGTTCGATTCTAATTAATTTTTTACAAATAATTAATGCACAAAGGTTTATCGTTTTCAATTAGTCGTTTTGGATCTCAACCCGCAGGTACCTTCAACCTATAAGCAGTAATACGATTGATTATAAATACTACACTAGGATAACACATAAATTACAAGTTCTAAATTTAGACCAAAACTTTTCGATATTTTGACAATAATATAAACCATAAATAATCTAAAAAAAAATAGTTCTATATAATTTCTGAACTAAAACAAAGTTTAAATATAATTTTTATCATTATTATTAATTGTTTATTTAAAATATTTTACCTTTGTAATAATTAAAATAATAATATAATATATATATGTAATTGATTTAAATACTGCATAAATTATCACACGCCGCCACATTTTAAATTTGGCTTTAAACCACAACATTTTTTTAACCGGAAATTAGTATTACGTGTATGTAATGTATGGGAAAAGGCTACGTGTCTAAGTCTTATGTATTGATCTAAATAAAATATTAATATCACGATTATTATCAACCAACTTCACTTTTGACATAACATTTTTCAATTAAGTTAAAATTGAAATTAGATAATACACAACGACCAATAGGTATAATAACTCGATTTACGTTAGTAAACATTGTCGCGTGAAAATAAATTTACTATTTGTTTTTCGAGTTTTTCAAAATTTCAAAATGTTATCAAAATTCATAATGAGTTATCAGAAAATTGTTTATCTAATTTCAGTACAAGTTTTTCGCACATTCTAATCAGTCGTGCTGAACCTTATACCTAGATAGGGTAACTGCCCTACCTCATCAATGAGGTAGTGGATGGGTTATGGATAGATAATTAAATATAGGATTGGTAAGTTCTAAAAAATAAAAATATTGTGCTTTATTACTTATATAATAATATAAAGTTGTATGGCCCATCCTAAATTACTAAACGCATTTTTTAGTAAAAAAAAAAAAGCGATTATAATCGATTAAACGAGTAATCTAAGAAAAGTGTACGATTATTAATCGTATCACAATTAACTGATTGTTTATAACCAAATAACCAATTATTAAAAATATTTAATAATTTCAAAACCAATTATTCAATTAAAATCGTTTAAGTGAATAGATGAATTGGTTTTATCATCGTCGTTAATAATCGATTATTCTATTTTTTTCATAATTGTTAATAATCGATTGATCAAAATAATTTCAGGAGTGGATGGGTGGTCTCGAAATAAGTTTACCCTAACTTAAATTTAAGGTTTCGGCGTCACTGATTCTAATTCAATGAACAATTAGGAAACATATCACACACTACTCGAAGTACGCGTTTATCCAACAATTACGTGTAGGTAAAGTACGTAAAATATAAATAATAATCTAACACTCCTATTGTTTTGAATGCACGCAAACGTCAAAATTAATGAAATCAAGTCAGTATAATTACTCATTTTGTATAATACAAGTACACCGTACATTATACATGTACGCATATGAATAATTACAAATTATTAGAAAAGAAATTAACACGTAATTTATAACAACACATTATCGAAAAACAACACAATAAAACGAAGGTAAACGACGTGTTAAAAACCTAAAACTAATGTTATCCGCTATACATATATTGTATATACATAACTACTGCTTGCGTTTATACACTCGGTTACAATTTTATGTAAATGTATACATTTTTAATTGCTGTAACCGATAACCTCCAATAAACGTATACGATTTTTGATCGATAAAAGTTTTGTTATTTTACACTACCTACGTCATATGTAGGTTGGTCGTGTTTTTTAATGATTTTTTTTCATGTTATCGTTGGACTGAATAACAAATAATCCACAGTATCATATTATGTCTACATGCGTTATAGTTTAGTTGTAAAATTATTCGTTCAAACTTTTTTTTAACACAATATATTTTTAAGAAAAATAACAATTTATCGATGCATATACATGTATTAAGCTGAATGTCATCAAATTTATTACCAAAATATTCTTGCTCAAGCATCTTGTTTTGTAAAATATATATGGAGTGATACAATAGCATTAATTATTATGTTCATTCATTAAAATGTTTGCTCTCCGGTCTATATAACACAATATATTATATTTGAGTAATCACTGTGCACTCGTTTTATCACGTGTTTACTATCATAATTCTACTGAAAATATTTTCAACGAGTTTGTAATACGGCGACATGTTATCTCTTCGCATACCAAATTATATATACTTCAGATAAAAACAAAACATAATTTTTAAATAATTAATCACATACAAAACAAAACAAAAATTAATTTTATTTGTTTTACTTTCGTGGTTATATACGATACACATCCGACACATATTCGTATTTATTTTAAAATTCAATTTTATTATCTCCAATATTTAATTAAAATATTATCGATAAATGTTCAGTAGATTTTTTTTATCTAATAACAATAATGAAATATATGTATTATTAAACAAACTCCGCGCCACCAACGCGGCTGTTGTTTATATTTATAATTTTTCTATTTACTGCCATCGTATAAATTTATATATTATTATACGCATTTAATGAGCATAAATTTTAAATTTCGAATCATTTTATGAATACGTTATATATATATATATATATAACTTTACACAACATAATTTTATATTTGTCTAAAAAACTATAACCACTATTGAAGTAAAACCGTTTAAATTTTGTACGCATAAACGTATTTCAAAAGTATATAATATTATGGTGGCACACAAACACAACACGCCACACATATATCGATACGATTTAAGTGCTCTTCCACCCCGTATTTCCCGTCATCCTTACCATTTTTGCAAATAAGCGCGGCGCGATTATGAGCTTTGAGAAACATAGCTTGGAAATTGAACCCGTAGCCTTCCCGGTTTTCGAGCAAAATTTACTTGTTTAAAACCACTTAAATATCAAACATGTGGCATACCACACTTTACAAATTCATTATGTATATTGGAACTGTTTGAATCAAATGTATAAGACGTTAAATTTCAAATATTCAGTTGACACATTTTTATAGGCTGGATTACAACCATTCGTTGAATTTTATTATAACGTAAATGTATAAGTACCAAATGAACTTAAAATAATAATTTTTTTTAGTAAATAATAACTAATATTATTGAAAGATAATCTTTATCGTGCATTTCAAATAATAGCTTAAAATTAAAAATTCAAGTCGCATGCAACTGTTTTGAAATAACTCAAAAATATATTATAAAGAACTTTATAATATAAAAAATGTTATTGTAAACCACATTTACCCCAATCTACACATATGTAAGTTGTTTCAAGTTACCGTAGAATACCATCCACGTAAGTTCTTCTACACTCGACAGCTGATATTCTTCGATACGACACTTAAAATATTAGTTAATAACCCGTATGAATACATACCCGATAAGACAGATTTGGATATCTGTCGGTTTCGTAAAACTAGTTAACAGTATTAATATAAAAAATTTAATATAGAGGTATATCTACAGTCTTGAAATATTTTTTTTCAACATTAATGTTTTTGGCCTGGAAGAGAGGTCAACTAAAACATCGCGTCACCCAAAAAACAACACCGGGCAAGTAAACAAATCCAGTCTCCTAGAAATAACGAATAATAATAATGTAAACTTAAACAATATCATAAACGCAAACGAGATGCAGAAATGATGGAGATGTCATGTATATACTCTCTAGTATGATCGAAGAGTTGAAAATTCTTACGTATAGACGAATGAAGGAAGAACTAATAACAATAAAACATCTAACACATTCAACAATCTAGACTCACTAAAAACATACTTCGAAGGTTTTAGATTTGAATCGAAATTCATTTAATTTTATACTAATAAACTTCCTTTTTTCAAAGGAGCCGAGTGGGTAGTAAACCTCGAGCTACACCAACCAATAATAGTAATAATTTTTAACTAATAATATTATATTATTATATTGAATATTTTATTTTATATTATAGTATATATTTACATACTATAATTTCGATATGATCGTATATAAAGTATACTAAAATTGTTATTATTTGCGATAAAATTATTAAAATGTATCGTTTCCCAAATATAGACATTTTCAGCGTGACGAAAATAATTCCTTTCGATATTATTTGAATTCATAATTCGTATAACAAATTATATTACATATATAAATGAAAATAGATGAAAAAAATAACAATAGTATTAGGTATTAATTAACAATATATTATGACTGGTTTTGGCAACAAAAAAAAAAATGAACAAACCCAAATGGTACTTACAAAAAAACACACTTGATTTTGTATTTTTTTTTTTAATTTTTAAATTAATATTTGCATATAAAATATATATATATATAAACGTATTTTAACAAGTATTAGCCATTAATTATCAATCTATTTTGTTTACAATCCTAAAAACTATTACGCACATATATTTAAATAGTTCGTTAACACTATTTTCAAAATCATGAATACTCAAATATGTTTTAATTAACGCATTTTTTTTTCTCACTACTGATACATGTGTGAAATGTTCAATTTGTTTTACGTCTATTTATTATTCAATTCCATTCTGATATCATAAACAACATAACATATTGTTATTAACATTGCATATTATGTATGCTCTATCCAATTATCGAAATTTACAATTCGTAAGCGCGCATATATGTAGGTACGTAAAAAAATACAATAGTATTACATAGGTTACGAATGGAACAAAAAAAATTATCCATATTAGTTTACAATATTTTAGGTAGTAATTAGTGTAATAACAATAATTAATATACGATTCGGAAATAGGAACATTATTTTATCGTGCGGTAAATTATATTTAATTAAAGATCAATTAAATGTACACATTACATTTTTTGATTTTTTTTTTGACGTTATATTAAATCATAAAAAATATTAATTTATATTGTGTTGATATTTTTTTTTACTTGACAATGATGTAGACAACAACAGTACATTATATTATATATACGTAGTGGATGTAATGTCTTACGCTATACTCATTACTTATAAAAGCGAATAACGATGTCTTTCAAATGCAAAACGTACGTATATATGAATTTGTATAATATAACACACCTGACGCCTAACACCACCCTCCTGTTAATACGAACTACATAACAAGAGGGGGAGAATGGGGTGGGATGCAGGAGATTTCTTAACTTCACAAGTGGGGTTGAGATGTTGACGTATTTTACACGCCTGGAAAAAATCAGTCCGCGGTTAAATGTTTCGCAGAAAAACACATGGTTTTCTCTCAAATTTACA
The DNA here is from genome assembly GCA_019022885.1 of Schlechtendalia chinensis. Classification (NCBI taxonomy): domain Eukaryota; kingdom Metazoa; phylum Arthropoda; class Insecta; order Hemiptera; family Aphididae; genus Schlechtendalia; species Schlechtendalia chinensis. Next base: position 17,378,936 of record CM032339.1, on the reverse strand, counting down.
GTTAACACATACCTATTGTATAGACGTAACTAGACCAAAATTTGTAGAGCTGTTAAAATTATGGATAACTCATCATATTGTTGTCGTATGTTTAAGTATTTAACAAATTTAATCATCTCTTATTATTATTTAATATAACGCTTAATTATTATTCGAAATCCATGTTTAATATTCTATATATGATTACATATAATAATTAAAAACTTAAAAATGATTTAAACGTAAAATGTATTCATCTAAAACTAGGCATATATGTCTATAGTTTTCTTGAACTTAAATAATTTTTGTGAGATCTTTTTCTACCCTTGATATAAACAAATCACTTAGCATACCTTTTTTTTCTTTTAATTTTAAATCGGCAACACTCCCGCATCTCCTAATAATGCCGTGGAGCTTTCAGAGAACGCAGACTGCCATTATTTATTCAAAAAAACTAATAAATAAATAAACATCTTCTCTTTGGGGTGGCCGGTGAGAAAAATTCCACCAGGCCTTACCCAAGCAAATAAATATATATTATTAACAAACAAAAACAAAAAACAAAATATACACATTATGCCCAAAATGAGCGTTCAGTGGCGCCCACGCGTCGCCCCAACAGCACGCTATCAGTGGGATGAAGCCATCCCCGTTTCCCTTTGCCTTGCACATTCTGTCTTATCTTTGGCCGACATGACCGCCTCCGCGAACCGGACGACCGCATCCCACATCACCGGAGACTCCAACATGCGGAGAACGAGGTCGGACGGGTCAAAATCGCCGATCCGCTGGACGAACGCCTCCCGCTCACTCTCGAATGCTTTACAGCGGACAAGACTGTGGTAAGCGCTGTCCTCCTCACCGCTGCTTGACCCGGGCGATCCACAATGGGAACACCCGGGCAAAGAGGCACGACCGATCCGCTTTAAATATCGATTGAAACTACCGTACCCCGTCAGCAGCTGAATGAGGCGGAACGAGACTTGACTGTGCAGCCTGTCCGTCCACTGGTCCAAGAACACGGAGATTATCAGAACCCGATTTCACCCGCGAACGATGTCGGCAGGGGGTTCTGAGTCCTGAACTCTCCACGTCCATAGAGCCATTGTCTGAATTATCGGCGAAACAGGGGCGTCCGGCGGCTCCTGACGGGTCTCCGGCCTCCTTCCGTTATCTCCTGGGTCCCACACCCGTCTGGCTTCGAACGCTCCCCGGACCAGGAAGTCGATGGGGGGTGTTCGCGCGATGACCGTCACAACGTCATACGAGAACGTGCGGTATGCCGAAGCGCACCATATGGTTGCCCGTCGTTGAGCCGAGGCCAGGACGCTGACGTTCCGAGTGTCACGGAATGCCGAAGGAGCCCATGTCGGAGCGCCGTAAAGAAGCACAAAGTGCACAACAGACGCCTTCTGTTCTCGCTCGGACCGCCGACGTTCGGTATCAACTTTCCGAGGGCAGCCACTACTCGCTGAGCTTTATCGACTGTGGCTCGCATGTGCGCCCCAAACATCATCCCTTTGCACTCGAGCACGACGCCCAAGTACTTCAGGAACGCTCCGTGCTGGACGGCCTCCCCCTCCAAGAATATGAGGGGCTCCACCGCCCCGTTAGAACTTGTAAACACCATGTCCTGAGTCTTGTCTGCCGATCAGATCGTAAATTATTTATTAAGTCCTTCTTGTGCTTTTATTAGTAGTAATCCACTTTTAATTATGTAATTAGAACATTAAAGGACATTTTACAGCTACGTTATATTATTATATGGATAGTCATTGTATAGCTCACAGAATAGAAAAGAAATATTTTTAAAATTACTTCGATGTTCAATATAGTGTTTATTTCAATTATGTAGACATACCGGCAGGACTAAAGTACTTGCTTCATAAAAAATTCTTATTGCGTTATATTACATTGTTTATAGAGTATACCGAAAATTATTATAGAAAGTAGATTTTTTTTCTCTTATATATGTACATAAATAATCATTTTATATTATTAAGAAAGAAGATTCTAGGCCAATCTCCTTTTCAAGGTAATACCAAAGATATTCGTATCATGTATAACCTACTGTTAAATATGCAGCCGACTATGATTTATGTAGGTATACATGCACACATAATTAGTAAAAACCATTTTATACAAATTTTTTCTTTTAAATATTTGCTTAAATACAAGTGATAAATATTATTTTATTCGAAATGTCTGATTTATAAAAAAGTAAATATACTTGCTATATTATAAACCAGACATTTGTATTCCTACATTTTACATAAGCTATGTTAATTATTTTTCTATTCTCGATTATTTATAATCACTATGATATTTATACACTATGTCGACATCAAACGATCAAATAGTATTCGTAAATTTCAACTTACGTTTACAATAGTATAACGTAATAGTATACGTATATAGTCAGTAACGGACTGTGCCACTATTCCATAGCACAGTGAGCCGGTCAGTGCTTACCACGCCTTAAATGGGTAGATTGTACTTCTACGAGTTTATATGTTAATAGTAATTTTAGATCAAGTTGTATGTAGAACATAACGTATTGCCCCCGATATTGGTTTTACAATATGTGTTTATTTATTTATATTTTAATATACAAATTTATGTGTAGGATAACACAAGTGCTCCGGTTTTCACACGCGAATCCATTTTCTGATACAAAATGGTGAACAAATTATTTATATTTGACATATTTTATGATTTTCTCGATGGTTCTTACGCGTAAGAAAAAACTACTGAAAATAGCAAAATGCAAATACAATGCAAGATACAATATTTGACACAAATCGATTTATTTATTTTTTTATTTCCAAAAATAATAATGTAACTCTTTAAATGTTTAAAACAACTCAATTCATTTTGAAAATTCTAATATCTTTCGGTTTCATTGTATGTTTATAATTTTATAAAAGAATAAAAATTTGAAATTCAAGAAATAAATCCTGACAATTAAAGACAAGAACCATCACATAGTATTCTTATAATATTTTTAAATTTTCCAAAATAATTTTGTTATTTGATCGTCTTTAACTGTTTAAAGTTTAAATTGTATTTTAAATAAATAATTTTTATGTTTTATAATGATTTTTATTATTATCATTATTTCTTTTACTATATGTAACTATGATTTATTTTTTATTTAAAAAAAAAGGGAAGAATAAACCGATAACTACTAAAATATAAATGCATTTAAAAATATAGCACATAATATACTATAATTAACGTAAATATACTATTAAATTTAGACATGGGTCATCCAAGTGGGTCGTTTTCCAAATAATCTGTTCTCACAGTATTCAAGTAATAAGGTTCTTGTGATCGGGTTCTTCCTGAGTTTCGAAAATCTATTCAAGAGAACAGACCAAGGGTCTCAATCGAGCTAGAAGCTTAACCAACTAAAAATTAAATGCCAACAAGATCTCTTCTTTCGTTTAGCTTAGATATATTAAGTGCTCTTAAAACAGGTTGGCAATCATGAGACTCGTGATCAATATCTATACGTCGATAAACCATATCGAGAAAGTGGTTTTGAACCAATCCAATATAACTCTTATCCCGCACAGTACTTGTGGACTACACCACAAAATCATACACTTAATATTGCTTTAATATTGAAGTAAATTAATATGTTATTATACTTAAATTAATAAATCTCAAAAATCGTATAAATTGTATTTAAAAATCGTACACAATTTTTTAAAGCATTTCAATGTCAAGTTTTGTTTAAATGTTTCAATAATTTTTTCCATGTATAATAACTATTTATGAACTTAGAATAATAGGCTGACCCTCCTAGACCGTTCCTGGATTGTATGACGGTTTCCATGAAATATTATTTGACTAAATATATTAGTTTGAGTGGTTATATACATATTATACACCTGAATAATTTTCTAAATACTACCTACTCTTTGCTCCAATTTACTTATAAGGAACTGAATAGTCAACTTTTCACTCTTACTGTCATCAAAAATAAAATCATAGCGGTCATTATTAAATGTAGAAACAAATTTAAGAGTAAACTTCAAATTTGAAATCCCGATATAAAAATCATAATAGTCATATTGGTAAACATAAATTTTTGTTAAATTAATGAAATAAAAAAAAATCTTGCTTAAATTTACACTGTTTAACTTTAACTTAAACATTAACACGTATCTCTTGTGCATTATTGTATATACGACTAATATATATATATATATATGTATATACACATTTAAATTTCAGTGTATATCTACATCAACTAGTGTAGATTCTTTGACATTTGTCCTCGTCTGTTTATCAATTCTCCTGTTTAGGCACAAATATGTATAATAGACTATATAGCAAAAATATGTTACCAGTGAAAATTGATGAAGTTATTATTAACCACCATCTTGATGAGAATTACAATAATAACAATATGTTTGAGGATATGATAAAATATATAAAATTAATTTGTAAAACAATTGGAAATAAACATTTAATTTATAATAAGTATGTAAGAATATAACTAACAAGTAAAAACATTTAAAAATTGTTTCATCGCATTAATTAATAATATTAAATTAATAACAATATCTATTAAAGTATTATATTACAAATTGATCGGCTAGAAAATCCGCAAATTTCTACAAAAACGGCAAATGTTCAACTTCAACACTTCTCACTGATTAATAGTTTACAATATATATATATACAGTAAAACTCATCTTAACGGTCACCTCCATGAAACGGTCAATTGTTTTGGTTCCATCAAGTGTTATGGGAAAGATACATTAACACCACTATACAGTAGGCACTCGAATTAACAGTCAAAATATAAGAATATGTCAAATGAAAAATGTTAAATTACTTATTTTTAAAATTATTTTTGGCAGTTTCTCTTATCAAACATTTACGATGTCGATAACGCGATGAACATGTCGTGTCTGTGGCTGTGCATCTTATCATGTTGCATTAATGTTCAGTGTCAGTTGAAAATTTGACTTAATAAATTTAAATCACGCTACAATATTTATTTTAAAATGGTTTGTGGCGAAAATAAATCGGTCAATACGGAAACAGTGGACGAATGGCGTATAAAAGTCAAACAATTAATTTCTTCTTATGAGCCTCAAAATATTTTTAATACAGATGAAACAGGATTATTTTTAAAATTCTCCCAAATAAAACATTAAGTTTTAAAAATGAAATTTGTACTTCTGGGAAATTTTCTAAAGAAAGATTGACGATCATGTTATGCGTTAATTGAAAAGGTAAATTTGAAAAACCATTAATCATAGACAAGTCTAAAAAACTCCGTTGTTTTAAAAATGTGGACATAAAACGTCTAGACCTACACTGGGAGGCAAATAAAAAAGCATAGATGACACTATGTATAATGACTAAGTAGTTAATGTGGTTTGACGAAAAAATTAAGAAACAAAAACGTAAAATTATTTTGTTTTTAGATAATGCAACGTCACATCCTGATTTAAAGTTACAAAATCTAAATTTAGTATTTTTACCACCAAATATAACGTCACACTGTCAACCTCTAGATCAAGGTATAATACAAAATTTTAACGTTATTTACCGACAAATGATACTTAGGTGAATATTATCACAGATCGATGTAATCAAAAATGCTGAACGTTCTTGCAAAAAGTATTACTGTATTAGATGCTTAGGTGTGTATTAAACAGTCTGTAATGCAAATAACAGCTAGTTGTGTCACTAAATGTTTTTGAAAAAATCATGTTTTGTTTTCAAAATTTGCCTGTAGACTTAAATAACACAGATCTCAAAAACGAAATTATGGTTGCCGAACAATTAGTTAATATGCTGCCAACTCATATGCAAGGCGGAGAGTTTTTTCGGTCGACGAAAATCCGAGCACTGAAGAAGATAGCACTGATATCAAGTCATTCATCACTACAGATAACGATGAGGAGAAAACAAATGAAGAAACTGAAGAAACTGAAAAAACTGATTGCAATATATCAAATTATTCAGATGTTGACAATCAATTAAAACAATTAGCAGTTTTTACTCTTCTAAAAAGTGACGTAGATGGTTATAATCAGTTAAAAACCGCAAAAATTCATTTTGAAAAATTGTTAAAATAATAACTCAATTTTTTTAATTTTAATATTTATGTATAATATACATATGAATTACACATTTTTTAAATGATTATATGAGACTTTTTTTTAATTTTTAATTGTACCTACATTTTAATAAGTCTTAAATACATTTTTAATACTTATATTCATACATGTTATTTATTTGGTATTTTATTTTTAAAATTTGCATTCACTCTGTATAACGGTCACCTGGGAAATATTACACTTCTGTTAGCGGTCACCTCTGTAGGACGGTCCCACCTCTAAATAGCGGTCATTAATTCCGATCCCTTCGGTGACCGTTATATGGAAATTCTACAGTAATATCTGGGTGTTCGGGACGTATCAACTATTTTCGTTTCAGCACGCGTTTCTGTGGATTATAGTTATGGATTTAAATGGGTGGAGGTGCCTTTCGCTGTGGTCGCGTTTATGCACGCGTATAATAGTGACAACGGTCTGACGGGTTAGCAAATAATTACTAGCAATAGGGTCCGCTAACGCCGCTAACGCCGCTACCAAATTAACCAACGACTACGGTTGAAATCCCTTCGCGAACCGCATCATTTTATGCCCTTACACACTACTTCGTAGCATATACGTACGTTAAATCGATCGTAACAATCAAATTCTTTCTCATTGCAGCCACGCATATCCTATTGGATCGAATTATAATATTTCAGAGTACGTGGTCTGTTAAAAATATCCTCAAATATATTTTTTTTCTTATTGTAATTGATCGTACTGACCTACAAATTGAGACCTAAAGACCTAGTTCTGGAAGCAGTTCTGGAAAGCTATTTCTGGAATTACTCGTAGATCCATTTACGAATTTTCATTTATTTCATATATCGTTGTAAGTCTTTGTCCTTTTAACGAAGATTTTAGATTTAGTTATGGGAATAAAAAAAAATTCCACTGAGGCCAAGTAGAGTAAAACATGGGAAGTTTAGGAACTACAACCATGTGATTCTTCACGCAAAAATCACGAATCGACGGCGATGAACGTGTTGTGATGTCGTGATGGAAAAAACCATAAGTTTTCTTCTACATTTTATGTATTTTACTTAACATATTATCTTGGTGACGTTTTAATATTTCTAAATAGTACCATCGGTTAAGTGTTTATCCTTCCGGTTTGCTTTAACGTTTGATCTAACTTGACAAATTTTTTTTTATCTTGATGAAAATATGCCGGCCCACTGTGATGATTGAGCTTTTATTTCAACATCATAACCATATACAAATATTTTATCACCCGTAATTGTTCACTTCATGAAAATTTCATTATCATTTACGTAATCCAATAATCCCTGATAAACGGTGACACAATTGTTTTTTTTTATCATGCGACATCAGCCGAGGGACGAATTTTGCTACAACGCTGTGCATTTTAGGTTTTTCTATCAAGATCTCATTACATAAACCGATCGAAACTTCACAGTCTTCCTCGATTTCTAAAACAGTTAAACATTTATTAGTGCACACAATTTCATTGACTTATGTCACTGGAGCATCGTCTGTTTACGTAGACGAACATATTGAATGAGAATTACCAACTGACATCTGACCGTTTTGAAAAATTTAAATCGATCATAACACTCGGTACCCCCTAAGTACTGATCACCATAAGCTTTTTGCATCATTTTATGAGTATCGATAAAATATTTACCGAGTTTAACGCAAAATTTAATGTCGATACGTTCGTAAAACACGCACTACTCCTCTACATAAAAACGGGCACAATAAATAGGTTCGGATGGCGATGAACAATTCTGATTTATTTCAAATTACAGCGAATCATCTGTAATTCGTTTTGATATCGGGACTTTTGTAAACAGGCGTCGTACGTCCCCACGGTTTGCTTCCCGATGACGTAAGTTCTATCTATTATTCTCGTCCGTGTGTATATGGACTCGTATATACTCAAATTTATGTCTACGTAAATATATATATATATATATATAAATATATCAATCGTTCGGTCTGAGACAACCGTCTTTTTTTGTCTTGGCGCACGCGATCCTGCTGTTTCGTTGGTGAGGAGGGTTTCACCCGGCGCATTTCAAACGAAACCGTACCCGTGCCCCGGACAACTTCCATAAAACGGGCGAGGCGTTGTTATACCTCCTGTCGCGGTTGCATTCGTGAATGCGTAATGCGTATCGTATATCCAACGGCGACAACGGTCTGGTGGATTAGCAAATAAATACAGGCAATGGGACTCGTCGCCACCGCCGTCAAATTAGCCGACTATTATTGAAATCCCTTCGCACCCCTATCGCGAGCATATGTGCGCGTATATATATATAGTAGCTTTTATACTGAAAGATATACATATACCCGACCGCATTACTATATACGACACGGTCGCCGCACTAATACACACGACCCGCTGGCCTGTCGAAGGGATCCTCTCTCCCCTAGCGCGTCTCGTCGCGACCGTGTTATATACGTAGCCGCGGGGACGACCGACGAGCGGGGCGAGGGTCGGACTGCATATTTTGTCTGGCGCCTCACGTTCTAGAGATAACGCCTCACTCTCCGGACAAATCATTTAATCTCGTCCGAACTCCGGTTTGATTTTCAAATCCGTGCAATCATACGGTACGCGTTATGATTTGTCTACAGATGGCGTGTGGCGTAAGGGGTCGAGACGTAAGCAGTGTGAACGATCTTGAATGGACGACGTGTCATGAAAATGAATAGTTTTATACAGTTTTTTTTACATTTTCGTTGATTTATATAAACGTCATCGAATTTCTCCTATGCTAGATAAGACTGGACATTTAAAATTTTTAGGGTTATAATGCTTTGTCCGAAGTCTTGTGAAATCTAGAAATACTCTTGTTGGTTAGAAACGCATTATAATATGTTATGATATCATTTTTAAAGTATATGTACTTTACTCGGAATACTAATGAAAAATAATTATGTATTTGTCATTTTTATTTCTTAAACATAATATTAAAAAAGAAAAGAAAAAACAACAATAATCGAGTGACAACCGCACGAAACACAAACTAAATTTAAAATAAAATAATAGAGAAATCATAATTTTATAGATACATATTTAAATACCCACGTCAGAAAATAATGGGAACTATTTAACTCGAATCGGATAACCACGATCACATACAATAATATAATATTAAAATTTAAAACTAATACGCTAACACAATATTATAATATTCGTGCGCGTCCAATGCATTGATATAATGTGAAATTCCCTACTTGACCCAATCAATACGGATACTGTGCACAATTACCCACTTGTGTGGTGTACTCATGAACGGTGCTATCAAAAATCAATGGAGTGAAATCAAAATATAAAATTTGCTGACTCCAAATACCAAAATTATCGACTTCAAAAAATATGTCAACTCGTCCGCAAGCAACAACAAAACATCCGTGGATTATATCATTAAATCTTATATTTTTGAAAAATTTAAACAACAAATTGTTTAATCAACTTTTTATTATTACACCATTTATAAATATTAAATAACTAATTGGTTTTTACACTATAACTATAAGTTATTTTAAATAGAACCAATTCTTCACGAGCACACTTGTATCAATCTTCTCTAAAATGTCCTTGTTAATATTGAGCAACATCAAATTTTGTAAACTTAATAAAATTAAGTAAAAATGAGATTTCCGTTATTTACACGTGAATTTCAAAAATATTATGTCTTACATTACACAACACACAAGTGAACGAGTACAAATACAATTATAAACCGGTGCCGAACTACAACGTACGATAATTATTGACAAATGATAATGAGCTTTAAAAAATTATTAAATTTACAAAATACGAGTAATATACTTACATTATTTACAAAATAATACGATAGTATGACGAGCTTTCTATAATATAAGAAATTACTTTTTAAAGAATATCGACGCATCTATTTGTTATCTTTTGTATTGTGCACGAATACATGATGTATTCGTGATGTATTATTTTCAGAAAAAATGGTCACTGTAGAATAAACAACGCGGACAAAAGAAGACTCTTCGTCTGCAACCTCGAATTATTTCTCTATGTTAAATCAGTGTGTAAGTCCGAGGCTTAAGTTGTAAAGTCAGCAAAGGATTTTAAGCTTGGTAATTCAATAATGGTCCCATATTGTTTTGTCGTTCGACCAATACTAGAATATAGTTCAGTAACATGGACTCCTAAAATGACAGATAATGCTCACCAGATAGAGTCCAGCAAAAATTCTTCAGATTTGCTAACTTTCATTTGGATATCCCATGTCAACCACATTGTCATATTCTTCTGCGGCCAATCAACTTGGTTTGGCTTCATTAGTGGAATTCAGGCGTGTTATAGATATTAATTTTCTTAAATGTTAATCGTCTGAAGAAGCTGATTCTTCTAACAGGTTCATAATTTTAACATATGTTATTTAATAATGATGAATGCAAATATAATGGTATAAAATAGATGCAAGGAGGCAATTATAGTGTATTAAAAGTATAATAATTTCAGGAAACACTTATTGTTGATATTAAAATATCTTTTGGCTGGGGGTCTGCCAGAAATTTGCGTGACTCTTTCTTTGTAACACTTTATGACATAATCAGTTGGCATATTTACATCATGTAGTTCGTACTCGTCCCTCGATACGCTGATATATTTATGTGTGTAAATATATTTTGGATCATGAATATGTGCTCTATACTATAGATATAATATATAATACTCTAATATATAAATATATTTACTATAGAGTCTATAGTCATGGACTTGGGATTATTTAGATTTTCATGATCCAAAATGTCTGCTAGATATTTATGCAGACTTAACATTTTTTTTAAATACCCGAGAGTCCCGTTTTGCCTAGTTTTTTAATTCGAGCATCGTACCCGTCGGAAAATCAGGTTGTTTTTCACCCGCTGCAGTTAGTTTATCCGCGAGTTTAAATTTGTATTCATACGAAATAAAATATCTATCATCCTGTCTATTTCCTTTGCCGATCTCAAACAGTTCCTGTAGAATATAAATATAAAATACGCAAACGTGTACTAACCATGTGTGTACAATATAGTTTACCGCGCTAATCCCATATATTATGACTGTTACCTACGCATAGTTATATAATTATACGATTTAAATAATGAAAAACAGAATGCGTAGTTATCTACGCATGCTTTACAATCTCGTGTTGGAAAAATCGTCCCCATATAGTTTTAATCACCTTAATCGTATGTTAAAAATGTGTTAAACATACGTTCTCTAATTCGTATTTAATTGAAGTGAGGAAAGAATAATCATTATAAAGCTATGTGCAGTCGTGCTTAATTAAAAATTATATACGAGTACACACATATATTAAACGAGGGAATCCGCCACAGCTATTAAAAAAAACTATGTTATCGTCACATTATTGTTTAATACTCCAATAAATACAGTGCAAAACTTCAATGATAGCAACAAAAGCATTTTAATTGAATAAAATGTCTTATGTTATATGACATTAATGTCTTAATGTCTTGTTATAATTATGGAAATAACATTGAATAACCTACTTCGAGTTTTACTAATTTTTGCAAAGAGCCGTATTTTATAATAACGTATTTTTAAATTTTAAAAAATATTTTAAAATTACTGGCCAACTGTATGATTAATAAAACGTGATGCCAAATGACTTAATCATTTTTATTTACACATAATTAATTGCTAATTATTATACTGAATTAATGAATAATATGGTACCATATAGTTAATGAGATTTCTTATCCTTATATGTGTATATAAAATAACTGGCGTGTTTTATATTCCAGTTTTTCGGAGAGGCATTTGAATAATTTCACGAATTTTTTGTACACAGCTGTAGAGGAGTGTAGAGAGAGACACACATTGTTTTACAATGTTCCGGTTTTCATCGAAGCATTCGGTGTAAATAAAATAAAATAATTAATAATAATTTTAAATCATATTTTTTTAAATCATCATTTAACATACCTGTAAACCTGAGTTATTCAGCTAACAAAATTATATTAAAGAAATAGTTGGTCCCTACATTTTTTTTTTTATCATTTACTAAATTCCCGTAATTTACGTACAATGTATCGATAAAATAGACATCTCTAACTATGTGTGTGTGTGTGTGTGTGTGTGTGTGCGTGATAGCTAAAACAAATATCGAATAAATAATAATCGAATATTAACGTTTTATATCAAACGCTATGTATTTCATGAAATTAGGCCCGAGTTTTTTTGTTTTTGTTTTTTATACGAAACTTTCCGACCCTTCTCGTTATAATGTAATTTATAATATTTTAATCCTTAACGCCATCCATCCCCACGCGCGCGTGAATATCACAGTGATAACCGTAAATCATATTTACGCTTCTGTTGAACCGCCCACACGTTTACTTACACGATTTTTTCCACAAGTTTTTCTCACCCGTAGAGTTGTACCGCTGTACCGTAATTCTAAAAAGGGTTTGAAAAGTGTATAAACAACCGACCGGTGTTGTATTTTGGCGTGAGTCTAAATATTTGTGCAGGTGTTAAAGAGGTCCGGTGGAGTGTACGCTAGCATTCGTTATTTAATATTTGCTTGGATTGGACGCGGGAAAAAAATCTATATATTACAATTACATAGATTACGTATATGAATTATAAACAAATGCACGCATATATTGACATTTTTTTTCTTGTCGGCAAATCGAAAAACACGCAACACCTAGGTAAAAGATTCACACCTAATCAAATATTTCGTATAGCTACATATAATATACCATTGGGCGGACAATTTATTTTTTCCGTTTGTACTTTATTAGTGAATGGTTCTATAAAAAATAAATAAAAATAGCTAAATCCAGTGACGCAGGTCAAAGGATTGGCTGGTTTTTTTCCAAAATATAATATTCAATCATACGTCATGTAATCTGTTGATCTATTGTCAAATTTAAACAAATTTATAATAACATCGTCATTTTATTTTACATTTAACATAGACGATATCGTCATTATCAGTTGTTAATATGACTATCAATAAGTAAGCTATGAATATTTTATATATTATATATTTAACACTACATTTATTTTCGAAAACTCGGTAAAATTAAAATTTTTAATTAAAAAAAATTCAATAAAAATCACATTAATCCCAATATATGCTATATTTTAAGAATTTTAAGATTTTAAAACAATTAATGTTTTTAAAAATAGATAACCTACAGCATCAAAAATATTTCTCATTTAATGTACAAAAAAAAAATAATTTTATGTAGGTACACCAATCAATAAACTATAAAAAAATCCTTCTACCAAGTAAATTTCCTTATCTGCTCTCGAATATTTTTTCTTAATTATTTTATATCTAATCTAATCACAACAATTCGTAAAGTATTTACATACATTGTATACATAGTTTGTGTAAAATATTAAACATGATGACAAGATAGAAATTAGTAAGAAATTATTTAAATACCAAAAATGTCAAGGTCGACAAATACAAAATCAAATTATACAAGTTGCACAAAAACATTGATATATAATTGAAACGTTGTCCTAATAAAACTATAGGTTTTACAACAGAGAACAGATGAATTTGCTACAAATGCATAGAATTATAAGTAAAGCTTAGATTAGATTAAACTAAAATAATAAAAACCAAATTGCCTTACGTAAATTTGAATTATTACACCATTCCTATGTATAATCCTATATCTAAGAAATCTTATGTATGAAATTTTACTTTTACACTGCATTTTTACATATTTCAGGGTTTCTAATTCATATGTTATAAGAAACGACCTATATTTTTACTTATATGTTCGTCGTCTACTCTAATAAATATTTTTAAAAAAACATTTACTTTCTTTATACAAATTTAACTATACACATATATACAATATTATATCGACAATTTCAACAAAATTAAATTCCTACCTAACAATATTTACTTAAATTAATACAACTAACGTACGTAACTAACTGTACGTTCATTGAAATGTTTTATTTTAGTTTTACTTATACTATTATTTTCATCTGTCCTAATCCTCATAAAATGGAATGCTTTACGTAAAAAAATATTATTTCCAATATTTATTAAGTTTTTCTATTTTATTTCCATAGATATATCTTTTTTGAGTATCAACTAAGCGTGTTATATTAAAACACTTGAATATATCGATATATTTTTTTCATGAACTTCCGGGCACTATTCATAATTTAAAATATCTTTTTTCTCTCGCTTTAAAAAAAAATACACCTGAATACGTTTATATAAAATAGATAACGTCCTGCAGATAAAACATCCTTTTTTCTACGGTTGAGTAAAGACAAAAAAAAAGCAGAGGGAATACCCACCATTTGTCTTGTGCGTCCTTTGTGTGCAATAAAACCCGATGATGTGGTTCAAGTTCAGATAACTAGAAAAAAAAAGTGGAACCAAAAAATAAAATAGGGATAATTGATGTTTGATTTTAACAACAATAGATCATGCATAAACCTACGTGAAAAACAACCCTCCTTCCGCTTTTTTGGATGAGGGGTATAATAATATAATCGCGTATTAAATAAAAAATGTGCAATGTGGACTGGGACGGTAGTAGAGAATAGCTCTATATGAATACAAATAATGTGATGACACAATCGTAATCATAAATCATGTATTTAAATTTCCAATTGCATATCGATGGCATGTTTGAAGATTTGAAGAGAGGCGGCCGAAAGAAACGTTTTGAATAGGTGAAAAGTTATTATAACTTATCGTAATATGGAATTAAGAAGATGTTCACTAATCACACTCGGACTTTCGACGATAACACCGTCATGACCACTCGTGATTATATAAAACAGACTGCGATAGTAATAATAATAATAATAATAATAATAATAACAATAATTATTATTATTTAAATATATATATATATAATTGTTATTGTTGTTTGTTGTTTATTGTTGTCTTCGTCGTTGTTGTTGTGTTGCAGTGTGTGACATCGACACGGATTTTTCCCGCGGGAATACGACCGTACACAATACAAAGTACATATATATATGAGTCATTTACATGGTTCACGAATGCATGTACGACGCGTATACAAGTGCATAAGCCGATAATAATAAACTGCCCCTCCCGTTTGCGATCGTCACAGACGAAAATACGAAAGTACTTTCGGCCGCGATTTTATTACGCGCATGATAAAGTTACCACGAGCCGTTCACAACCTAAGCCGCGAAATATTCATATTTACAAATAATCCCGTTATTGCGAATGCGTAATTAAGCAATTCGGCCTTTCCGCATTAACGTTGCCCACAATTACTTAATCGTTGATATAAATATAATATTTCGAATTATGATAAATACGAATTATCTACGGACGACTGACCGAGTCATATAGCGAATTTATATATTTGTCAGTCGGTTCGTAGCCGTGTACGCTCGGTTTTTCATTTCACATAGTCCATTGTGTTTTTATTTTTATTTCATTGTGTGTGATTTATTTTTCTTGATCTTTTTTTAGTAATCAACCCTAAGGTTGGTTTTACAACATTTTTCCACACTCCCTCCACTTTTCTCTGTTATTGGCCAGTCTCTTCGGTTCCCTGTAGCTTCTCAGTCCGGCATCTGTAATAACTTTATTTATCATCGTTGTTCTAGGACGTCCTTTGCCTCTATTGCCTTCGATTTGTCCTTCCTTCTCATGTCTTAGAGTGTGTCCAATTAGTCTCAATCTTCTTTCTTTGATTAAACTTAATAATCTTCTAGGTTCATCTGTTTCATCAAGAACACTGTCGGTATGAACAACATTGATACGGAATTCCGTCTAGCTAACTCTTAACAACCTCCACCACCACCACATTTCAAAACTTTCTAAATATATTTCTTCTGTTTTGTTTATCATCCAAAGTTTCTGATCTGTATATGGCCACGCTCTACACAAACACTTTAACAAATCATTTTCTCACAAGCATATTCATCTTCTTGGAGCATATTAATTTACTGCGGTTCATAAATACAGTTTTCGCCTCGGTATCCTAGCTTTAATTTCCTTAATGCTATTGCCACCATTAAGTGATTAAACTGCCTAGGTTTTTATAACTGTTTAACTGTTCTAAATGGTCGTTTCCCACTTGAATTTGACGATTCGAAATTTGAACAGACGAAGTTTGATAATCTTCTTAAAATTGTCACTCCTGTAATAACTAAAATAATTACTCCAATGAGAAATGCTATTCCAAGTATAACAAAACTTGAAAAAACGCTGCATTGCTTGACAAGTGGTGATAGCCTAATGACTCTAGAGTATTTATTCCGAGTTCTTCACAATACAATTCCACACGCAAGTTAGTCACATTGTTCTGACGCACATTTTTTCGCATGTAATTTTCATTGGCCGTATCTCATAATGCATCGTATTTTCTATAAAAAAATATATCATTAGATGACCATTTTAAGGCCTGCTCATGCTTGTTATCTATGATAAACAGATAAAATATGTTGATGACAAATTGACAAATAAATAAAAGTCTACTCGTGAAGTCGATATCGATAAATATAATAGTGGTACTATATAACTAGAATTGATGGAAAAAAATAACAGTACCAATGATTTATAACAGTTACTACAAAAGTAACAATAACAAGCTGTTACCCAAGTGGTAATTTACCAGTGAAACGCTATTTTTAATTTATTGTTATTGGTGACACTGAAATGTAATCTGTGATAAAATAGTTATCAGATTTTAAATGTTATTGTTATAATACGGTTGTATCATGGATTTGTAACATGTTATCATTTGTTATATGACTTCAAAAACAAACTCATATACCATCATATAAAAATATAATATAGATAACGCATTATACATATTACACTAATAAATAACCAGTTTAAAATTGTAATTAATATGAAGTTTATTAATATAAGATTTAATTATATAACATTTGTATAAAATAATGATTAATGTTGTTGGGTGTTTAGGTACAAGGCCGTAGTAGGAACAAATTTTCAGGGGAATGGGGGGGTTAAAACCGATTCGTATATTTTCAACTACTAGATTTAAATACTAAATTATGTTGTGTATGATAAAATTGTGTCTAAATGCGGGTTAACATTTGGCATGTGTCTCCACCTTAAAAATTTAGACTAATAAATTAAATTTATTATAACTATTAAAAAGTTTGGGGGGGTTGAACCCCAAAATCCCCCCTCAAATACGACCTTGTTTAGGTAGGTAAGTAATTATATTACTTTGACTATAACTTAAATAAAACTATATAAAATATAACTAGGTATAAAATAAAAAAGAGAAAAATGTGCTTAAAAAAAAATTTACTGTTACATGGCGAGTACGGCCCACCACTAGCCGGCGTGGTAGCCAAAATAGTGGAAGAGGTCGTCGACCTCGGCGTAGTCGACGTCAACTTAAAACCTAGTCGGTACCACGAGAGCTGGGAAGCTTCACTGTTACGCCGGACCGGCTTGCCGCTCCGGACGCAGTGCCCCCGCGAAGTTAAGGTACCTATCTCGGCTGAAACGTGATGGTTATGAGACAAACGCTAAATAGTAACCGAACCACTAGACCCAGTGCGGGAGAGCGATACCGACGAGGCACTTAAATGAGTCGCGGCGCTCTCCTGAAAGGGTACGGGCTGAAACCCGGTGCTGATGGTCCATAGGCGACACGGAGACTGGCCTTAATTGGTTGGGTTCTGCCCTATTGCGTCTTTTGAATAGCTCCCCCGAGCTAATAGAAGGTATGCGGTCAGTAGGCTCAGGCCGCAAACTCAGGAACACTCAATGTTACATTGCGAGTATATAATTACTTCATATACTATTCAGACCAATTGAATTAATAAAAAGTAATACTACACAAAATGTCTATAATTTATATTTTTTAATAAAATACGTATTTATCATAATATGTTAAGATACCTGGTATTTATTCGAATATATTATTTTATAAAATATAAAACTAGTGTAAAATTGTTTGTTAAATATTTTTCTATTCAAAATTGTATTGATATTGGGTTCTTGAACATTGAAAAGCCAATCAAATCACAGTTTTTACTCGATTTTAGTCATTACTTTGATTCTGTACGCCAAAAAAAAAAAAAAAAAAAATAGATTTAGTGCATGCTACACTAAAAGAGACCGTCTAAATGTACATTTCTTAGTCTGTGAACTGGACCCAATCTCCCCTCTAGTGACATTTCGTATCCATTAAAACGAGGTAATATTGAAAAAATTACAGTAGCTGTTATTTTCATAAGTAACGGTAACAATTCATAACGGTCACCGGAATCGATAACAAGTTGCAATCACTAGTAGCTAGTGGCGATTAGCGAGTGCTTGAATGTCCCACACGGTGCGACTTCCACGGTTGTATTAGGTTGCGACTAGGTCACGTGACGAGTAGACGTTAGTTAAACACGTTCATTTCTATTCGCCGCGACTTATTCGTGGCCGCGACTTGGACTACTCGCAGCGAACGCGTCGTCAGACCGAGTGAATTCACCCTACCAGTGCGACAGCGGCTTAAAAGAGTTAATGACTTGATCAAAGTCGCATCGTGCGCAACGGAGTTTGATCGCGGGCAAGGATCGACCACGTTGACGACAAGTCAACGGGACGTGCGGACGGAAGGGACGCGTGACATCGCGCTCGAAGCATTTCATTACTCCACGGCGGAGACGGCGTGACAGGGACAATACGAGAGGGTCGTTCGTTGTTTTCGTGTTACGTTATCTATCCGCTTTCCGTTCGTTCGCACCGCCGTCGTTTGTATGTGCATACTGCTCAGGCTAGCATTCACTCTTTGTTCCATCCGTTCCCGGCAAATAATCGCGTTTCACCCGCCGCCACCTTGGTTTTTTTTATTATTAATTTATTATTATTATTATTATTATTATTATTATTATTATCATCCATATCGAACGTGGTCGTTACACACGCTCGACATTTACAATCTCAAAATAAAACGTATAGACGGATAACACGTGTAAAAACTATTACATTATGTCCGCAATATTATATCGATCATTTTTCTTTGATTTTTTTTTTTCTAATATATATGAATTTATTTACATATTTATATTAATATACACACCGTCAAGGCCGTAGCCAGGAACATATTTTCGGGCGGGTTTAAAACCGAATCGTATATTTTTAACTACTAAATTATGTCGCGGATTAACGCGTGGCGTGTAAATAGTGTGTCTCCACCTCAATAATTTAGTTTAATAAATTCAATTGATAATAACTATTAAAAAGATTTGTGGGGAGAGGGCGGGGGGGCGGGGGCAGGTGAACCCTCAGATATTGCCGCCTTCCACACCGTAACGTCTACGCACGCTACGCATCGAGCAGACATTTCGGATCATGAAAATGTCTTATGACTTGGGCACAATTTTGAGTACGTGTTCATGATGCGAAATGTCTGCTCGACGTGTAGTATCGACACACTTATTATTACAGAGAGAACCAAGACTGCACGCAAACAAACACGGGTAAATATGTCTGCGCGTTGAAAGACGAGTACAAACTACACGATGCCTATAAAAAATTTTTTAAAAACTACACGATGTAACCATGCCAATTGATGACGTCATCAATTGTTTTTTGTAACACTTGTAACACCATGCCAATGAATGATGTAACCATGGCAACTAAATGACTTCGAGTGTTACAAAAAAAAAAAGTTGCCACGCGAAATTCTGACAGAGTTTTCATGTCAATACAAAACGGGATACGTGTGTACGAACGACCCATTTACTCGGACTGTTGTTTAGTATTCTGTACGCATTATATCATACAAATTAATCACAACGTCCGCCTTGTGCGCACACTACTCATAAACGCAATAATATTTCATTCACATGTTCTGAAGCCTCGCACACGAGACGTGTACATAGAAATTCTAAGTGGGGTGGTTTATTATTTAAAAATCACACGGATACGTGCATACAATAATAATTTATTGCGATAATTAAAAAAATATATATATAGATGTGACGAGCTGCTCGATTTCCGAACCGAATCCGTGTGTGTTCGTGTATTCGAAAATCGAACTCACAATTGTAAATATTCGAATCGAACTGAACACAAAATAGTTCGGTTCGAATATTAAACCATAAAAAAATGAAGTTCGTACCGAATTTGTCGAAAAACAATAAAAAATAAAAATAAAAATGTTTAAATAAATAAAATTCAGTTTGTTATATTTTTAGGATGGATAATAATTTTTCCCCGCGATCCGCAGTAATACAAATATCAAAGACGTATTTGTCCGTTTTCATTATCGTTTACCAATATAATATAATCGAATATGATGTAATAACGTTTATTCACAAATCATTTCCTTTTACACAAAGAACGATGTTTATTGTTTACAAAAATTAAAGTATTATCGATTAGCCTCACTGGTTTTCGGTATTGGAAATGGGTTACTAGGTAAATATTGAACATTACTCATATAAATATTCGTAGCATTTGGATCCAAAAATATACTGTTCTGTCTTCTTATTGATAGTATCTTAGTACTTGGTAAATTAGTTACAAAACATTGTGATTTATTACCGTGACTATGGTAGTCATAGAATTAGTATTCATTAGAGGTTCATTCGTGTTGTTGTTCGTTTACCAAAAGTTATTCATGGAAGTTATTCACGTTCTAGGGAACAACAAAGTACAATATTATATAATTATTCATTTACATTGTATTTATTTTAACATATTGACCCATATTCGCACATACTACACTATGACATAAAAATCGTATTATAATACATTACACGAAAACAGTTGGTTTCTTCGGATAGCAACATTATCCTCGGTTAACCAATTTTTTGTCATAACTCCAAAAAATATGATTATTTTATCAATTAATTAATTTATGATTAAACAACTTTTGAACCAAACGAGTACTTAGATTAATTTAAATTAATTTAAATCCTTTGTATTTTTTATGAAGTACGGTTCACGTACCATATTAAAATAGAATAGTTCGATTCGGATCGATTCGGTTACGGTGATAATATAGTTTAGGTAGCCGAGAACCCAAGTGACTTTACAATAAAAGCCGGGTCGCCGGCGGACATGTGACAGCCTACGTGTTAAACAAGTGTTGCAACTCACCCTTCGAAGCGAAGTTTGTAACGAGCAAGTCGAGTTCCATAACATTAACAACATAATAACTACGTTCATTGCCGTAGCCAGAAATTTATAACCGTTTTCAGAATTGATAAAAAAATTACGACTCGGTGGATTAATAACAAATACTTTTGCTAGAATGACAAAAAACTGTGGTCAGTCATTACCGCCGAGTTATTATTAGTAGATGACAATATCTGAAAAATCTGTAGATGCCAAACAATAACAAAAAACAAAATAATATTTCCGTATTAAATAATAAAACGTGAACACATCGATTCTTTTATAATAATTTTCCCGAGATATATCATCAATGGAAACATCTGTACACAGATACACTTATAAAATTGTTTTCATAAAAATGACATTTTAAAGTGTGTACGCCGAAATACTGATGAACGTAGACAAATATTTAGTACAGGATTGAATAATACGATGAATCCTGCAAACATTAGTTAATAGTTACTGATAGCTTAGCATGTAATCGGACTCGGCGGGTGTATAAGGCCCGCCGACCGCGTATAATGAATACGTAAAAGGTTAGAGCAATTAACACGACAATAAAATAATAAGCCAAACGCTATTTAAAAAAAAAAAGAAGAAAAAAATATCTCTTTTAATACGCTTTATGATCGTTTTTTTTAAATCATTTAGGATAATTCAGGATGTTCAAACCCGTAGTGATGGTCCGACCGAAAAACCCATAATAATAAGACCGTTCCGCGTGATTACAAAAAAAAAAAGAAACATTGTTTGATAGCGTAAACGGATAGGTTTTCGATTGAATTTGCGTAGCGTGTTCGATATGTTTCCAAACGCATACGATCATAACGGGCACGCGTGTTTCGATCGTCTCTTTACATATAAATCCTTAAGATCGACAACAATTTAAACGTAAAAAACGACGTGGTTAAATCGAAATGTGATCGCATTATCCGCGGCCGGATGTGCTGTCTCGCGATCACCGTTATCGGCCGGACGATACGTAAAAACAACAATACTGATAATGATAATAAACGTACGGACGGGTAAACGAGCAGTCGGCCGCCACCCTTCGTTCAGGCGGCGCCATGCCGGCAATTACCGGTGGCGAGCGCGAAAAAAGTTAAATATTGACCGGTCCGGAGCGGAGAGCCGTGTCCGTGTTTTTCCGGGACGGGCGAACGGGCGACGGCGGAGAGGCGGAGTTTAGTACGACGAGAGAAAAAACTTTTCAATAAAACCCAATCAAAAACACGCGCGGACTCCGCAATTTACATTTTAAATCGGTCTTTCTAATTTTCACGAAAGCGCGCGCGCACGCACACATAAACCGCGCGGCGGCGTCGACTCTTTAGGGGGCGCGGGCGCTGTGGGAGGATTAATAAATGGAAAAACGTTTTGTCGACAAACAGAGGCGGCGGCGGCGGCGGCGGCGGCGGCGGGCGCCTGTCGGTGCATTTAAATTCCCGCTCAGAACTTTATTAATTTATATTATAAAACCCGTACGCGCGCACGACGGCGCTCCCCGTACACAGCTGCCAGTGTCCCGCCGCCGCCGCCGACCTACGGGTATTATACAAACGCGGGATGACGGGGGGGGGGAAAAGGCCATTGTTCCGACGCGCCCGACCGTCCGTCACCCCTTTTAACCTCGACGTAAACGCCCCGCCGCCGCCGACGACGACGACGACGTGTACGCGCGGGCGCTCGTGTGCGTGCGCATAATACGATACGTATATAGTGTTTCGCGCGCGTGGCGGCGGCGGCGGCGAATAAATCAAACGGCACGCCGTACGTAATGTATCGTCGATCCGTTTGGGCCGCCGCGGGAATCGTCTGCCGGCCTGTCGGGGGACGTTGTTATCGGAACGCGGCGACACGGGAAAACGTCCCCGCGGCCGGGCACCGATCCGAATCCGAAAACGTCCGCGGACCGCCCGGCGCATTAGAACGTCTCCCCGGGCGAGAACGGTACACGGGGGTAACGCCTGGACGACGGCTGAAAACGTGCGCGCGGACCAGTTGGCTCTTAACCGTTATAACGATTGATTTTTTTGTTTTTTTTTTTTGATGGTTACCCCGTCACCGATTTCACCCGATTGTTTGCTACACGACGGTAGCTCCGTGACGTATGAAAACGATAAGAACTCGCGCGAGTTTGATCGCGAGTCGTGAATTTTGGTTTTCGCGAATCGTTGGACAAAAAAAATGCCCCCCCGAGTCCGTGTTGAAACGGGACGAGGACAATAATTGTATTCACGTCAGACGCGATCCGTGTTAGGAAGGGATCGTGCGACACGCTCGCCATTCGTTTGCCGCGGTGTATCGTAATTACAACGCTCGTCCTCCACGTACCGTTTAAATCTCCGTGGCTTATATCCGCGCGTTATATTTGCTGTTTCAAAAACAAATACCGATTCACATAAAACTCCGGCACACGTTATGATTAGTGTCCATTACAACCGATACGTTTGCTCCAGGGCGTCTATATAGTTCATACACGTCGTTGTGATGAGTTACAACACGTACAGGGGCGGATTGGCCTCTTACCCGCCCAGGCTATCTAAAAATGTTGTACTTGGGCTTCGAGGTATATTTTTTTTTATTATGGCCTATTGGCCCACACAAAATATAATAATATAATACCTAATATTTTAAATAAAAGCTATATTTATACTATTATGTAGTTTGAATCAAACCGTTCCTACTAAAAACACTTAAAAACAAAAACAAAACCGAAAAAATGCACTAAAAAGTGTGAAATAATTCGCAAAAATCTTGTTAAAGACGACGTTATTTTAAAGTAATATTCGTAATTGAGAATTAAATATAAAATATCTTTGATATTTGGTCAGAGAGTGATATAAGTAAGATATTATGTGTCAATTTGAAATTCGACGCCGACTTCGACAAGATTTTTGTGAATTATTTCACACTTTTTAGTGCATTATTTTCGAAGTCGGTTTTATTTTTTTTTTCCAACATTATTTTTTATGTTATACATTATCAAGTTATTTATTTAATTTGAAAGTTAACATTGTAAGTCACCTGTTTGGGTTAATTACATTAAAGGCATCCTAAAAACTTACCCACCTGAGCCTTCAGAGACTCAGTCCGCCCCTGAACACGTATGGTGACCAAAAACAAGTTAGGATTTCCCGCGGAACCTAAGATTTTTGTTTTTTTCGTAATGTGCATATACGACGTACTTTGATAATTGACGCTTAGAGATTTAGTTTTTTTTTTTAAATTTATTTACGAACAAAATAATCGAAATCGACAAATCCGGATCGAACAAGCGTATAATTATCATTTTTTTTTTTATCACTAAATCGTTTTGGAACAATTAAAAAAAATAAAATGTAAAATTCACCTAACCTATGAATAATATGATACATTTTTACAGCTTTCCGATTTATTGCGACATATTTCACCTTTCATATTAAACACTGTGAGTTGTAGCGTACACGATTTTAGTTCCTGTGTTTTGTTTTAAAAAAACGATCCTCGCAAATGAATTAATATAATAAGACGTATATAAAATTGAAAAAATTGTTCAATGCAAGTTAAAAGGGATGTGAGTGGATGGTTTGCTCATACGAGTCTGTATTGATTTAAATATACTCCAAACAAAACAAAAATTGAAACCTATGATTCAGATACGTTTTTAAAAATTAAGTACTTAAGCACTTATTAAAAAATATTAATAATAAAGAAAATAATATTTATGAAGACTTGGCATATTGATTTTTTATTTTATAGATTATAATTGTTCATAATAATAATAAATGATTCCTCTCTAAAAAATAACACGTGAAAATCCATTAATTACCATTTTTCCTGGGCGCGTTTTATTCATGTGTTGCGTGTGGATAACATAAATATAATAAATAATGCCTTGACATCCTTTTAATAAAATATACAAAATACTTTAATGCGTTTTAGTTGAATTGCAATTTTTAGAAAAACACAAATTTGTATAAAATTTTGATAGGAAAAACGTTTAAACCCCCCGTTCGGACCGGTTTTTAAAAAACAACAGTTCATACGGGATGAGATGGTTAATGTATATATTTTAGTAATTTATTTAATGAGCGATTATCGTATAATATTTTTAGAGTACCGTCGCATCGGCAGGATTTAATATTTTTTTAAAAATAAAATGTGTAACTATAGAACAATCCAAATTACACATCGCGTATGAACGAAAATTGTTAATAATATGATTATGTTATCATGACCGATATAAGTAACTTATATCGATTTGGTGCTGTGAAAAAATCGTTGTTCTATAACTATTCCATCAAAATGTTTTATTATAACTGTTGGAAAATTTGAAATCGAAACTCTTAAACATAGAATATTATGCTGAAATCATATCACGCGGTTACATTGATAAAATAAATGTGAAAAGGCACGAGATATTTTTTTGTAAACTATACCAAAAATTAAAAAAGTATTAGTTGTTCCCCAAAATTAACAAACGGTTTTGTTATTGGAAAATAGAAAACTATATTCAAATACATAATCAAATCAACGATTCCGTTCTCAAATGTCCGAATCTCAATAAATCGTTCACAGATTGTACTATAAATACGAAATTCATATACAAATAATTTTGTCCTCTACGTTGTTTCTTGTATAGCTGTACAATCCACGTATAGATTTTTATTTGATGAAAAACTCGACATGGTAAACAAAACCGTAATATGTGATGTGTACGTACAAGCATTAGAATACACCCTTTAGTGCGGCGGCGGTAGATATTATCTGTTTGTGCACCTGGTCCGACGAGCTATTATATGAGTAGACGTATGCACACAAGTGTCAACGAAGATCAATGGAAAGAATAAAAAAAAAGAAGAAATGATAATTTGTAATACGTCTGTCTCGTTCGCGTGTACGTGTTACAGAATGTACCCGGATTAAACACTGAAAATCTTGAAACATTAATTCGCGAAGTCGATAAGTGTCAACGAAAAACGCCCAATACATATTTACCCATGACTATCTCGTCTGTATAATAAATGATATAACAGTGCTGATTTATTCTTTTTTAGTTTCGTGTGTTAAAGTATTTTTACAATTTATTTAGCGTATGGTTTGTGATTACATGCAAAGACTAATGATAATAAGATAACATAAAAATACAAATAAAATAAAATAGAAAAATATAAAAATAAAATAAAATATATAGTAATATGAATAACAGTGAATAATATTATTTTAATAAATCAATATATTTGGTATTAGAGTTGGAAATGTAGTTTCCCCAGCCATTGAAAAAATGTAGGTTGGGCCGTGAAAGAGTCGATTCTAGGTCCCTGATAGAGAGCGGCTCGGGCGTTCGAAAGCTATGTGGTCGATGGTTTGCTTCTCCACACCGCAATCACATTCCGGTGAATTTCCCATGCCTCATTAGTGCAAGGAGTCTGTACACCTACCATGGGAAGTACGGACCCTATTAAGTGTGCACCATGTGTTATGTTGCAGGTCAAAGCTTGTGGGTGCACAGGAGGTTGTCGTGCTTTACCGCGGCTGCCTAGGTTTGTTTCCAATTGGCCATCATTTAAAAGTTAGTGTTAGTTAAATCCATAGCTATTTTTTGGGGGGTTTCTAGACTTCAATCGCTTTTTGACCGCATCGTCAATAAAATTGTTGATGTGTAGATCACGATTGATGCTTACTTTTGAGAACTCTTTAATCAAAGCATTCGCTCTTCGAAGGGATGGGGGGCAATTGCTGTTAATGTTGGAAGCCAGTGAGTGTGCGTCGATTTTATTGTACCAGATAGTGAGATAGTGTCTCATAGTGAGATTAAGTTGGGCATCTAGTTTTGACACACGTGCGCTGTTTAGCTATACGGATGCGCAGTATTTAACTACTGGGTAGACCAGCCCAAGGGCTGAGCATCGTAAAGTATGAGCAAAAGCACCCCATGATGTACAGCAAAGTATTTGTATTATTTCTGGAGCTGAGCTTGGCGATGGAATTATCGAGATGAGTTTTAAAAGAGTATTATTACACATAAGTGTACGATGCAATGTTACGCCAAGGTATTTGGTTAGCGTTAGGTTTTAATCTCCAGTCACCGAAGTAATTACCTAGCGTAATGAGATCCTCTATAAGTATTTTTTCTATTTCAGTTAGGTCTTTACATTGGCCAGGTCATCGGCATATGCGAATTTATAGAAGCGAGTTGTTGAGATGTTCGCTATATACATATTAAATAACAAAGGTGCTAACACTAAGCCTTGCGTAAGACCGTTATTTAATGTTCTTGTTTCTTAAGTTTTTTCATCCATATGTACTTCGAATGATCTATTGGTAAGCATGTTGTTGATTAGTTGATTACAGTAATTTTTTTCTATTGAATATGAAATACGATTTTACCTACTGTAATGATACAAAAAGTAGAGTGTGGAGTAAGCTTAGTTGTAATTAAATGAGCATAAGATAATTCGGAGTGTAAGTCCGAGAAATGTTTAAGAAAAAATTCATAAAATAAATATTAAAATAAAGGCGGGAAAAAAATGAAATAAAAATAAGGCGTAATGAATAGAATATTTTTTTCTTACCTTGCTGCTCGTGCTTGATTTTTGTATAATGTTTGTTAATACAATTTACCATGCAAAAGGATTGAGAAAATAGATTGGGTCGACGCCTTCACTTCAAACTTGAAGTCACCGACAAATTAAACAAGCCAATACGTAGAAACACAAAACCGAAATC
Organism: Schlechtendalia chinensis; assembly: GCA_019022885.1. Taxonomy (NCBI): domain Eukaryota; kingdom Metazoa; phylum Arthropoda; class Insecta; order Hemiptera; family Aphididae; genus Schlechtendalia; species Schlechtendalia chinensis. The sequence goes on along the minus strand of CM032339.1, from coordinate 17,351,017 downwards.
GTCCTACGGAAGTCCGATTTCGTAACGAGTAGTGACTCGTAGTTGGAGTGTGCACACACACGGTGTGAAGTGAGCATACACACTGATGAGGAGTCGTGATCATCGGAAGGTCTATGAGGTAATTATTCGTATTTTTTGTAATGGTTTTCTGCTATATCAGATAATTTTTGTAGGTCCGATTACTGGGTGGTCAATTTGTTATTGAGTTTTCCGCACCTTGCCTTTGCAGTAATGGTGATATTCAGCGTTATGACTAATCGTCTTTGGTTCGTTCTCACGCATATTTTGTTTTGTTCAATTTGAATGCAACGTGTTATGTCTATGTGGCGATTTTATATTTTTTTGTACTCTGATGACCGATATCTCTCGTTATCTTGTTGCTTATTATTTCGTTTTTATTCGAATATTCCATGGGAAAGTTATTCGATATTCGTATTGTGACTTACATATTTTTTTTACTTCCGAAAGGAGCAAACGCCAGTATGTTTTTATCTATATAGAAATGTATGAAATACTTTCATATGAAACACGAATACACCAATAAATAAAATGTTTTTTACTAATAATGATGCGTGGTCATATCATTACACTACATAATATGATATAAAAAAAAATATAAAACGAACATTAACTATTAAAAATCAATAGAAGTTTCAGAGGCTACAATTTTCGTTTTTTCGTACTGCGTGCACCAGATGTTTTACGACAATCGTTCATGTTTCGAAATTATATATTTAAAGCATTCAAAATCTTTTTTTTTCGGTTTACGAACTCGGTAAAATAACGGAAATCGACGAAATTCAGATAAACATTTTTTCGAAAATCGTTATTTTTCTGATAAATAAATCGTCTTGGAACGACTTCTAATAACAAGATATTGGAATTATTAACGTTTAAAATAGACCTTTGAATAATATAATAAATGTTTTACACGTTCTTGCATTATTGTTCTACACATTTAATTTTTCGAACTGCGTACAAAACGTGTCGTGGTGCATACGATGTTAGGCCTCATAGGACTTTTAGTACGTACGGTTTGTATACTGTTACGAATACGCTCAGGTATCCGAATACAAATAAAATAAATCACTACACGAGATGATTAAAAAGTGTTTAAGCTTTATTTGGTGTAAAAGAAAACTAATACAATTATTGAATTGAATGTTTAATGCTCTGTGAAGGTTTTGAATAACATTAATGCTCTGTATCTTAACCATCATTGCCCCGCTGGCGTTCATACACAGCGAGCAATCCTCACCGTCCGGTCTAAAGGGTTTGTTCAACACATTCCTTTAGACCGACGGTGGTTCACAGAAAATATAATACTATACAATTACACATATACCAATATTCTTAATCTTAATCAATAGTTCGTAACAATATTTAATAGGTTATATACTGCAGTTAACGCTGTAAAAAAAAAAAAATAATAATAACTTTTATTTGCCAAAAATTATTTTTTAGGACAATTTTTGTCATCTCGATATCATCTGAGTATTTTTTTCAATACGGTTTTGCAGTTCAACCCAGGAAACATACACGGACAGAACCCCCTGTACACACGCAACGTGGCGACGGTATTTGTTCAACCTCATTAAAAGTAGGTACACACGAGAAAGAAATTCTCAAGGTTTAGACTGCGCAGATCAGGTCTTTAGGATTTCCTGTCAGACTGTACAGGCTAAATCTGCATGTGAAGAGGAACGTGTCAGTCGATATTAAGAATTCATGCGATACCATTATCGTATTATCAATGTTATGTACAAACGCGACTTATACAAGCATGCATATGAAAATTTAATCAATCCTCAATCCGCTTGTACAATGACAATGCTTGCACAAAATTAGCATACAAATGCTCAAGCATGCTTATGTAAAAATATTGTGTCAGCATAATTGACAAGCATTCGGTTACGTGTGTAACCACCTTTATAGCCTGTACCGTGAATTTTATCGCGAAATCTGTACGCGATAATGTGAAACAATTGAAAAAGGCACCGGTTTCCGCGATGGAACACGTATGACAGACACGTTCCTTTTCCGCCTAACCGATCCTGATAACCTAACCCGATCAATTTATAAACTGCGAATTTCATCCCAACATAGAATTAAAAAGTTTTCGTTTTCATATTAACCTACTCAACGTGGATTTTCACGCGAGCGATTTATGATTTACGTGGAGTGGACCACACCAAGTGCTCAACTACTGTTTTCATTTTGATGAATTAGAACTACATCGGATTAAAATCTGAAACGCGCGTATCAGTCGTACTACGACTATTTCACATAACAAAACAGTATTGTTTTTTCCAGTATATACGTGTATCCAACTATCATAAAAACTAAATAATTGTAGTAAAACATATCTCAATATGTGTTTATTTAATCACTGTATCCTGTAATACATTCATAATCGTGTTTAACTTAAATAATCCTCGTTGACACGCGCGTGCATTGTGCATATGCGCGCGATATAAGTACACCAAGCACACATTGAAGTATGAAACCAAATTTAAGAGCTCCGCACACATAATATTTTTGTTGATCTCAAAATTATTGACACGAAAATTTATTTCGACTGTAGGTCTGTCAAAAATTATCGTGACGACTTTTATTTATAACACTCGACGATGTCATCAGTTGACATGATTACAAGTGTTACAAAACAAAAAACATTTGATAACGTCATCATCAGTTGACGTGGTTGCGTCGTGTAATTTGTACTCGTCTCTCTATAAGCCGTCATACTTGCTTATGTTCAGCTCGCGTGCAGTATTGTCCTCCGTAAATAATAAGTGCGTCGATACTACGCGTCGAGCAGACATTTCCGATCACGAACATGTACTCTGTAGCGTCCAAGTCATAAGACATTTTCATGATCCAAAATGTCTGCTCGGTGCGTAACGAGTGTAGACGGTTTGGTACGTACTCGTACGTAAATAAATGTAAAACCGTAAATTGAATTACTTGTAAATGAGTGTGTGTGTGTGTGTGTGTGATTTAATTTGCTCTTTGTGCAATGGCAAATATTTCAAGAAACAATCCCGAATATGCCGCTGTGGCGCAAAAACATTAAATACCCGAGTGTGCACGCCGTATATATATATATATATATATTATATTATTACGCCTAACGACGGGCCGTAAAAATAAATGCCGTTGCCGTACAGCTACAAGCTGGCCGTACGCGCGTCCCCTCGCTATGAAGAATGGCACTTGCTGATTGCTATAATACTATATAAAGTACGAACGAGAACCGACCGAGTATCGTAATCTTTATTATATTATTATTTTTATGCGTCGGCCGAACGCTGATAATAAACAACCGACGACGTCGTTAAATTATGTTTATTTCGTTCGTTTCGATTGTTATAAACGGCTTCCATCCAAATAAGGTTTTATTTACGGTAAGAAGACGGGCGGGCATGTCGAAGTTTTGACTCGTTGAAATATTTTACTATCGTGCTACACACACATTTTTATTATTACACTTTAATATATCACATCGTATACACACACACACACACACACACACACAGTGTCGCTATTATTTTGATAGAGTCAAACATCGAAATTGACGAGTTTATTATTATCGTTGAACATAAAATGTTCGTTAATCGTCTATATCCCCACTATGGGTATTATCTAAAAGATACAAGAGTCCATAACCGCACTTTAAGTCGAATGTTTTTTCAATAACGAACTCAACACGTTTAAATAATACAATAACACGTGGAATACCTGAACATTTTTTTCAAAATATGTTTTAATTACTCTCATTATTTTATTATAGTTAATAACAATAATAATAATAATAATAATAATAGTGTGTAAACTAATCGAACTTGAGGTAAAATTATAAAGTTTATGTTGAAATAAAGCGAACAAACACTACAAAATAATTTTTGTACAACAATATCAAAAATAAGTAGGTAATGCGATTATAATATACGATAATATTATTGTAGGTACTTCTAAATAATACTCTTAATTAAGTTTTAACGATATATAAAATAAAAAAATATATGCTATTAGTTAAAACTATAATCGCACGTATACACTTGGATATTATTTACGAAACGATAAAATCAATTGAAAACCCTATCTACGTAAATAGAAATAAGTACATACTAGATATACTACGTAATTTTAAACTTGTAATTATACGTATTACGTATTAGAATAACTTGCTATAATTCATTGAAATAATGTGTATACCTAATCATTTTCATACCGCATATAGCATGTTTTAATCATGTTTATTGGTATAACATATATATATATAAGTATAATAAAAGATTTAATGGTAAAACAAGTCATCAAACACGTGTGATTAACGAATAATATATTATAGTTAGAGCCTACTATATACATATATATATATATAAAGAGAGAGACAGAGAGAGATCATTGCGTTTCGAATAAAATTGAAAAACATGAAAATTATTAAATATTAATTATATATAATTCATACATACTTATATGTACTTGATGATTGATTAACTACAAATATTTAATGGTCTAGTAAATTTTATTGATTCTTTATCTAAACCAAAACTTTCTAACTAGTTTCTAAGAACGCAACCTTGCATGTTTGTTTATCATAAATTGAGCATGGAACATAAATTTGTATTCTTTTTTATCATTCGTTTATTTATTTTATAAATTATACCCAATGCAGAGTAAAGAACGAAATTATACTATACATGTATTTAAACAAATACATAAGAATAATCTTAATATATATATATATGTACGAAATTTCCACAAATGATTTGCTTATGATCTTCTGAGTGTTACAGACTATTTTTCATTTCACAATCTGACCATCATCAGATAGACAAAACACAAAAATAGTTAGCTTTTGCTGCCATGTGCCTGAAGTATCCGTGATAAATAATTGTAGCAACAAATATTCCCAGAAATAAATAAAATCTCTTATCGATTAATAGTTATAGTTTATGAATGAGACTGAGAAAATCTTCTCGGATTTTTCTAAAGAGCAACGCAGAGTAAAAATATTGCGTTTCCTGGAAACCTCGACTAAATTACAATATTAAATCATCCAAATTGGAAGTATGAATTTGAGTTCACGAATTGTGATATTATACGTGAGTCTAATTTAACCTATCAAGAACTGAAAATGCCAAACCTATTACTCGCTGATTATGCAACGAAAAATATATATTTGTTCAAACGTTTTTACTTTGTATTTTTTGGAAGAGTGAGCAAAACCTGTCAGGACAGCTATATAATATATATATATATATATATATATATATGTGTGTGTGTGTGTGTGTGTGTGTGTGTGTGTAAAGATATAATTATAAATAATTAGATTATAGTTACGGGCAGTCATTTACAATCAAGATTAAATATATTTATAGTTAAAAAATATACTTCACTACCTAAAAATTGCATCGTTCTATCATAAAATCTAATCATTATTGTCTTAATTTTTTGAAATTTGTAGCCCCTTGGTGATATCTTATAAAAACCAACTGTAATTAATTGTATTATTATCATTATCATTATTATTATTATTATAATTATTATTATTATTATAATTATTATTATTATTATTATTATTATTATTATTATTATTATTATTATTATAAGTAGTAGTAGTAGTAGTAGTAGTAGTAGTAGTAGTATTAGTAGTAGTACAACATTAAATAGTTATGTTGATTTAATGATGATTTATTTTTTAAACCAATAAATTTATAAATTTTAACATATATATGTTTTTAGGCTGGACACAACTTTTTTTTTCGTGACCGATTTCACTAAACCGATTTTGCGTTATGTTATACCCACACTCATACTCACCCCCATACCCACTGACACCACCGTTGCTGCACTAAAATCACTGCTACAACCACTATCAGTTCACTACTGAACAGAATACTTCGCGGAGTATTTTGGGTGTTTTTTTAGTAATAATGATTACAACAATGATGTACTAATAATAATTATAATATGAGTACATATAATTACAGTCTTTTGTCGCGGACCAAGTTTCACATAATATAATTCAAAACTATTTAGATAATAAATGATATTATTCGCCACCACCTCCATTCCGCATTCGATTTTCGCGATTTCTGTCCAGTTCGTCGTCGCGTTATCCGCTTTTATGTTTGTCCGATCAACGTTTTCGTTCGGCCCAGATGCGAGTTGCAGGACACCAATATAGCATATAACCTATGAGCGGAAAAAACATTAATCTGGTATTGAACTCACGACGTATTATTATCTGATACTTGTACTACCATGTGGATACATTTTGTGATATACCTCGGTCTTTATACTCAAAATTAAAAACATTCAATTTTTCATATGTCAAACCATTAAATTTATCTTTTTTTTTTTTTTGAGTTAATACTTTATTCTAAAAGTTCTCTACTGTATGCATGAACTATAACGTGTCACGATTTTACTCTAATTTTTTTAAATCCTATGAAAACTACTGGTAATATAAATAAAAAAACATATGAAATAATGTACTATATCTGAACGATTTTCAACCGAAAAGTGGAAACAAGTATAAAAATCGAAGCATTTCTGCCGTCAGATAAATTGATCACGAACAAAATAAAATCATAAAAACACATCACTGTATAAAACCAATAAATTTATCACTTCCTAATATAGGTCTGCTGCAGGTGGTTGGCCTCTTTGAATCTATAGACTCTTCAATAAAAAAATTGAAATAACTTCGCTGATAAAAATGTTACATTTATTTTATATATAAAAAAAACTACGAGTGACGACTACATATTGTTATGTAATAAGTACAATAAAAATTCAATCTTGTGTATATTAATCTCGTTATAATCGTTATATACTTGTTGATTTGAAAAGTGTTTTGACAGACAATATTTACCTATATACTCGTATAAATGTATTAAATTTATATTAAAATATAACGTGCTTAATATACTCTACATATTTTGATAAAAACTAAATATTTATCTCTGTTTTTGTGTTTCACATAAAGAATATATATATATATATATATATATACCTAAATACCTAATATAAATTGTTGACTAATGAACCTCTGAAAATCACATTAAATTTCATTCAATAACAAGCAATTAATATGAAATAATCAATACCCATGCAGCATTCTTATAACATTTATAGAATAGTAATTGGATATTAAATTTTATAATTAATAAATTATTCAAAACGTAAAAACATATAATTTAAAAATAATTTGCACGCTATAATCAAACATAAAAATTTGTTTTAATGATTATTAATCTACTGTAATAAAAGTTTAAATACTTGTTGATTTTATACTTGTGGAATATTGTGTATACAATGTTACGATACGCAGTAGTATATATTCAATATTAACGCACAATAGTGTTATTATAAAGTGTAATTTATGATAAATTTAAACACGATAGCTTCGTACGACTGCATAAGTGGCTGAAACTCAACGAGTTAAATATTTATTAGTAGGTAAATTTAAAATACAAATATATTTTTTTTTTTAATTTCCCCAATCTAAAAGGAATTTATCAAAATCGTATATAGAATTCGAATAAATCCACACGTGTACGATTTTTAAACTATAATAGGCGTTTCAAATCCAAAACCATACAGAACTATATGTCTTTATGACACTATGGTATATCCAATTGGAACACGCGTTATGCTTTCTTATGCATACGTATAGATTATAACAGGTACTTATACAATTGTTATCTATACTACAGCCGATCGTCATTTATATGTGTACATATATATACATAATACAATATTTTTATATAGTTGGCAGAGATTTTTATGTACCTGTCTAATTGAAATTTGTCAGTATAATAAAAGATAAGATATTAATTAATTCGTCATCGTACACACGATAACTCGTGTTTTTTTTTTTTTTTTATCTTACTACAGTCTACAATGAAATATAATTAACATCGATTATAAAACATTACGAGTAATAAATCGAAAAAAAAATAAAATTAATTTTTGTGTACGTCTTCCGATCATCATAAAAGCCATTCGGCGTAATACAACCGCGAAAGTTTTACAGACAACAAGCACGTCGAGTGCAGGATTAATAATTCTTTGGACTAACAATAATTAAACCAAAACGAATTACTAATTTGATTTTTATAATAACAAGCGAATTGCGTTTTTGAATTATACATAATTGTCGACTAGAATATATTTGAAGAATAATAAATAATAATCTAATTTGTAAACAATTTATGCAAACTAATCGTCCCCTATCTTTTTTCACTGTACATAGTGTATAGCTCCGTATAGATTTACTCACAATGTTTATTCGAAATTTGTTTTTCAATTTTTAAATATTTCAAGAACTTGTATACACAAGCTCTACTTGTTAAGTAAAAAATTACGTGTCTGATGTCCGAAGTGGCCAAAAAACATAATCATTGGAAATGTATTGGTAGAGGTTTCGTTGACACACTGGTCAGGTGAATAAAATGGCACCAAAAATTAATGTTTTAAGGTAACTTTTTCAGCCCCCCCGACCATGTGTTCTGATCGTACGAACATAACGGTTCAAACTCGCAGTGTTTTTGCCGTGTCCGTACCCGTGTTCCAAAAAGTATGTGAAATTCCGCAACTATACAGTTACTCGGTCGACAAGCGCTGTTTTCAGGCCGATAGCAACAGTTCCGTTTGTTTTGCTAAACCATTCGTCGCGAACGAAATTGTCGCAATAATCGTCCATTCCGAATTAGCGTTTGTCGCTAAAGAAAATGATTTCTAAACCCCAATCCCTGCGACTATTATAGAACGTCTCGCTGTTTTTGGCTTTTCCGCTAGGCGCCACACGCGCCGCGCCAAAGTGAAAACGGCACGTCGTGTTCAGGCGTAACGTTTCGCAATACCGTCCAGGCGGAGTAGAGTGGACGGAACAAACGCGGGTCCGCCGGCATCTCAGATTAAGTCCCGGACGACACCCGGTGGCCCAGCGTCCCAGCGACGCGGATCGAGGCCTCCATCCGAATCGGATTCACGCGGACTGAGTCCCGCCGTGGCGGCTAAAGCTGTTGAGCCGCGTCGAGCTTTCGGGGACGTGACTTGCTCGTCGGCCGGGACGTCGTCGTCTGCCGTATCCCCCGAGTCACGTCTCGCGCCAAAAGAAGCTATACAGTCAGTACAGTAGGCTTCGGCCTACTAAACCGGATACGCGTGTTCGATACAACACTGTTCCGGTTGGGTTTCCTGCGGTAAACCGTCACCGGGAAAATCTATTTTCAAAACCGGCCGTCTCGCCACACCCGCTTTGTAGGCGCACACACGTAAACGTAAACGTAAACGTAAAACCGTTGTATAAAATCCTTTTAATCCGACATGAATATGTTAGTCGAACACAACATAACAATTGGACTACGTGTTTCGGCGACCCTTAACTCGATAATGCGGATGGACGATGACCTTGTCCGTTACCACGCGATCTATCCCAAACGTGCCGAGGACATATTTACTACGTAATATTATTACCCCGCTGCCTCGTATAAAATACATGCCGTGAATGCCCACAATTATTATAATGATTGAATTTCGCGCGCACGGATAACGCGAATGGATACGCCGTACGCTATCGTGTACATCGTACGACATACAACGCGTATACTTATTGTAAATGCTTTGTTGATCATCGACAAGTCAAATCTATCAATCTCGTTTGACCGTTTTATTTATATATATATATATTTCAATCCGTTTTACAGTCAATCGGAAAACATGATATACTCGTATTTTGTACACGTACCGGTGGTAATGCGCGTGAGTCAACGAAGCCTCATAGGTGTATACCGAATATTGTTACGTTTATATAACAGTCGATGTTCCGTAGATTATAAACGAATAATAATACACGACTTTACGTCAAAAAGTCCGCTACAATAATTTTCGTCAATAGGAACTTGTACCTGCCGAAAGTGTATTTATATATTTACAGTGAACACGATTTAATACTGCGCCGGCAATAATTGTTTGACAGAACAACGTTTCATTATTCCTGTTGTAGATATTGTATTGATAAACAGAAATGGTACGTGATACTTGAATTCGAATTTGACATAATCACATACGCGTGTGCATAAGCCGTGTACGTATTGCTAATCACTAGAATGCAACGTCATATGCATAATTATTCGTTGCAAAATACGTGAATAAATATTTTAAGACATAAAAAACAGACACGCGAGTAATAATGCGGTAAACTATGAATAAAAATCGATATCAAATTCGTCGAACAGAAAACAAACAATTCTCATCAAAACACTCTCATCGCCATACGGTGATTGATACAATAATGAATTTATTATTCGGTTTTTGGCGGTTAGCAAAATTTTTTAAACCTACGTAAGTACGTAACGGTGTTTATCTATCAAATTAATCGGTAATTTTTTTTTTTTTTTTATCTTACGGTGTTTATTACGTTGTAAAGTTTTGTGGTGGGTTTTTTTCGAGAAACGTACGTACGAGGTGCGATGAATGTTCAGCGATTAAACGTTAACGTTACTTTTTAATTTAAAATAAGAGATAAAAAAAAATCTGAATTCGATTTATACTTTATACGAGATAAGACACCATAATATAAAATTACCTGTCGACTGTTAATTCAAAAAATACCAACTAAATTTTATATCGCATACTCGTATTTACACACGTAAAAACTTCCTCGAGTGCGTCACTTCATATATTTATTGAGTTTTATACATACCATACCGTATTAGGTGTATGTGTCTATATAGTAATAACCAGTGGTGTTCCCATAAGGAATACTACATATATGCCGTATACGTCTCAATGGTTCGGGAAAAAATTATTTTTATTCTATAGACGATCGAAGAAGTATTCAAAACAGAAACTGATAATGCCAGGGGAGAAGATGAAGACTGACACGCAGATTTGGTTTATCTGAATTTGAAAGTTTGGAAGACTACCGTACACGAAATGACTCTTCTAATCACATTAAACCGTTGAATGTGTGAGTCCAACAACAAATTCCGATTGTGAACGAAGATTTTTGGATATGAATCTAAAGATAACGGAATTAATAATTCGTTTAACAATTGAAAGTGTGACAGATTTAATGTTCATCTCCATCAATGGTCCTCCGGTTAAAAACTTCAATCCACAACCATATGTAAAGGTTTAGCTACAAAACCGTAGAATCAGCAGTCTTAGCTCCGGGTGGTAAGAAACAGATGATGAAAAAGATAAGTTACGAAAAATATTTTTTTTCAATTTGTTTTAATAATTAATTTTATCATTTTCTAAAGAAATTTATATAATAAAAATGAAATATTGTTTGTTGGTAACCGCATCATTTGAGAACGACTGGACTGATTTGACTATTTTTTTTTTTTTATTGTTTGTAATGGTCCGAGTATAGTTTTTAGGAAGATAAAAATTAGAAATTTGCCGGGAAAATCTCAGGAAGTGCTTATCCAATCGAATCGACATACAATTTGATTTTGATTTGTATATTAATCTATTTTTTTAATTGATTAAAAGCAGAATATTATAGGCATAGTTTGAAAAATATCCGTCTGGTGGTGAAAGAGTAATGAACTCAAAAGAATATTTCACACGAAGAAAATTGGTTATTGGTTATTTTAGATATTGAGATCCCAGATTTAATTTTAAAAAATACAGAACATTTTTTGGTAAATTTTTAATAAATGTACATAAAATATACCTATAATATGATATTCATATATTATAATTGTAATATTAAAATTGAAAACAAAATGAATGTAATGCAAGTCGTCAGTTTAGTGGAAACACGTCAAGACAATCAAATTAAGTATGAACGTGCGTGTTGAGTTGCAGAACGACCAATGTGGAGAAATATTTTCAAAACAATTGCTAGATATTGACAATGAAAAAATCCTCGTTGACAGTTCGACTGGCTACATTAAATTCCCCGTAGATTTTTGCCAGTTCACCGAATCAAAGACCGAGCTCATCCGAAAGGTATTTTCAAACATTGTGCAAAATTACAAAAATCATGTTTGGTTAAGAGAACGTGCTATATTGGCTACGAAAAACATTGATGTCGACAAATTGAATTTAAAGATTCAAAGTGAAATAACTGGCGAATTGATGACGTACAAATCAGTGGATTCCGTTACTAGCAGACATTTTTTTAACCGTATATTCAGGATTGGAAACAATAAACTGACACAAAAAGGATAGCTTAATATTTCGGTTTTAGCTACCACACTGACCGGAATACATAATTAGATATTCCGTTGCAACAAATATTTAAAAAAAATACAAAATGCAAGATCCGACTTCTTAGAGACCCCAAGAGACTACTGACTCATTCCAAAGAAACATGTAAAAGTCACCATTACCCATGTTGTGTATTCCGAAGCAATACGTCCATAGTTGTCATTTATAGTAACAAATTGATAGTAATGGAGTAGGTAATGCTTTCATCAGGTCAAATATAATTACTTTAACGTCTTCAGGGTTGTTTTTAGCCAATTCAGCGTCTTTTTAGAGACCATTACATGCACTATTTGCCTTTTTTTGATGCAATTCCAATTCTTGTTTCAGATTTCACTTATGGGCTTCTGAATCCGCAGCTTTAATTTTTATATCGTATGGATCACATTTTTTAGGCATAGTTGCTTTCATATGCAGAAAGTTTCTCTGTAAATGCGTTTACCTCAGCAATTTCTCTCTTGCAGTCACTGGGAAAGGCACACTATTGCCTTTTATTTTTAAGAACCTTATCGATCCTTCCAGCTGATACATGAAGTGTATTTTGAAAAAAATTCTTTACAGACCATTAGAATCTAACAAACAATAGATACGTGAATTTTTTCTCGTAAAATTAGGATTTTAAGTATAAGAGTGTTGTTTATTACATACTTTAATGATTGTAAACCAATACAATGGTTGCATATTTAAATTTTCGAGATTGTAGAATTCATTAAAAATTTGCATTTGTCGTTCCTGCGTTATTTTAATATGACACTTGTTAGAATAACGAAAAGGTCATATTTTTGATTGTTTTTGGAGGATATAAAAAGGACCAACCCATTTTAATCCATTCTTGCTCTTAAATCTATTTATAACTTTAAAATTCAATAACGGTGTAGGTGTTTCATTTAGTGAATATTAAGTAAAGGTGGCTAAGACCGTTTATGAATTGAATTGTATGGTGTATGGTTACTATTAATGCTATTAATTCAAATATTATAAATTTGTGGGCCAGTCCATTATTGCATCGAAAGTCTCATATATACTTTAGATTTTAAACAATGAGCATGGCCAATGCACTAACACCTGTCGCAACAATACGTCACACGATTGTAGTTGTTATTAAAAATCATGTGATTGAATGAGTATATCGATTCGATTGAATTACAATGGTCAAAAGCGCTTTTGTACCTTCGCCATAAGACGGATGGTCCACGAACAGATCGCGTGTATTTGCGCCGATTTTCGTGACATTATACAGTCAACAGCTCTTGTAAAAAACTACCACTGGCCTGCCCAGAGAGCAACAAGACTGTAGCTCGTACACTTGCCGTGATAATCAAGACTTACTGTAACGACGTGACGGACTCGTTATCCATATCTCGATATGATGCCCGCGCCGAGCAATCGTAACCGTAGGTGAAGAGAGACGACCGGTCGATCATAACGAATACGGTATGACTAATGAGAAAGGCACCACAATGATTATAATTATTACACAGTCCGGTAAATTTCGTATTAATAACAAGAACGATAACACAAAATAATAGTGTGCAACGGGTGCACAGAGCATATGTACATACTCACTATATTTGAACGACGACACACGGCGCGTCGATGCGTTTAGAAATGGCCATCAAGCGCACCTCCAGCCCCCCCCCCCGCGATCGACGAAACGCACCTCTGGAGGATAGCATACGCACGTACAAATTACTGGTGACGCGTTGGCACGTGCAAGGCGTACTTTTGGATGCCGAACTCGGAGTGGAAATTATGAAACTTAATAAAAAGAAATCCGACTACGAGTAGTTCCGGCGAATATCAATAAGACCGGGTATACCAAAAACTTCTGTACGGAGATCGTTGAAAGAAGAGGGCCTCCGTCCCTATCATTTTACCGTCGACTCATAATAACTCAACAGTCGGGGATAATGTAGCAGGGTCTTTTTTTTTTTTATGTGGTTTCTTCGCCGACGCAGAAGATGTAAATCTTTGGACAGACGAAGCGACATTTGCTTGACCGGGTATTACAGACCACCGTAACGCACATGTCTAGGCTGTTGAAAATCCTCGCGTTATGTAGCCAACTACATTGCAACATCGATTTTCAATTATGACAAATGTTTTAACTATTGGACCGTGTGTATTACCGAATCGACTTAACCAAGAGTTTTTTTTGAATTTTTCACAAGACACACTTCCGTTGCTTTTGGAAGATGTGCCGTTTCCAACACGACAACACGTGTGGTTGCACGCTCCTGCATACTTTGTCCGTTCAGTGCGACAATTTTTAAACACTCGTTATCCACAATGGATTGGACGTGGTGGTAGAATAGCTCGGCCACCACGATCGCCCGATCTGACACCATACGTCTAACAAAAAGTTTACTCTGTTGTCGTCGAGAACCATGAACAGTTGTTGCAACGAATTAAAGTTGCAGCCGAACAAATACGGCAAAATCGCTCCGAGGTTCTGAAAACCACTCAAAGCATCTCATTTAGAGCTCAGGCTTGTCTGCAGTCAGGTGGTGAACATTTCGAACATTTAATTAATGAAGTACAACATTTGGTTTTTAATGCAAAAGATTAGTTAACTGTTATTATGTTGTTTTTTAATTTTAAAGTTTAATTTAGTAAGTTTAGTAATTTGTTAAATTTCTTTTGTATCTAACTTACTACAAAAAAAAAATGTTATAAATGTATCACTTAAATTTTATTTCTCGTGGTTCTCGTTGACCATTGGCAATAAATAATAAAAACACTAAAAAAATGGGTTATGTTTAACAGCGTATTTTTCGACAATTATGGCAGATGCGAAAATACTACTTTTATGGTTTTGTAGGTCTTTTTCTAAAAAATAATAAAAACAATAAAAAAGAAGTAGTTATTTCGACATTTTTTTGGAGTCAAACGCAATATTTAAAAATGGTAATTTAAAAAAAAAGTATTTTTTTTATTCAATAAAAATCCTTTGTGAATTTTTGGTTTAATTATATATGGTATTTGATAGTACAATAAAATAGCTTGAAAAAAAAATTACATTAAAAAGTGGAATATTTTTAAAAATACATAAAAAAAATAGTAGATTCAGTTTTATCAAAAAAAAAAATTTTAATTGCACATAAAAAAACTAAACGAGTTAGTCCACCGTGTAAAGGTTTTTTCTCGATAAATTTAGGTATGGTTTCATATGTCGCCGGCAGGTCACTTCCCCACGGGACACATTATATATCTGTGTGTGTGTGTGTGTATGTATAAATTGAACCATTCTCATATCATATCCGTCACTAATCCGTGGCGTTGCTGTGGCTCAGCTTGCCGTGACCACAGTTTTTATGATCATCATCATCATCATCATCATCATCATCATCGTAACGTGAACTAACTGCGATTCGTGCAGACGAAGATTTCTCACGCGCCCTCCAACGCGACGTCGTCTGTGTTCGTTAATGGTATTCAATGCGTCCGTACATTTCCCCAACCCCACCAATTTGGACTTGACAATTTTTTTTTTTTTTTACGCCGACATTCAGTACGTAATTTGTGTGAATTCGTACGTCCATTCCCGAAATTCGTACGGCACCGGAACCATGAGAAAAACTGATTTTGGTATGGATTTCATATACTTGTCTGAGTGTTGTATGTTTGCTGTGCCGTACAGATAGAAAACATTTCATTTTCACAATAACCGACGATAGGACAGTAAATTATCTATCCTGAAATGTTAATTGTTCAAAAACACGTAGCGTGGAAAATTATTTTAACCGTAATTACCACATGTTTCTAATGCTGACGTTCTCGGGAAGAATTATATTTGTATTTTAAGATTATTTGTTTTTCGACAGTACGATCGATTCGACAACCGTTGTTTGTTTAACGCGTGACGCCCGACAGTGAAAACCGACGTTCTAAATCTAAGTGCGAATTGTTATTAATTTTATTTGTAATCTCAAAATAATTTCTTTCGTGGTTCCGGGAACGGGCGCACAAATCACGTATTAAAAAGTCGGCATAAAAAAAAAAAAAAATCGAAAAAATCCAAACGGGTCGGGGGAAATGTACGTGAGTGCGCCTGTATAATGTGCGACGTACACAAACAACAAATATAATAGACGCGCCGACGATAATCGTGCGAGTTTATTACTATTCTCGGCTACAAATTAATATATACTCATTCTATTTACCCGAGTGTTACGTGTGCGCGTGCGTGTGTTAGGGGGGACGGGGGGACGGGCGATCGAGTGTGTGTGTGGGGGGGGACCTTAGTGTGTACACAAAACAAAACGCGCCGGCGGCAACGGCGGTGGTTTACACTTCAGCCGCGACGTACGGTATGCATGAGCGGTGGGGTAGGTACGTGTACACGCCACACAATTATTCCTTAATTGGACGGACGGCCGTCTAGAAACGGGTTCTCGGATAACTCGGGAAAAATGTGGCGGAAATGTCGATTGCGCGCGCGTTTCCGTCACGAACACGAGTGTCCGTACGTCCGAGGGAACTAGTTTGCCACGTCCGAGTCCATAAAACGACCGTTGTCTGTGATACGCGATCGAGACGCGACGAGAGATAAATTGATTCCTCTACAGTACGTAGTAGCGCAGCGCACGTGTGACGATCGTCGCGTCCGGCTCGTTTCCACCGCATTGCAGTGCGTAACGTAACCGTACGTAACCATACGTTTACCGTACGTCTGATGTTTTTAAACGTGACCGTCCGCGTTATATACCGTGTCAGACGGGTGCGCGGTTGTAATTGCGATTTTCCGATGTACATTGAAAAAACCGAAATTGCGAAAAACTGCAACGATCGTCAAAATGACGTATTTGTTATAAAAACCCATATGATAATAATACGCGGATAAGTTCTTCGGTCTCCGTACACACTGTTGTAAACCGTCGCACCGCGTCCTATAACGTGTTTAACTAAAACCACACCGCCTGTTTAAACGTTAAATAAATATAGTAATGGAACAATCGTCGTGAGCAAACGGTTTTTTATTTCACTGCCGATAACGTATATATATATAGCCTTTGTGTTTGGTTAAATATTTTAAAGGTGTGCATAAGCTATATCCACGAATTTGTTTACCAATACATATATAGACATCAGTGTATATATATATATAAACGACATGCTCGTGTAAGTAAATACGTAACAAAGTTCGGCTCCGCAACGTTCGATTAGAAGGTGTTAATAAATTTAGTTCACTCGTGCCAATGTTCCGAAACGTGTTTATTACCGCGACTGATAAGTCAACACGCACATTTGCATAATCACGTGTATCGACCCCAGCGATTCCTGTTCAGATCTATACGTTGTGTACAGGAATTAGTTACGAGAGAGACGCCGGGAAACACGAAACAATTAACCCTGTCGAGTATACATACTTTCGAATATCTGTCCGATAACGTACATACATAATGGGTGTATTGTTCAAATGACTTTTTAAATATAAAACGCGTATTGCAAACAAATATATACGCACCAGCATTTTACGTGTAAGAGGTAACATTTTTTTTTTTTAAAAAAAACGCACGTTTTCAATAAAATTTACATTTTACTTTTATAAATATATGTGTTTGATGATGAATTTAAATATATACAGGATGCGCTATACGAACGAACATGTATATCGTACGGCTTTTCGACGATGAAACAATGGTATACGTTTAGAGAGTACTAAAAAAAAAAACACTTGGTAGCACGGTGTAATTAGGTGTGTTTCGGTAAACAAAAAATATTCCAATAAACTGGTTTTATCGGTTAAATTGGCCGTTTGTTTTAAAAACGTTTAATGAGCGTAACATATAACACTTTCAACAATATTTCAAACAAAAATAATTAATTTGTCGTCATTTTTTTTTTTTTTTAAGTTTGAATTTCAAAAAAATTACAAATAACACAAAGACTAATAAACAAAGTTTCGCGCAGAATCGTAAATAACAATACAACAGAGCCCGGATCAAACGATTCACTCCGACGGCATCCACTTCTCGCTATACTCTTTTTAATATTAACATTTATATTAATGTACAAACGTCTTATAAATCCAAAAAAAAATCTACTTTTATTAGCATATGCGTACGTGTTTACTTAGGTTTTTTAAACATATTTAAGCGGTATTTCTTTTTTCGTGTTGAAGTAAAAAGTACAATTCGTTCACGTCGCGTTACACGTGGACAGATTTTATGATGTATGCATTCAAACGACGATTATTACTATAGTATTACCATTTACCAAAAACATTAATAATATACATTTCCATCGATTAGGGGATAGGCGCCTAACCGCTACATGGGGAAGTAATGAGTTCACGACGGTTTATTACGTTTAATTTCCAACACCGCGAATAATAATAATAATAATAATGATTATTGTGAAAACTTAAACAACGAAATATTCGTTATGATTTACAAGTAATGCGATATGCATATCGTACGTGCGGACGAAATATGTTAAACCGATAAATTGAGCGTGAAAAGAAAAAAAAATTCGTGGTCTGCGTGTTATACGTATTCGTTTTTTTTTTAAACCTCGTTTTCATTATTTGATCGCGTCTTTCGAAAAAGTTATTGTACGCAAAGCGCACGTTTTTATGAACTATAATATTTATTACTAGTAGTAAAAAAAAAATATATACATATTGAACATCATTTAAAAATACTAAGTTGTTATTCGCAGTGAACGCTGCTGAATAGTAGTTAAATCTTTTGAGATAATTCTCTTTGTTCTAAATCTAAAAATATATTATCATATTGTATATAATACGTCGGTTATACAACGTAAAACTGCTGCTTTCCAACTGAAATCTGAATCGTATTGTATACTAATACTGGCTACTGGCTACGGCTACCACTACTCTACCAGCCCTATTTTTACGTGTGTATAACGTGGTATTTATCACGTAATACATATACCAGTAGTCAGTACGAAATCGCAAGTACACACTAAAAATGTTAACAAATCGTGTACCAATATAGGAAATATCACGATAGAGATTACATTATAGTCAAAAAAATGTAATCAAGTTTAAAAAAATATACCCTAAAAAACACAAGTAAATATATACTTGCACTAATGAATTGAGGCGCACAGAATCCAAGCCGATTAACTCCATCAAACGACATTTTTCAGTACAGACGGTTAAAAATATTCATCTATAAAAAACTCAATTATTTTTTCAGCATTTTTTGAATAAACTCATTTATTTTCTTATAATTAAAGATATGTATTTAGTGCTTTATAAATACATAAAAAGTATTCAATTTTTTAATCCAACCATGTTATTACTCACAATTTGAAAAAAAAAATGGAGTTAATAGGCTTGGTTTCTGAGCGCCTCAATTGTACAAAATCAAAACTTTTTTAGATTATGAAAAAACATTAATTGTTCAGACTGTTACGGGCAAGATTGATTCTAATTTTATTTAGCAGTTTTAAGAACACGCAAAAAACAGAAGTTACAAACAACACCATCGTTTTTATATTGTTCTTAACATTTCACATTGTTTTTATAATAACGAAAATATTGAGTAGAATACTAAAATTTATAATAATCATCGAGGTTCTTATATATATACATAAAGACGGCCGCAGACGGGTTTATTCAAGCCTTTATAACGTAGTTTGGGAGGGTTTATTTAACTTCTCGTGGATGATAAATTATTTACCATAACAATGGATTGAGAATTAACGAGAGGTATTAAAGTTTTAATAACAATAACAATGTTCACACACGCATGATATAGCACCGATATCGCTACGTTACGTGCATTGAATGTATTCCTCGTTCACGGTTTCTAAGTAACTTGCACGAAAACGTGGTAATTAGTGTGGTTAACGCGAGTCTGCCGTAGTCCGGTATTCGATTGATAGCGAATCGCGAATTTACTCACACGATCGTGTCACGACAAAGACAAAACATACACATCTGATATATCATATAGTAAATACTATATATATATACAGTATACCTATACTGTACGGTGATTTGTCATAACTCGTAAACATATCGATTCACAAATCATAAGTGCGTGCGGAAAATTATGATTAGGCGTGCAAGCGTGTGTTTAATTACAAACGATATCGGTGTGATAAGTTCTAAGGCTCAGTCCGAGAATACGACGACGATTTTTAATTCGCGAATTTTGTGTCCAGTACGAGATGAAATCCAAAAAACGTAACTGAAAATTGGAATAGCGGTCTGCAATTAACGACCGCTGTCAAAATAACAAATTTCAAAAATAATCATGTACAAATATAATTCATAAATAATCTGATGAGTTGCTCGCGGTCAGCGTAGTAGTATACGTCGGTGTTATTACTCTTCAACTATGAATACACTTATTTGTCAAATTGCAACGGATTTTATTCTAATTCGCACGGAAATTATCAGAAGCTTAAGCCACGTTTATGCGTAAAGTTTTTCTTTCAATTAATCGTAAGTTTTCGTCTTAAACCGCTAAAAAGTATTATACTTAATTAATTCGAATAATTATCAAGCGTCCGGCTCCAGGCACCACACACCCGGTGACCTTGGAACCATAAATTAGATAGCAGTACTATGCCTGAAAATAATTCGCTAATTAACAAACCCACAACTGCACACAACACTATACAGAGCGACTCAAGCGACAAAGTACCTCCTCTAAACACCTCAACTCGGTACCAAAAACCTACAAATATTTAAGTTGACTTATTTATGCTACTCAAAAATCAAAATAAAAGAATCCCGCTCCAGACGAGACCTACCTCAATATCACAGATACCAAACCTACAACCATACGCGTATGTATAGTAACCGCCGACCGAGGTGCATTCATTGTGATCAGGAACACCTCACTGACATGTGTAAAAAGACAAATAACCTTTCGGCTACGTGCATTCTATGTGGTGAAGGCTATCCTGCCAATTTCAGAAGATTTACTGTTCACAAACAACTCCAGAGATCCATAAATATGAAAGCCGTAACCCCTTCACACGAGAATTCAACAAGGTACAACCCACTTCAGCCTACATCAGTCAACTGGGCAACAATGAGCAACACTCATTTTCTGAAAACACAATTGGTAAATCTTCAAGCAATGCTACCCCTGCACATTCTTATTCAGATACAATCACGTCTTTAAATTTACCAAATTCCCTAAAACGCGTTTCTCCCTCCTGGAATCTCCCATTTTTCGACTTTTCTCGAACATGTTCAATATCTTCTTACATTAATTATATATCCCCTTATAACTCTTATAAACAAAATTTTAACCAAAAATTACATCTAATTTAAATAGAAGCCCTCCATTAACTATTTTCCCTTGGAGCGCCAACGGTCTCAGACAACACATAAATAAACTCCAGCCCATCATTAAGGAAAAAATCATCGACATAATATTAATTTCTAAAACTCACTTTACTCCCAACTCCTGCGCTAAAATCTATAGCTACAATGCCAATTTCTTATGTCATCCGGATGACACTGCTCACGCTAACGCGGCAGTTTACATAAAATCAAGCATAGCTCATCACCCAATATCCTCCTACATTTCCCCTCACATACAAGCATCTAGCATTTCAATTATTTATAATAATAAACCTATCACAGCTTCTGCAGTTTATTGTCCTCCAGGCCTCATCACCACCTTTGACCATTTCTCTGATTATTTTTCAATACTGGGCTACCGCTATATTTTCGGAGAACATTTTAACACCAAAAACACGGGCTTGTGATATTAGTTCTCCCAATACTAGAAGTAGAACACTACTACGCTGCATAAATAATAATAATTTCTCATCAGTTGCACCTCCTGGTTCAAACTATTGTTCCTCCTATAACAATTGACTCTCTAATATCCTAGACATTTTTGTCAAGAAACTTCTCAGTAAGATACACAGCAATCTTACCAACCTTTATGATTTGTCTTCCGATCACACCCCTTACTCAAGTTAAACATTCCTTCGCCTCAAAGAGAAACTCTCTCCTCCGGTTATACAAATTGATCTACCTTTAAGGATATATTAAATGAAGTTATTTTAGTATTCCCTACAATCTACTGACTCCGCTTAAACACTGCAGTTAAACAACTCACAACTTCGATACGAAAAATCGCTCAGACAGCTTCAAAACCGTATACCAATATAAATACAAATGATCTGGCCAAAACTCACTACACCAAATTATTTTCAAAACTACAGTCCCAAATCAATCCATTAATCAAACAAATTTCTACTCCTACATCCATCCTTAGAAGAGTAAAAAGACAATGGCCCAGACACATGTTAAATGCATAAGATAAAAAATAAATAAGTAAAATAAAAATAATAATAAAATAAATAGATAGATAAATCTCGATAGATAATTTAGTCAGATGACACTGCTGGGAGCCTTTCTATTAATATAATAATTTAAACCTAATATGATCAATCAGACTTACTCATTGTACTTGTATGTATAGATTTTAAATATTTCCTTTTTAATAAATAAAATATAATTAATCAATAATAATCTGTTATTAGTCAATGGGGTCGTATATTGTAAATATTGTCATCCAAATTACTACTCGTCACGCTATTGTACAGATTGTGTTTTATTTTAGTTAAAAAAATATATATAAACAAAAATCACGATTAACCTATTAGGGAAAAATCTGTAACTCGTTCATCTACGTCGTTTATAATATGGTAAAAATGATAGTACGTAACAGTAACAGACGTTATTTATCGCCAACACGAGGTCGTTAATAATAATATTCGGTTACGGTATATATTCAAATGTCATTTCGTTAAACATTCATAATAACTTGTTTATTTACCTCGAGCAAATTACCAGCACAGCCCCGTGATATAATTTTAATTTTTTGTACTCTACACGAAATACGAATCGCACGTATTTAATTAGTACTGATATAATTATATAATATTATATGAAGTATTGCGTATTTTCCGAACATAAAATCGTTCAACGTTGCTATTATAATATTGTCGGTATGTGAAATGTGTTTAGACATAATAAGATCAAACGATTGTTCGGAGAAATAAAATTATTTGTATTGTCTAAAACTCTTATTTGCTAAAGAGTGATAAATGCTGAATACAAATAAACAACAGTACAATACACATATGTCCTTAAATCATAATAATTCAAACAATAAGTCGGATCTTTCGTCTATATTATGACATTTTTTTATGTTTTTTTTTTTTTAATATTTTCAATGTTTATCAAGCTGTAATAATCGTAATATATTATGTAACAATAATAACCTAATAAATAATAACCATTGCCCGGACAATATTTATATTTTATAATATTATATTTGTAATCTATACTTCGAAATATAAAAAGTTTATACTTCGTGTTTCAGCGATGTTACACATTACTACGTAGTAGGATCATAAAGTCCCTGAAATGTTAATCTTAATGTAAGAGACATACTCCAACGAATTTGTAACTGATGGAAAATCCCTCTATTCTATTAAAATGGCCCTTAGAGTAGTTGTCACATTGATTTTGATATCTTCAATTGACGCAAAACGTTCACGTTTGAGTCAAAGTTTTCTCTTTCGACTTGCCTGTCCATTGAAAACCACCATCACTGCCATCACGATTCCTCCCATCTCTCACTATCGTATGCCACGTAATATGTCGCGTTCTCCTCTATGTCTTCTAAATCCTAAGCAACTACGTCTACAACATCAGGTACTGGGTCTTATGGTCGTTTCTTGTTTATATTGTTTATCAAATACCGTCTTTAAATTAATTTACTTTACTATCGGCTCTCCAAACGTGTCCGAATCATTCTAGACGTTTGCTTTTTACGAATAATAGAATATTTGGACTATTATACCAAGTTTTAGGTTCAGAAATAACCAGAAAGCACATGGTGCAAGTCGATCCGGTGAATACGAGGATCGGGGAGTTGTAGGTATTTTTCTAACGCCCAAAAATTACCGAACTGTAACAAATGTGTGATACGGCGAAGCATTGTCGTTGTACGAAAATCGGTTGTTTTCTCGTTTTTCGACGATTCGAATCTCATAAACGCAATCAACATGACCTTCGATTGTGATTTGACAACACGTGATTTTTTACCTCTATGGCGTTGTTGTGTGTCGTCCTAACTTCTAACGATTTTGTCTCGTATATAATATAATATAATACGGGTCACACATAAGTGAAAACTCAAGTCTCAGCTCCAGTAAGAACTTTTGATCAAAAATCGTTTTCGTATATTGATCGTTCGGAAAATCTAACGGCAATCGATTTCCTGTTTACCAAATTGGTCAAACAAATTTGTTACGATTGTTTCGTACATTTTTTTTTTTTTTGAGTTGACGGCCGGTCACGCTCCGTTCTATGTCTCCCCAAGTGACTCTTTACCATTTTTGAAGCGTTTAAACCAATCGTAAACAGGTGTTTTCTTTAACACTTCACCGCCATAAACAACACTCAAACACATTCAAGGAGCGTTTCTGCAACAGTCCTTCCAAGTTTAAAACAACATTTAATGTAGGCACGTTGTTCGAATTCGCGACATTTTAACAGAACACGTAAACTTCGTCTCGTCAAACACTAACGCGAGACGACTAACGTGATTATATTAGTCACGAGACGATTAAACGCCTGTAGACCGTTGAAATCCGTTAAAACCAGCATTCACTAGTTACGCCTAAGGGTGTGCGTAAGAACGCGGTTTTACTACGTACGCCTAGTTTTTACACACGACCACACAGTGAATACTAGTTTTATTCATATTTTTAAATAGACAAGCAACTTATTGACACTTTTATCAAGTAATAAATATAGCATCGCGGCGTTTAAGTTAATTATTTTTGCTATAAGTGTTCAGTGGCAATTTGACAGTTTATGTGTTACGTGCTATAGCTTGATGTAAAACAATTTTTGATTTATTTATTATTAATATTTACAATAGTATTGTTCGATCGCCGAATATGAGTGATATGTGATCATAACAAATGGAAAGAACGATTTTTAAATAAAGTTATAACTATGACAGATTCTCATTTTTCTCAGCCAATTTGTGCAACGATGAAAGAAATGAATTATTATGCAACACAAAATGTCACGACAGTTTACTATGTACTAATAAAAACAAACTTTTTTATATTTTTAAATAACATATTTACCTAAAACATTTATATATATATAAAATAAATTATTTTTCTCAAATATATTTAAATTAAATCAATAACTGACATAACTGTTAGTATACTCGATGAAAGTGTCAATAAGTTGTCCGTCTGGTGTTTACAGTGAGGTCGTGTGTTGAAAACTACGTACAAATAAAACTGTTCGCATTTTTTCGCTATAAAAACCAGATGTGTCTAGTAAAATGGCGTTCTTACGATCAGCCTTAAGCGTAACCAGTTTATACCAGTGAATTCTGGTTTTAACGGATTTCGGGTATTTACCGCAACATATATATATATATATGACAAAATTCGTGCGGCATCACATTTCATTATACCGTGTGACGTGACGACACGCGCGTCGTCATTCGGTTTGCGACTGCCGTTTTACGATTTTTTCTTTTGTAATTTTTATCGTCGTTGCGTCTTATCTACTCGGTAGCGACGCGGACACAAGGGAACGCGCGAGTTCTTTCCCTGTACGCGGTCGCATAACATAAACGTGATAACAGCGCAGCGCAGTCATTTCCTAGACGACAACGGCCGGAGCAGCGACAACGAGTACCACCGACGCGGTTCGTCGTAATTTCCACGCGTCGTCGAACGTGTAGAAACCACGACAGTGCTCCCCGTACGGAGAAGTGGGGTGCGGACGGTTCGCGTTCGCCGTGGTTTTCGCTCTTCGAACACGCCGTGGTTTTCGCGTGCGCGGCGAAGAGTCCGCGCGGGCCGGAACGTGTACGCGAGGCGCGCACGCACACGCGCCCGTCCGCCGCGGCCACGGCGACGTCGTCGCCCCCGTGGCACGGCATTCTTTTGGCCGCCGACAGTGGTGCCAATTAGACTGGGCGCAGCGCGGACAGTCGCGGGCACCGCCGGACGAGCACCGCCGGCCGATCGATCCGAAATCGCGACTTCGAACGACCGCGTTATCGGCGGCTGTGCGTACACGTGTACGTGCGTGCAGAGCGCGCGTTATAAACGGTTATTAGAAAGGAAAAGAAGAAAAAAAAAAAATGAAAAAAAACAAGGCACGCGCGTGTGTACGAGAAAAAAAAAAAAACCCACCGTCGTTGTCAGCGAAGACGGGCGGCGGCGGCGGCGGCCGACGATTTCGTGTCGGCGGTTCCCGGAATACTTTAATTATAACGCCGGGGTCACCGCCGCCACCGCCGCCACTACAACCGACCCGCCCGCCCGCCCGTCCGCCCGTCCGGCCGACGAGTTTGTCGGGTTGTCGTGAGGTGACGGCGGCGGCGGCGGCGGTGGGTTTACGATGAACGCGCGCGCGTACAGACGCACACGCGGTGACGTGTGTAGCGCGCGGCGGCGGCGGCGGCGACGGCGGTCTGCGGGACGTTAAAAAGTTTATAAAAACCCGAGTCGACGGCGATTGGCCGTCGGACATCTGCTACGGGCCCCACGGCTCCACGTGGAGCCCACTTAACCGCCGCCGAGTCGGTACACACGAAATATCGACCCGCGTCTTCTTCGCCCTACACACCCGCCCGTCACGCCGCCCCGCCCCGCCCCGCCCGTGCACCGTACAACCACGACCCGCTGCTATGGTTTCACGTCCCCCCTTGGACGGTTCTTCCTCCGCACGCCGCCCACCGGCCGGAATGGAATGCGCGTAATCTTCTACCGCCGCCGACTTGTACACAACGACGACGGCGGTGGTTTATCCGACGAAGCGGAGCGTGGTGGCGGCGGCGGCGGCGGCGGCGGTGGCGGCGCGGTGATAAATAGAACCGATAGACACGAAATTGAATAGGATACGCCGGCCAGTGCATCCCAAAAGAAAAAACGCGCCGTACACGTCGTTATTATTATTATTATTATTATTATTGTTGTTATTACTGCGCGAGTGGCGACGGGGACGACGGAGTAATAAATCGAGACCCGATTAAGGGGAGGGGGTAATGCGCCGTGGGCGTCGTCTGACAACGTGTACGCGGTACGTACACGCACACACGCGTACTCGGGGAAATCGGAGTCGGTACGCTAATAATAATAATAATAATAATAATAATAATAGTAGTGGTAGTAGTGGTAATGATAATAATAAAACCGTGTGTACCCGATAATGGTCGTGGAGGCCGTCGCGCGTAATGATGAACGCGGCGGAGCCATATAATTTGTCGGTCACGGTTTTTCTCCCCCTCCCCCCCCGTCACCGTCGACCCTCGTCAAGAGGCGCGCGCGCGCTCGTTCGCAAACCCTATCGCCGCCGCCGCCGCCGCCGCGAGAATCGCGTACACCGTGACCGCCCCCGCGTTTACTCCGTGAGTGCGTGCGTCGTCGCGGGTACGTGCGCGGCCGCGTGTGTCGAAAAACGACAACGACGTGCGTGCCCGAATTCCCCCGCGCACATAACAACGGCCATTGCGTGCGTCGGTCGTTTTTCGCCGAACGGGTTATTATCGTTATCTCGTCGTGCGCGCTGTCGTCGAAATGACACGAAAACAAGCGGAGGGACGCGCGCGTTGCGTACCGGAGTCCGCGTTTATTACTTGTGCTCGGGGGTTCGGTTTAGTTGACCGATTCAACGGAGGAACGCGTTCACCGACGATACCCCGTGGCGACTTCAATAGACGGCAAACGACCGATCACGTCGCGGCACGGTACACTGAATATCCGTGTGATGTGCGTCAATTATAAAACGTACGTGAAACAACCAAACGAACAATTACGTTACGAGAATTATTCGTTAGCGACGAACGTTACGCGAGTCGTGCGCGTATCGTGTTTCGGTCACCGATATTGGTTTACCGTCCACCGGGCAATACCGTAGAGCAAGTCCATAAATAACTCAATCGCCACGATTTTTGTATTCAAGTCCGATTCGAATGAGATAAACATCATTGTAAAACTAGTTTTAAAAAAAAATCATCGTAAGACAAATAGAAATTTTTTGATGAAAAACGCCGATATAAATCGATAATCTCTGGTATATAATTACGAGTGGAGTGATGAAAAACGTAGATCATAATTAGGTGGAGGTTAAGTACGCACGACCGGCGTACGTACGCAAACAAAATGTCCAAAACATTGTTCCAACGCGGACGACGGGAATGTCGATTTCGGTTTAATTAGAAAAATTCGTTTCGACGTTCCGGTCGATGACGAGCCGCTTTCGAAACGTAATTGCCCGGGATCCCGTATATTTCAACGAGCATAAATCAAAAGTCACGTCGCACGTTAATTACATATCGGCCGACCGTCGTTCGCTTATCGGTTACGGACGTTTAATCGATTGTAAAAATAAAACCCGGGGGGGGGGGGGGGAAACTCACAACGAGTAAAGGTATCCGACGGACGCGAACGGATCAGACGAGAAGTGGTATTTTTTTATGACGACACGGTCGGTCTTACAATGCGTACGGGTTATCGTTGTTTCGCTACCGTCGGTTACCGCGGTCCTGTGGTCGCGTGTCGCGCGAACGTTTACAACACGACACGAACACGCTCACACGCGACCGACGACGACGACGACGACGTTAAATGTTAAACATTCGGTTCTCAATTTGGTCCCGACGCGAAAACGCGACGATCGACTGAACGGGCCGCTTGCAGTTTGTCTTCTCGCGCGACACCGGGCAATTGTGGTTTCGACGATCGACCGATTTCTCTCTCGCACACGACACGACACGCACACTCTCGCTTCGTCAATAGAGAACGTCTGTCAATACGACGTCGCGAATACGCACGTCGCGTCCGCCATCAATTATTATCACGATTACGCGCAGCACACCGCGGTCTTATGTCGTTACATTTTTTACATATATATATATGTACGCGGGTGTACGCGGATCCAAGGGGGGGGAGGGGCCAAGGGGCGATCACGCCCCCCCCCCGTAGACTCTTGTTAAATTTTTTTATTAGTATCGTTTTATAATTCTATTTATAGAAAGACAATTTAAAATGAAGTTGTAGCTATGGGATTTTTCGGTGTGTCGCAAACGATTTCCAATAAATCGTTTTGGTAAATATTTTATCATTCGACGCGACAAAATGAGGATTAAAGTTGTTTTGATTAAGATGGCCCCCTAACCCCCGTAAATAAGTTCTGGATCCGCGCCTGACGCGGAGGACAGTGTACAAACCGACTTGTCGTCGTAAAACGGACCGTGAAGTTTACGGGACCGGGCAAAACGGCGATCCAAACGAAAATCGACGAAAGACGTGACAAAGAGGAACTCTCGGCCGACGTCGGGGCGCGCCGATGCGAGAGTGTTGGACGAAAGTGTAGAGAAACTAGTGCGCTGGTTTCCGTACGTCTGTCGCTAGACGTAAGGCCCACCACTAGCCGGCGTGGTTGCCAGAATAGTGGGAGGGGCGCAAGCCCCGGGTTGACCTACCGACGTCAACTTAAAACCTAGTCGGTGCCACGGGAGCGGGGGGGCCCCACTGTACGCCGGACCGGCTTGCCGCTCCGGATGCAGTGCCCCCGCGAGGTTGAGGTGCCTATCTCGGCTGAAACGTGGTGGTTGTGGGACAAACGCTAGATGGTTACTGGATCCCACTAGACCCAGTGGGGAGTAGCGATACCAACGAGGCACTTAAATGAGTCGCGGCGCTCCTCCGAAAGGGTACGGGCTGAAACCCGGTGCTGGTGGTCCACCTTGACGACCCGGGATCTCGCCCCTGCCTCATCCCTTGACTAGCTCCTCCGAGCTAATGAAAGGTATGTGGTTAGTAGGCGCGAGCCACAAAACCCTGGGTACTCGATGTCGCTAGACGTGTTTTTTGGCGAGAAGGACGAAAACCGTTCGAGCCACTCGCCTTCGTCTCCTCGCGTCCGCCGGCTATCGAGATTCCGTCGCGCGTCGCAACACCGCCATGTAACGGATCACAAAACGTCCTCCGCGGCGCGCAAGATCATATCGCGGAAACGTTACGTGAAGTTCATTGTTCGTTTTACGCGCGTTATGATTTTATTCAAAAAACCAGTCGTTTCCAATACGTTCGTTCAAGACGCGGGTATTTTTTTTTATTTCCGTAACGGTAGACCGACTGACTAACAGAAGACCGACTGTTTCTTACGAACTGTGTATCGACCAAAATGATTGCTTGTGGATGGAGAAATGTCAGCGTTACGGTGCCCGGTGGTCGAATCGGGGAAACGACGAATTGTAACGTCCTCGATACAATTTTATAAACGGTGTGCGGGTACTCGAGAAGTCCATCGCCGCCGTCTGATCACGTTTACCCGAAAAATTCGAGCGTGGAAAATAAGCCG
This sequence comes from Schlechtendalia chinensis, assembly GCA_019022885.1. Taxonomy (NCBI): domain Eukaryota; kingdom Metazoa; phylum Arthropoda; class Insecta; order Hemiptera; family Aphididae; genus Schlechtendalia; species Schlechtendalia chinensis. The sequence continues at coordinate 17,320,416 of CM032339.1, read as the reverse complement.
ATGAGCAATGAATAACGGGGAGTTTATCTTAATCCAAAGAACTATTGTAACATGCGAGTACAGGTAATTTATAGTCGCGTTGGTGGACTGAAAAATAATTGGGAAACCCATAGGCCATAATTGGGCGTGTGCTGGCATATTATGTCGAGTGGCGATAAATATCAAATCTATCGTTTCGTCTGTATAACGATGTTAATTTTATATTTCGTCGAATACCGTCCGGCCGCGTTTCTCTTTAAATACAATTAGCACGCTCGAATATTTGAAAAAATAGTCCCCTGCGTCCTCCCCCCTCCCAAAATTCAATAGCTGGTGCCCCATACAGGTGCGGATTCAGATTTATTTAACCTAACGCGAACGTGTGTCTGCGCGTGTATGATATAATTCATACGATATTCCGTTCGATCGATGATCGTCCGATATCATGAAAAATTACCACCGTAACGGTATATATTTGAGTAATACACGGCCTACGGTGGTGAGGTTACGCGCGTGGTACCGCTTAACGGAACCGTTGTTTCGACACTACTGTTATCATACGCGATCAAACGAACGATCGTATCGACCGGGAGTTTTTTGTTTCGTTTAAATACGTTTCGTACGTACGCGCCGTGCCGGTGGCGATTATTATTTACGATGTTGCGACGCCGTCGGTCGGTCGGGGGGGGGAGGGTCAGTGACTGTGGACAACGATCGGCCGTCCCGTCGTCGTGTTTTCAATCGTATGCAAACGCAACGCGCGGGTGATTAGATGTACGTAGATGCATTCGTACACCGTGTCCGACAATAGCATTTGGTGGTCGCGCGTGCGTTTACACTTTGGCAATCACTGCGCGACGACAGACGGCGTCGGCTGCGGCTGCGGCGGCGGCGGCGGCGGCGGCGGCGGAGAGACGACTGGAGGACGGTCGGGATGGAACGCGGCCGCGTGTACGCATTGTGTACGTGCGCGTGTTGTGCGTCGGCGACCGGTCTCCGCGCGCGTGCGTGCGTGCAAGAGAGACGGATACGGAGAAGACCGAAGACGGTGTTTATTGTACGGAAGCGTTCTGGCCGTTCGCCAGGTGCATAAGAATATAATATTATTATATGAAATAATACGCCGTTGTGTACGGAGAGAGGCGGCGTGCGCGTGTAGTCGTTACAGCGTCGCGGGGGGACGTCCAAGTGTCGGATGTCGTGTGTGCGTGTGTGTTTTGATGGGACGCGGGGGCGGCGGTTGTTATACTACCAGGAAGGGGACGACCGCGCGTCGTCGTCGTGACCTTTGCGGTCTTTATCGGCCCCGCGATATTTCCGAGGGATCGATATACACAACACGCACGCGGTCGTCGTCGTCGTCGTCGTCGCCAGAACCGATTTGAATCGCAAATTCCGGGCCGACCCACACTTCCACCCCGTGCCGCGCGTGAAATCCAAAACTCGCGCCGTGGCACGTCTACATTTGCATATACTCGGACGTGAGAAGCATACGCGCGGCCAGACCGACCCTGCGAATTCCGATCACGTCCCCTTTAATACGCCCTTTAATTTCACCAATAACCCGGCGAGTTAATAACATCCCGCGTTCGTCCCGCGCCGCTTTTCTCTTTTTCACGGACCGCGAGAAAAATTACATTTTCATTCCGGTCGGATATCGCATTCCGACCGCATTCCATTTACCGGTTTCTTCTTTTTCTCTCGTGCGTAATATATAACATGTATATATATATAATTATATAGGTATACGTTTTTTTTTTTTTTCGTTTTTCTTATTGTCGTCGTGGGCAATTGCCGATGGCAAACGACGACGAAGGGCGACCACGACAGCCTGTTTACACAAACACGCGCGCGCGCGCATCCGATAATCTGCATTTGTGTACAATAATAACGATAATAAAATAAATATCATTATTGGCTGAGGTTGCGGTGACGTGCGCATATATTATTATGTACGCGCGCGCGTGTACGCGTGTGTGTGTGTGTGTGTGTGTGGAAACGTTTACCGTGGTATACACGCGCGCGCCCGTGTTTACACGCGCGAGGAACAGGCGAAACACAAAACGGGTTTAAATTTACATTACCCTTTTCGAGTGTCGGCAAATATTTGTCGACGGCAACCCATATGGCCGCGTGTCTGCCCTCCCCGCCGCCACGTATTCCCACCCCTCGAAAATACGCGTTTTAGTTTTTTATTTTTTTATGTATTTTTTCACGCCGGAAACGGGGGTTTTTTTTTTTTTCCCATCCGTCCCACCCCCGGTCGGTGAAAGGGTTCGTTATAGACAATAACACGACCTGCCGGCTGACAAATACGCGCGCGCCGCGGGAGTACAACGTGTCATGACGGACACGGTCGCCGCGTTATTCCACCGAATAACAACAAAAAAGAAAACACACAAAATATTTTTAGTACGGGAAAAACCTCCGTGAACGATAAACATCGTGCGTGGCGAACGGACCCGGTCACCGGCAATAAATCGCCACGTACCGCGGTTACCGCAAATTCGCCGCCGACAATCGACACTCGGTAGTGAGGAGGCGCACTTGAAAATAACACGCGTATATTGATCAGCACGTTATTTATTCACTTGCGCCGATGCAAAACCTACAGATTCCCGCCGAGAATTCAACGGTGCCGAAAAGTAGGCTATCATACATTGTACTGCCGAAGGCGCTTGTCGTTTATTTGATCGTGATTACCGTGGTGATGTTGAATAGAACCCGGTCGGCGAAAAGATCGATGCGACAACAATCGATGCGTGCACAAGTTAAACGTCCGACGAAACTTATATTCAGATCCAGGGGCGGACTGGCAGGGCGGGTAAGGGGCCATACCCGCCCAGGCCCTTTAGACATTTTGTGCTTAGGCCTCAAGCTATTTATTTTATTATGGCCTGTTGGCTTACACGAAATAATATACCTAATAGAAAAATTATTACGATATTCTAAACGATTTTTAACACGAGTATTTGTTATCTTTCACGTATCACACCGTAATCGTTGTCAAATGTCGATAACCGAAATCGAAAAATCAAAATTTTTGTGAATTATTTCACACTTTTTAGTTCATTTTTTTCGAAGTCGGTTTTATTTTGATCCAATAATTTTTTTTATGTGATACATTATCAAGTCATTTATTTTATCAAGTCGCTTGTTTGCATTGATTACGTTAGTCTAAGGCCTCCTAAAAACTTACCCGCCTGGGCCTTCAGAGTCTCGGTCCGCCCCTGTTCAGATCAATTGATCAATGAAGATCACACACGTTGAATCCCGGACGTTTTCGTTGTTTCATGCCGCACATCGTTTTGGGCCGATTACCAAACGAACGTCATTGATTTCTGTGCGGAATAAACCCGTAACTGCATACGTACCCCCCGGAACTGCGTTCGTGATCGGTCGGGCACATAGATTTCTGATCTACAAAATCGCCGCGTCGTGTCGTTTCTTTTTTCTACGCGATGTTATTATTCAATCGAACTACGTATCCAACCGCCCGCGCGCTTTGGCCGGCGATTATATTTCCTGACACGCTCGGAGACGTTCGCTTTAATACGCGTACGGTTATAAACGATGTTACGGACGCCGCCGCCGCCGCCGATAAACGCACAGTCACCTTATTGCGGTGTTTTTGATTTTCTTTTTGATGTCCGTGTGCTTTTGAGTTATTTTTAAACGCTCGCCAGACGTCCTCGTTAATTAAAACATGCGCGTATTACACTTCGACGAAATAGTTTATTGCTATAAGGTCATCATCGCCGGTCATTTAATGAATAATTACATTTATTATCGGCAATACGACGACTATACATATATGTTAGTTATAAAATCGTTAGGTAAAAAGTAAAACGTTCGAAACAAACAAAAAAAAATAAAAAAAAAAAAATACTAGACCGGTATTAATTGTTATTAATCATTGATGTTCGGAAAACACTTAAGTCTGTCGTTGAAATAATTTTATGTAAATATGTTGTTATTGTCAGATCTGGGAGTACGATTATTTTTGTTTTTTTAGGTACGTTGTTCAAATCAAATATTAAAATCGGAAATACGTACATGTTATAGCAGTCGGCGGCACGGGCGTTTCTTGTCGACTAAATTCCTTTGCTTATAATCAATTGGAAAACGTGAAAAACAACCGAGAACGATCGGTCATGATTTTGTTTTTTCTCCATCGGTAACGACCGCGGCGGGCGGATATGTTTGATTATTACGATGTACGTTAACGCGTTGCACGGATTACGGATATAAAATTATTCGTAATAATAATAATAATAATAATAATAATATAACGTTACAAGTAAATTGTTTGGGAAAAGGCGCGTTTGAAAACCGCCGTATTGGAATGATGTTGTAAAACGTATTACGGACGCGTCCGTTCTTCGAGATCGTTAAACGAAGAACGCGGACTCGGCGGTGGCGCGATAAGCGGATATTTATTTTTTCGTACAGCGTTGTAAAAAAACGTACGTCCAATATATTATCCGCGGAGTCCCGTGAACGGCGAGAGAATAAAAAATAAAATAAAATAAGAATCTATTTATAAAGTTATACATATACATGTATATATATATTTATACGTACAAATTTATTTATATATATATACAATATACATCGTGTTCGTTGTAATACTTGTGTAGTTAATTAATTACGTGGCAACGTTCTGCACCTCTGTAGGAGATTCACACGCAACCGAGAAATTATTATTGTAGTAGAATCTGGCGGTCTCCCATATTATCACACACACATGCACGCGCACGCGCGACGCCTCACGCCGAGGTTTATATTTTTAGTCGTCGGTTTATTATTATTATTATACGGGTTTTTTTTTTTTTTTTGTTGTTCGTTCAGTATAAACAAAACAGTTGAACATAATAATAAAAATAAATAAAATATATATATAAAAAAAAAAGAAGAAAAATAACCCGAGTAGAAAAAAAAACACACACACGCACACGTACATGTTGTACAGTATATACACGTATATATCTCATTAGACACATTATCACGTTTCCCTTTTGGCCTTCTCTCCGTCGTTCGTCGGGCCGTCTCTACGGTCCACGGAGTTATAATAATAACGTCGGACATAATCTCCTCCGGGCGCATCGGGCCGTGAAACCGAACGGATAAACACGATTTTTACCCTCGATAAACAACCGGCATGGCCGCCGCGCCCGCCGCCACCCGCTGTTTATCATAACCCGAATAATATTAACATGCACGTGTATAACGGGGAAACGTGCCCGGCCGGAGGGAAATAAAATAAAATACTTAAAATCCCAAAAAGGGAAGAGCGGCGAATCGATTTCATTGTGTTCCGTCGCGCCGTCGGCATACGGAAAACGAGCGTCCGATCCGGTCGGCGTGTCGTGCGGTGCGATATCCGTCGTAACGGGTTTGTCGTACGTGTGGCGTACGAATCACGCGCACCGAACGTATCGTGTTTGTACGACGACGTATAAATTTCACCGCGGACATTCCACGGACGCCGGTTCAATTACACTAAACATTTCCATCCGCTCACCTCTCCCCGCGCTATACACGTCGCGGTCGCCTTCTTTTCTCTCCGTCGAAATCCCCCGCCCGTCCGTAGTCGTCGTCATCGTCGTCGTCGTTCACGGTCGAACGGACAAACAGTTGTTTTTAAGGTCGCGTCTAACCACGAACAGTTGTGAAACGCGTTTTTCAAATACGCGCGCACCGAAAGAAAAATAAAAATTAAATAAAAAACAACGAGCGCGCGTCGCCCGACGGTTTTTACGGTGTCCGCTGTCGTCCGTATGTCATCGAACGTTGAATTTTCACGGACGACTAAACGTCCCCGGGCACGGCGGTGGGAACGAAACCGACCATCTGCCCGCGTTTTTCTCCGTAAACGTTTTCGATGGTTAGGAGGCGGTCATCGGGTTTGTTTTTTGGTTTTTTCTTCTTCCATACCGCGAACAATAACCGAACAAAGACGCCGTACGACAACTAAAATAGCAAAACGTTTGATATTGATAACGAACGACACGTGTGTTCGACGAGCCGTTAAAAAACATCGTACGCGCTACGGTGTGCAACCGATTAGGCATGTTCTGATCGTCGGTGGACGGAGTCGGGGGTACGACCAGGAAAGCGGGAAAACGGCAATTATGATTACGTGCTGTTCGTTTACATTCAAAAACTCTTTTGTTGATATCGCAGGGAGCCGAGCGGGTTATATAATAATAATCGGGGAAAAAACGAAGAGAAGGCAAACAATACCGTTCGTTACGTTTTAATACCTATTCAGATTGATGTTTAGCGTGTTCGAGTTTCAAGACACTCGCGCACCAACAAAACAATCACGACAACAATAAAACCATTACACGAAATATAAATATTTATACGAATTAATTTTTTGGCGTGCATATTTTTCGTTTCCCGATGCATAAGACCATTATGACACGGACGAGTGTCGTTGAAACGCAAATAGATATTTACGTTTAAATGTTTATAAATCTCCTCGCCGTGGACTATTTCCGAATCGTGAACAATCTCAATTATTTGTTAACGTTCTCGACGTTACACGTTTCAGCTCTAAACGGTCGGGACTGTCGTCGTAGAAAGGCGGATACGTCCCGTTTATCAATACGCGCTGCACACCGAGTCTGGCGGTAAACAGACAACTCTCGACGTTCGATAACCCTACATGGATCCCTGAATCATGCCGGCGAATATAACAGATTTGTTTTTTCGTGGCCCCGTGGTCGCGCTCTTTTGTTGGGGTGGGTTGTTTTTTTTTTTTTCAAAAGGAAACCATTGTGGTAAACGGCATTCGTACGGTGCACCAGATTAAAGGCGCATTTCTGTCGCATTGTTGTCCGTTTAGGTACACGTGGAACCCAACCCGCGCATGTTTTTCAAAGTGTGCCACGTCCTTAGATCGGTCACGACGGTAAACGGTTCACATTTGTCGATACGTTTTCAACGTGCAACGACTAGTATAGGAACGCGATTCACAAAATGTATGAAAACCACAGAGGAATCGCGTACGCGTCTAACTCGATGTTTCATTTCCAATTATTCATGTGATTTAGTGGTTCTTAAATTTCATTAAAGTTTAGCTGTGGACCGTGGCGTTGCCGCATAATCGTTTACAGACGCGGGGCAAATTTTCTATCCGCATTGTTGTCCGTTTAAACAGAGCCACGACTAACCGCACACATTTTTTTTTTTCTAAATCCCCATAAAATACTCGCAAACACGTTCGATTTTTATCTGCTGTAAACACATAAAAATATAGGAGAAAACAGCACGCTTTTTAGGTTTATTTGTACATAAAAACGAATAAGTATTTACGTACACTGTCGTCCGGTAATAAAATACCATCTATTGTTATATTTTGTTGTTAAGATTTTATCTGTTTGCTTATTGATCATATTTATACTGATACCAACAAGTACGAATCATAACATCCATACGACTGATTTTATATATTCTCTTAATAGAATAAACCAAAGTGGTCGGACGATTGTTATTCAATAGTAATAATCAACTAGCGCAGTGAAGTGTTTTTTATGTGATAGATAATAATAATTTTCAATTACATAATGGACGTTAAAACAATTCATGTTATTAATGGGGACTGAGGGAGTAAGTGTTTGGTAGTCGATAATTATTAAGTGCTTAAAAAAGTGGAAACATAGTTTGGCTGTGTTTTATAAAATAAATTGTACATCCACGGTTAAGACGTGTAGCGATTAGAAATGAACACTAACAAATCGGTGGTCTCGTACTTCAAATGTACTAATTTATAAGATAATAAATAATAATAACATTCATTAGACATCGTGAAAAATAATAGCATTTAAAAACTGAGATTGTATATAACTTTATATTGGTTAAGTATCGCTATGTCACCAAGAAAGTGTAACGTTATGTTTTTATTTTTTATTTTTTTCACAAAGACATAATTATATAAAATGTGTGCTTTCGTGTAATATTTATTGCAAACCAAAAACACTGTTTTAACCTTTGTAAGGTTAAATATACGTTATTCAGAGAAGGTTTTTGACCATTTGAATAATATTGACCGCAGTTTGAGAGCAATTATCTGATATGTTAGGAATATTCGGAATAAAGAAGTATTAATTTCAGTGATTGTTACGATTATATTGCCTGTTAATTAATAAATAAAAGTCACTCGCAAGATCAAGAAATGTGAAATACGTTTAATTAATAATCAGCTTATAATAGGCGGTTCCGACGGAGTCCAGTTAGTTTGGCTAGGTGGTATTCGCGGAGAACTCGTCCCTTACAAAGTGTGTATTGATTACAAGGTTTTACATTGATTACTGATAAAGGGGGAAATGTCACTGGTCAGCATTACACTACATACACCTATAGATGTATACACATATACATATTATGGTATATTATACCCATGTGTACTATGTGCCGAGGCCGTTACATCTTTTAAGGTGTATGAATAAGTTTTATATTATCGGTTTAGGAACATTTTACATTTATATTGAAGTTAGTAATAATCTAATCAATATCATCAACATAGAAATCTGATTTTCAATAATAAAAAATGGTTTTTTTTTAAAATTGTATAACATTTATCATTTATATTAAAATGTAAAAATAAAGAATTTGTCGATTTTTAACGCCCTCTTGAACCGTCTAATTGCCTCCACCCCACGGAATGCCGATGTTGTGGACCTAATTGCGCTACTGTTCTAGAATAACGCCACACTACACGCTTGTTATTTTAACCAAAACAAAAACAAAAAAAGGAAAATAATGGGCGTGGGAAAGATTACAGAACGGCTCACTTGTTTAGTGAAGTTAATTAAGTTTTTAACTCGAGATTGACCTCGTCGACAGTTTTATCAATTATCATCCGTGCGCTAAAATAATAATATAAACAAATTTTTCCTAAACTCAATTATATACAGTATTTCATGTTTCAGTGAACACTTATAATTATATAAAATGACTACAAACTGTAATCGTAAAAAATATAAACATTACAATATTTACATACTTTTGAATCGGTAATTTGTTTTAAAATAAAAAATAATAGGTACCTGTTGCAATAACATTGTTGTTAACATTTTCGAATAATATTAAATAACTATTTTTACTCATTATAATCGCCATTACTCACGTGTTTTCCTTGAAGGTGTCTACTTAATTTCGTCATATATCCTAAACGGTTGTCAGTTATGATAGTATATACCTTTTTTTTCTTTCGAAAACACAGACCCGGGTGATGCAAGTTAAAGCAAGTCATCCTGATTGATTGTAATGTAAATTAATAATGTCTGAAAAAAAAATAATTGGAGCCTCCAACAGGAATCAAATGGACGATGTCTTCTGGTCCGAATTGAAGATTCGATAAATATAATATCAAATAGCTTTGAAAATAACATTTTACTGAACGACTATGGAACGTACCGTAAATTCGTCGTCGGCGTTTCACGCACTAGGTTATCGTAGATTTAAAGTAAATAATAATTGCATTCATTATTAGCTATTACAACGGTCGTATTACTACGCCGTGCCAGTCGGTCGTTTTTCATAAAATAAAAACCCCGACGAATTGTCCGCGTTCGATTGTGTATACGGACACGGCGTGGGGTCGCCGCGCTTTAAGTTCACACGCACGTCACGCTCGGCACGACATATTTTTATTTTTTTTCCTTACGATTTTATTTTTTCTTGTGTTTCTCTCGTTTCGTGTTTTTTTTTTTTCATTTTCATATACATTATTAATCGACGGCGGTGGCGGCGGCGGCGGGACGTTAAAAACGCATTCACGAGATGAGTAATAGGGTGTCGGGAGGTAAATACGGTTACACGGGCATTGCCAATACGGCGGTCTGTGGCCGGCGAGCGAGCGGCGGCGTCGGCGAGCGGGGCGGCGTACTGTACAGGACGACTGCGGTGCGGGGACGAAAGAGGTTCGGGTCGGTTTTACAGCCGTCCTTACACTAATTATCCGACGGAGTTAAGTGGCAACGTGTGGGCGTGAGAGTAATCTCCGACCCGACGCGCCCGTCTGCCGCCGCCCGCGGGCGACTCGTACGTACACGACTACATAGTTGCCGCCGCCGCCAAGTCGTGTGTGTGTACGCATGTGTATACACGTTTCCGTGATATAAATTACACATCCCGACGACTTATTGTTCCTTTTATTATCGTGTTATTATTATTATTATCATTATTATTATTATCATCATCATCATCGTCGTCGTCGTCTTCGGTCGTTCGTGCTTGGTCGTCGTACGTTTCCGTTCAAAATACCACGCAGCGTGCGCTTGTGCGATGTATACGTCGCGTGGTTTACGATATATATATATATTACAAAGCAATAAGTAATAACAACGTACGAAAAAAAAATAACGATAATAACGAGAAACGGCTTGCAGGCGGCCGCAGAGTTGCGGTTTTCTATTTTTTTTTTAAATATTTCAATATACGTATGTATTGAAAACGTGCCCCCAACATAAAAGACAGTATTTTCGGGGTCCAACCCCCTCCGAATCTTTTTAATAGTTATAATAGATTCGAACGTATCAAACTGAATTATTGAGACGAAGACACACTATTTACATTATGTCGGTTCGCATTCAGGCACAACGTTATCGTACACGAAATAATCTAACGGTTGAAAATATATGATTAAGTCTCAAATCCCCCCCCCCCCCCGAAAATGTGTTCCTGTTACGTGTGCCGTAACGAGAACGACCGTGCAAATGCACACGACGTAGGCATTTCGCTTAAGCAGCACCACCACTAATCCTGCGCCCACTAGCACACGTCGCCGCCGCCGCCGGTCCGAATAATAAATCACGAAATACACGCATCCTTTTCTGTCCCCTCCGTTTCTCGTCGTCGTCGTCGTCGTCGTCGCGGGGTTACTTGTACGCGTTCGCATGTGTACAACGATGTATATATACGAAAAAGGACTCGTGTGCCGTAAATCGTGTGCAGCGTCTAAGACGAGTAGTAGTCACGGCAATACACAATATGTTACATTGGGTACGAACGCGCGGGATCGACGAATAAACGGGTGGGCCGGGTGTGTGGTCCGTGCCGAAGAGGGGGTATGAAATGTACGAACAGAGGCGGTTACGTGTCCGGTTGTGGTATGAGAAGAAGAGAAAAAAGAAACCGCTTATAGACCCACATATCGATACGCGCATCGAGAAGGTATTTACACACCGCACGCACGTGATATCGTTAAAAACAACACGTTCTTTTTTTTTCTTTCGTTTTACTTATCATTATTATTATTATTATTATTATTATTTCATTTCGCGTGTATATTTATTTTTTTTTTTTTTTATACGACTTCCAGATTGTAAAATTCATTAAGTCCATTACCGAGCGCGTTCTCGTTTTAATTATTTCGCTTTCCGAGTCGTTAAAGCGCGTTCTTTGTGTGAAAAAGGGGGACGCAAAGGCCGGGCGGTGACGGCGGCGGCGGCGTCGCGGGCCGAGGGGGCCGCCGGGTGTAAAGTTGAAAGTAATTGGGCGACGCCCGGAGCTTTAGACGTCTTCGCTTTTTCTTGCTCCGCTACCCGCCGCCCGCCCGGCCGTCGTTTTTCTTTATTTTTTCTCTCTCCCCTTCGCGTACACACACACACGTATACGTATTCCCTCTCGGGCCGGCGCGACGTCGCGGGAAAAGAGAGCGCCGAGAGACACGGTCCGCGGAGTGCGGCGCGACAGGGTCGAATTCAATAAATACAAGCGCCGCGCACACGCGTTACGCGCCATTGCTGCGACGCGGCAATACCGCTCCCGGGCTCCGTGCGCGCAATAAACTTTTCGTGTTCATATCTCGTGAAAGTTTTTTCTCGCCGCCGAAACGGAAGCGCGTGTACTCTCGCTTTCCCGTAATTTATCTAATAAACGACTTTTCGGACGAAGAAAATCGGTCGCGGGGAGCGGCGAAAACAAAAACCAAAAAAAAAGAGAAGAGAAGGAAAGAAACTCTCGCGCAGCACCGATCCAATCCATTATCCCTCGCGACGCGTGTGTGCGTCCGCGCGGCGGAAATTAAAACAAAAGTTTGACACTAACGGAAATTTATCGGCCGTAACGAGATTGGCAAACGCAATTATCGTCGCGCGTGTAACGCCCGGTCGCCACTTTTGTAACGCGTGGTTTGGCGACGCGCGCGAATTTTCAAACGAAGACGGTAAACGCATTAAACACTGCACGTGATATAAAACGTTATATATATAACGGCAGCGAGCGAACGGTGGACGGGCGGGGGGAAATAAACGAAATGATTAAAATTCGTTTCGAATGCAACAGTTTCCCCGGTCGCATCGCGCGCGCGGGTAGTTAAAAAAACCCCCGGGGCCGATTTGTGCGCACACGTTAGTCGGGCGCGGGAACGCGTGTCCGCGCGCGCGTGTTAGCGCGGAGCGGTCGGTCGGTCGGCGACGGCGTACAATATTGATTGGTGTCGCGGGGGAACGACGCGATTCGCGGAGAGGTGGGATGGGTTCGAGGAAGGTTTTCGCGAGCGCGACGGCGGCGTCGGTTTATGATATAATGACGCGGAGGGTGCCACTTTACCCGCGGGTCATTATTAACGACGGCGCGCGTGCGAGCGGATAGGGCGGGCAGGGCGGGCAGGGCGGGTGGCGACACGGCGCGACGACCGTGCGACGAGCGGAGCATGGTCGGCGGGTCGTTTCGAACGTTACACGTGTCCCCGGATGATCCCGCCGATCGGGGTGCGGTCTCGCGTACGAGACGACGGCTTTATTCGACGCGGCGCGCAAACCTTATTATACGTATGTCCGAGTGTGCCGCGCCGCGTGTACGAGGGTACGATATTAAGGGTCGTTGACGGGGGCGCGCGTGTTTGTCGTGTCGTCTCTCTTTTTTGTTTTTACCGTGTTTTCTATTCATTTTTTTTAACTCGCGCGCGACCGTCGAGAAAAGCGCTAACCATAACCCGTCGACGACGGGACGAAATCGACGCGTTACCGTTCTGGTCGTCGTGGTACCCTCGCCACTCGGTCCACCTAAAAGCACGACCATAATCGATCGTGGTATTCGTGTGACATCTGTGCACGATCGTTACAATAATATATGATAATGCGCGCGCGCGCGCACACGTACGCTTACGTCGTCGTCGTCGTCGTCGTTATATTATATAGAGTAAATTTTTTTCCACGAGCCGCAACGACGCGCACGACGACCGCTGCCGCCGTGCACAAAGCACACAATTAGCCGATTCCACGTGCGTGTGTGTGTTTGCTTAGCAGATAACTACTATTATATCGCGTGGTTTCCGTTAGGTTATATATCGTGTTATATTTGTTCGGCGCGTGTACCAGTCGGCGGAAGCGAACGGGGACGACGACGACGGAACGATTTTATTTTGCGTCGCGTTAGTCTCCCTACGCGTATACATTTTTTTTTTTTTTTTTCGGTTTCCCCAAATACGGCGTTAAGCGTAATGACGTGTACGTATTACGAAGTAAAACGAAGACTTTTCGACTCGCGTCTCGGTAAGTCTGAGACGTTGCACGTTTACGGACACGAGCGAGACGACGTTCACACACACACACACACGACTGCCGGTTTAATTCGCTGGAAATATACGTCATTACTATTAATAACGCAACCGTGATTTTTAAAAGTACCGCCGTCTCCACCGCGCCCCAATCCCGATCTTGGTTAGTCGTCGTTCCGCCACAACGGGCCGCCGACTATATTATTATTATTATTATTGTGATAATAACATTATATCGCCGTACCGTGAAGCAATGAAAATAAAATAAAATAAAAACACACGAAATATTAAACACAGTCCAAGGCTCCTCTTCCATTAAACGGGAGTATTGTCATCAATTTCGTAATAAGCGCGCGCGGTGGGCGGCGAAACAGAAACAGAAAAAAATATATATAAAAATAATAATCGTATAATAACGAACGCGTCGTTTTTTTTATACACGAGGGCATGAAAATATATTAATATCATACCGTATCAAAAATATCATCTCGTATTGTTTTCGATCAAACGCGAGACACTGGACGACGGGACCGTGTAAAAACGTACGCGTATGTGTGCGCGCGTGTTGTGTTCCCGTCGTCCGTATGATAATAAATAATAATAAATAATAAATAATAAATAATGTATAATTAATATTATATCGACGACGATACGGTTGCGCGGCGCGTTTATTTTACGACGTAACGTGTTCACCGCGTACACGTGATATTGTTATTATATTTTCGGTATTATTACGTTCTAATACTGTCCTACCCGTATAATCATATACAATTTATTTAATTCCAAAAAATAAAAAAAAATAAAATAAAAACACGGTTTTGTTGTCACACTCCATACGACTACGGTGGGTGTCCCTTTTAGATATAGCACGAGATAATCCGATTGTGTCGCGGGACTGAAAAAAAAAAGGTTGAAACGCTCCGTTCTGGTGCGGGGTTTGCGGGAAGGGTGGACGAAACCAGGTAAAAGTTTTTTTCGTTATTTTTTGCCCTTCCACACTACTACTACTACTACTACAGTATTACTACTACTACTACTACTACTACTACTACTACTACTACTACTACTACTACTACTACTACATCGGCGTCGTCGCCACTCGTTCGGTCGTTCGGTTGGCGAGAGAGCGAGCGAGCTGGCGTGAGTGAGTGAGAAAGAGAACAAAAAAAAAATATATAAAACATTTTTCCTTTTAAATTTTTAATATTCCGTTTGGCGAACGGCTCCACGTGGAGCCGACCGGTTGCTACGCGACAACGGTTCGGCGGACGGACGCCGGTTGGACGACGGTGCGTTGCGATTGGCCGGCCGCTCATTGCGGGCCGACGCCCCGACGCTCGCCCGTTGGCCGCTCGCGCCCGTGCGCTCCACGTGGAGCCGCCGACTGGTAAACGCGAGCGGAGAGAAAAAAAAAAAAAAAAAACGAGTAAAAACCGTACGGGGCCCGCCGCCGCTTGCGTGTTGGGGTTTTGCTCGGGGGTCGGCGGAGCGATACTGGTAATCAGAAGGGACCGAACAGCCGATGCGGTCTGGACGGGAAGAGGGATGTCGGCGGCGGCGGCGGCGGAGGGACGGCTCGAATGCGGCTGCCATATTTGTGCAAACTACCGGAGAGCTTTGCCGCGCGTGCGGGGGGAACGATGAAATCAGTGGAGTGACGGTGACGATGCGGCCGGAACGTTGCGGAGGGGTTCGCGCGGGGGAACTTTTCAAACCCTTCTGATCCGGCCGGGCCGGCGGACGGGTGAAAGAGCGGGCGAGAAACAGTGGGTGCGCGGCGCGGGGCGGCGGGGCGGCGCGCGTCGCGGGTGTGTGTGTGTGTGTGTGTGCGTGCGCGTGTGTACACGAACGAGAAAGAGAAAAAGGAGAGAGAGCGAGAGAGAAAAAAAGAATAAAATTGAAGAGACCTTTTGTGTTATTGGAAAAAGAAGCAAGAGGGTTTTTACTCTAGTGTAAAGAGTGGGCGGCCATTTTGTGAAAAGGTCTTTTTTCAATGTTCTCTGGTCCCTCTGTATATACACACGCACACGTAGTACAAACACACACACACACACACAAATACACGCGCCCCGCGCGCGCGCGCACATCGTGCACACGTCTTCCACGGGTTTTAGGTTCGATTTTTTCTGGACCCCGCCGCCAACGCCGTCGCTGGCCCCCACCCCGGCACCGCGCCGCACGACCCGGCGATCGTTTTGTTTACTGCCGGTCCGGCGGGGAGCGGAGAACCATCAGCCTTGCGTGCGTTTGCGTGCGTGTGCGTGTGCGTGTGTGCGCGCGTATACGTGTGCGACGGGCGCGCGGGGCGATGAGGCGGCGGGGCGTCCGTGTTCACACACCGGCTCAGTCGACGGCTCCTCTTCAGTGTTTCGTCGGTCTTCGTGTCGTGTCGTTTTGTGTTGCCGCGTGCTCGTTACCGCTCTCGCGCTCTCTCTCTCTTAACCGCTCTCTCTCTCTTTCTCTCTCTCACTCTCACTCTCTCTCTCTCACTCTCGCGGGCGCGCGCGCGCGCGCATACACACAAATCGCGTAGCACACGCCGTCGATGATCGTCGAGGCAAAAGTCCGTGCGCCGTCGATAACGACGTTTTATCGTTCCGCCGACTTATTCGCGCGTTCGCCGTCGTCCTAATTCCGTTCGGTCGTTTTTGTGTTTGTCCGCAGTAACTCCGTGCGGAGTGGCGTTTCCGCTGTCGTTTACAGTTCGTCGGTCTCGTGTCCGCGCCGTCTCGTGATATCGCGCAATTGTATTTGTTCTCGTGTCAACAACGACCGGTAAGATCGCGTTGTCTTACCGACTTTTTCCTCACCCGTCCGTCGCGTTCGCTCCGTGCTTTCTCCAAAAAAAGTCAGTCGCGTCCGACGCGTGCCGTCGTACGATTCCGCCCGTCCGTCCGTCCGTCCGTCGTCTTTAATACCGTCGAGTGACATTTGATTCGGCGGCCATGAGCTGCTAACACGTCATGTACGCCGCAGCCACAATGAACGCAGCAGCTGTAGCGGCCGCTGCCCGGCACCCGGTAAGCGTTTTTTTTTGTTGTTGGTTTCTTTTCGTTTTCAAACGCGACACGTACGTTGACACGGCACAACGCGTTTGTCGACGTCCCGGATTCGTCGTCGATTCCCGGCGGAATATTTTAACAATCGTCCACGCCACGCCGCAGCCCGGCGCGTGCACACCTTCGGCGCCATCGGCACATTTCCACGGCTATTCGAGATAACACGACGGTGTGCCGCTGGCGTACCTTAGCCGTACGATAACGCGCGCGCGTAACAACGAACGTCTATTGCGTCGCGCGTCGCGTTTACTGCGGACCACGGAATTCCTAACCGTCGCCAAACATTTGGGCACCACTGGGAGCCGGGCGGACCGCCCGCTAACCCTCGGGACCCCACACCGGTTTCTCGTGCGAACCCGGCGCGGCTCGCACGCACGCACACAATGGGCACCCCCCGGAGGTGCATAGGTTGAATTTGTAATAAAAACGTGTCCGTGTATAATAATAATAATAATAATATGGCCGTGCTCGGTACAACAACGATGACGCGTTCTGGCTCGTTCCGTTCTTGTGTGTACGCGGCGAGTGTGCGTGCAATGGATAATGAAACGCGAAAGAAAAAAAAAAAAATCCCGTGGGGGGTGGGGGGGACGGAAAATTGACGTTTTCGAATAGCGGGATTTTTTTTTTATTTTTTTGAGCACGTTATAAATAAATTTTAATGGTACTCGACGAACGGCGGCGGCGGCGACGGTTTAAACGGCGGTGGCGTGCTCTCTCGTCATCGTAATCTTTGTGTGTGTGTGTGTGCCCGAGTGTTTCGAGTTGTTGCTCTCGGGGTTTCGCCGCCGCCGCCGCTAATTATAGTCATGACAACCGCGACGACGAGTGTTGTTCGTCTTCATCGTCCGAAGAAATAACAACGCGGTAGGTGGAAAACACGACGTTATTATTATTACGCGTGCACGCCGTCAAAGTCGAACGCGTTTCGGTGAATTCTCATCCCCCCGGTTTCTGTTTGTTTTTTTGTGTTTTTTTTTTTTGAAATCCCGGCCGATCGAGTACGTCGTACGTAAAACGTAACGATGTTCCGGTGCGTGCGCGGCGTTCGCCGACAATCGTCGCGGTAGTGATAACATCGTGGGTTCACCTCTTCGCCGCCGCCGCCATCCGTTCACCCCACGGTTCTACTAACCCGGTGCGCCACCAACGGAGGGGCGAATGAGTTCCTCGCGATTTGATTAATTCGTTCGCGCGGCGTTCCTTCTCGTCGACTAGCCTCCCCCACGTATTCGTACGCACACATAACCGCCGTAGCGACGTATTTCGAAATGGGCGGCGTGGGTCAAAGCCACACGATTGTGATTTATTTTTATTTTTATAACGATTGTTTGGACTTAAATGTTTTAATTTAATGTCGTTCGTTTCGACAAATTACTATCGAACGAACCGATAAGGACTAAGAGATCCGTAGCACATTTTTCAAACGCATTAAAATAAACAATGTAAATACGTTGGCAACGGGCTACGCCGCTGACCGTCATTCTCGTCGTTCGTATTGTTTTCGAATTTCTCGCACGTAGCCGCCGGTATGTCACGACGTATCGACGACGACACAGAGCAGCCGCCGACGACCGAAACCCGAGCGCGCGCGCGTTTACCGATGCGAATCTCGTCCGTCCGCAAACAATGCGCGTGACACCACGTCGAATGACAATCGCGTGTGTGTGTAAACGTGTTGTAGTCGATACCTCTCCGACGAAAAATTTAAAAATGAAAAAAACCACGCGTTGGTTACGGGTTGTGAACTTTGAGATAATTATACCGTGGATCCGTCGCCGCCGCCGCCGTTTCGATCCATTGGCCCCGAACCACCGTGACAGAGTCGCGTCCGTTCCCGTTTTTATTATTGTTTTTATTGTCCGTAACTCTCTTTAAGTTCGTTATCGAAATTAACGATTGCTCGTACTCTCTCCGCCCGGCAACATAGCTCGGCAACGGTGTGTAAACGTCGCGTCTATTCTGAGAGCGTTTCTCACGGTGTAATTTATCGCCTGCCGTCGAGTCTCGACCCGGAGGCGGAGGAGGAGAAGAAAAGAAGGTTGGTTTTTCTTATTTCGGGTTACTGCTGTCACGGACCACGGGCGAAACCAAAAAAAAAAAACGGAAGAGAGTACAATAAACTCTCCGCTCGTCGCGGCGAACGACGTGCGTTCTCGGTGTGGTATTCCTCGTCGGCGACGATAACATTCTTACTTACGTTCGTATTGTCATTTCGTGTGTTGCAGTTCTCGATCGCACAGCGACGAAACAAATCGATCATAAATCCTCCCCTTTTTTATTTACAACTTCCTCCCGCCCGCCGTCCACGACTGCCGGTGCGTATATGCCACAACGACCTCCGGACCGGGGGTTATATTATTATTATATGTGTACCGGGGGTGGGAGAGAGGGGTAGCCCTCGTGCAGTCTTAACGCCTCCTTCCTTCCGCCGGTCGCAAAAACGCCGTCACGCAAATGGCTCAAGCGTTTGTACACGGTATATATATATACGTACAAAATAAATTACGTACACCGCAGTTAATATCTGTCCGGAATATGTCCAATTATTGTCATTATTATTTTCCCTTTTTTTTTTTACTTTTTACTTTTACCTCACGCCACAGTGAGACGGAGATCTGTTTTGTACGTCCCGTGCATTCGAGTTCGTCTCCTCGTATATTGTTATTGTTATAACACAACATAGATATATTGTATAGGTTAGGTTAGTGGTATGGGAAGAAAAAGTCTCGGACGTGTATATATATATAGAGAGAGAGAGAGACGGTGTTTTTTTTTTTTTGTCGCTTTTTAACTGCAGCGGTCGTGACGATATAACGCGGATCCCCGGTATTTGTGTTGCAAGAAACACGAACGGAATATAGTAGTGGAGTGTATTATATTATATATTGTATTACGTTGTACAGCGTCGGACCCGACGCCGAGAGCATCCCTTTTCTTTTCCCCCCCCCACCCGTCTTGTATGAACTCGTGGAACGAATATATTATCATTATATACGGCCAGGAATAATCGGCCGTATAAAATCTTTGTGTGTGCATGCGCGTGTTTGGGGGGGGGGGGGGAATAGAAATCGAACCTATAATGGTTGGTGTGTGCCTACGTTCTGTCAAAGAAAAAGTCGTTGTCGCTCCCTTGCTGTTTAACCTGACCCCTCCCGGCTCCCCTATATCCCCTAGCCGGTATCACACGGCCGTGTGGTAGTCTGTTGTGCTCCGCGTACCTTCGTATGTTCCATGAGTGTCGTCGTCCCTGCCGGCATCATCGCCACCACCTGCTCGACGCGAAAAATAATAATCCCTGGAAGGATGTCCGGATTAGTCATTATCCGTGCGTATAATTATTATTTTTTTTTTTTTTCCGAAGGGGGTGTATCGTTAAGTCACGCCCCTTGTTATTATCTTATCGGTCTGTACGAAATTACAAGGTACACGAGTTGATTTTACCTCAGGCTTGCATAACCGGCCTGTGTTTTTTTTTTTGAACGACCATAACATAATAAATATTATAGTAAATGTTGTGTGTGTGTGTGTGTGTGTTAGACTCGTGTTTCACGCTATCAGATGTCGAGAGATATCTCGATGGTAATAGGCAACTAAATCTACACTGGCGTGTTTTAAACGTGATAAAAAAATAAAAAAAAAATGACACGTTAGTACTTATATTATATTTATAATATTACGTTATGTGCACTCGCGGTTAAGGATAATAATAATAATAATAATAATATATATAATAAAACGAGAGAATTTCACAGGTGTGCCTGCAGACACAAACTGCCGAGGAAACCGGTCCGAAGTAATAACTGCGCGATAGTCATAATTATTGTTGAGAGGCGTACGAAAAAACATTAAACCCGCCGCCGGTCGTCGGCCTTCAGGCCAGTAGCTACTGTGTGTGCGAAGTCTATACTACACGTTGGTAAAGAATATATAAAAAAAGAACTCGTCTGTGTATGTACTCGTTTCCCCCTATGGGTCCGCTGACGTTATATATATATATATACACTTATATTACTTGTACATATTTGTAGAGAAATTCT
Source organism: Schlechtendalia chinensis (assembly GCA_019022885.1). Classification (NCBI taxonomy): domain Eukaryota; kingdom Metazoa; phylum Arthropoda; class Insecta; order Hemiptera; family Aphididae; genus Schlechtendalia; species Schlechtendalia chinensis. The sequence goes on along the minus strand of CM032339.1, from coordinate 17,299,825 downwards.
CGGTTGATTGCTTCCTTTTTGTTCGACGACGAGTACGTCGTGTAGTATACACACACACACACACACACACGTATATATATATATAGGCATTTAAAATCAGGTGTACCGCGTGTCTTACGAATCGATATTGTTATTCCGTAAGAAAATCCAATTCGTTCTCGCGTACACACGTATCGAACAAGTCCTCGAGTTTGATTTATTTTTAACGTGTTGGTTTACATTCTCTACACGCATCACGCGTTATAAATAAATAATGTTAGCGTTTGGACTAATCGTGGTGACACGGTTGAACGTTTTATTTCACGTGGTCGTTTGTGATGGGAGTTGTTGCGAGGGGCAGGCGATGAGACGAAACACCACCAACACCCCGTGCGAGTGTATTTAAACGTTCTTTGATTTTTTTCTCGATGTATTTTCCCGTTGAAAGTTCAGTTCGTATATATTAAAATAATACTCGTTTTACTCGTTTCGCACGCGCGTGCAATTGCTCATACGATCGTAATATATTATGCACTCTTGTGCGTGTGTGTGCGTGTGTACACCGGCGCGCGTATATGATTATATAATATACTTACTCGACTAAGTACTGTGTGTGTGTGTGTGTGCCACCTACTACTATATGTGTGTACTGCGTTTTCAAGAGCCTACTCGAAAACGTGGAGAAAAAAAAATATGTATACATATACGTATATATAGAAAAATCGCTCGCATCAACCCTCTTCACTTGTATAGAATTCGTCGGCACCCGTTCATCGTCGCACAGTCGTTTGTTTGCGCACATCGTACACGTATACACACCAATATGTTAACCCTTCCGCAGCCCGATATGACGTCGTGACGTGTCTCGTTCCCGTGCACCGCGGTCAGGTTAAATATACGTGTTATATCCGTACGCGCGTGTACCGCATACCGAAAAGATAATATTACTGGCCTAACCTATAGTACGGACTCGGGAAATATATATATATAATTGATCGTAAAAATATAAAAATATGATTAACGTTAACGCACGCGCGCCCGTACACGATACGTCGAGACCGAGTTGGGTTTCGTGACTGACCTGCGGTCAATGCACGTGCGTCTGTATATTGCGTATATATCGTGTACACGTGTGTTGGTGGTACAAGCCGTATTATAACATTACATGCATACATACATATATAGACGATGAAAACGTGGATTATTTTTTTTTTTTGACGGCGGGAAGAAAGAGTGAGGGAATGTGGGAGGGAGAGTCGATTGTGCCTGTTGCGGTCTCTCCCGTCGCGAACGCACTATCCAGTACGGGGTGTGAGTGGCAGGGAATAATTAGCGCCGTACTAACTGCAGCAGCAGCAGCAGCAGCAGCAGAAGCAGTAGTAGTAGTAGTAGCACTGTAGTTGTTGTCTGCGCTCGAGCTCGAGATATAATATAATTATGTATGTCGTCTCGGATGATATCTGAATTTGTCGCCTTTTCGATTCGTGAAAATATCGTTTTTTTGACTTTCAAAAACCGTCTGCGACAATACGACCGTGGACAATTTTCTTTTGCCAAACAAACTGAACGGCTGTTTCCAAATTATTTACAAATAATCAACAACTTTGTATTACTGTAACGTGCGTGTTAAAAAAAAAAAATAAATAAAAAATGTTACCACTTGTAAAATGTTGTCTTTAGGCAACAGGTTTGCCCATACCTTCCGAACGTCCGTCGTCGTCGTCGTCGTCATCGTCGTCATCGTCGTCGTCTGTATGTACACCAATTCGACGCTGCGCACGCCGTTCTTATTGTATTGTGTTATTATCGCGTTTAGGGCCATGCGTATTTAAAATTTTGGCATCGTCGTGGGCCATGAACAGCTTTTCGACGCCCATTTTAAATTCAAACCGACCGACAACTTTAAATGAAAAACACTTTCGAAATTAACGATAGGTTTTTATTAGTTTTTCTGGTTTAATAAAGAAAAAAAACATCATTCCACGATTTCACCAAATTTAATGTTAGTCTTTCTTAATTTAATTTATTCAGTAGTACCAAATCCTTTGGTATTATTGTTCACGCATATCTCTATATTATTCCTGATTGGTTTTCGATTACGTTTGATTGTTATTTTTATTATCGAAACAAAATAGTGCCCTGAAACACTTTTGCCGTTCGGGGGACCATAAATCGTACATTCTTTGATGATTATCGTCGTGACTACATTTTTTCTTAATAATTTACATATTATATAGGATATCATGTTATAAGTGCCAGATAAGTATGACGATAGCAGTCTACATAGTATTTAATGAGCTCTAAAAAAAATCTAATGTCCTACACGATATATTGTATTATGTGATGTGTTTTGATGAACGAAAAGTGTCCCTTTTCGGAGTAGTCGTTGGATAACTTTGGTATCGATAAACATACATACGTAACTATAAACACATAATATTACGGTGACCGGTTTTTCTACGTTGTTGACTTTATCGATTAAATAATATTTTGTACTTGGTACACTGCAGGTTTTGATGATCGCGTGCAAGCACAACTTCATACCATCCGCGTTTTGTTCATTTAAACGCGATAACACTCGTATTAAGTTTTTATAAAGACTTTTTCTTATTGGAAGCGATTGATTTTTTTGCGTCGCAAGTGTCGACGGTTGTTATTTTTAATCGTTATTATGATGTATTTATTATGTATCATAATTAATTGCAATACAAATGTATATTTACTAATTAGCAGTTTATTTTCGTACGCCGACTCCTGAATTATGAATTGGCTTTCGAATTGGTTTTTCACGGACGAGTTGTAATTGTTGCTTTTGAACGGGACCTCCTCTTATGAGTATTAAAACGTTTAACTTTTTTTTTCGAGACGATTTCACAACTGTCCATTTTATGACGTGAGGTTGTGTTTGATATGTGTCATTATTTTCCGTGTCATGGTTTCAACGTGTCAATCTTGTAATGCACTACGTTTTATTTGCGTCGTTATCTAATATCAACGCACTTTGATAAACTTTTTCTCAAGACATTTTCCAGTATTAAATTGTTATCACGAAACGTATACATATATTGTAATAATTACACTTAAAAATCAAACAAATACCTAACCGCAAGAGATATTTTTTTGCAAACTGAATTGAAATTCTATACGTTTGACATTTAATTAAGAGAGGTGAGAGGCACCTACCTTTTTTATATTATTTCGATGGTTCTTTCAATGAATCTGTTATGTGCGTGTTCCAGTTCAGTTTAGACAGGTCTGTTTTATAACCAATTTGACAGTAAACGTATTGTATCTGAATGTCATTATTTATTGATGTATATTTCGAAGACCATGTAATTTCAATAGTTATACGTGGTGCTATTACATATACATGTTTCAGTATTTAAAAAAAATTATATAAACTTTTTGATCATTACGACGGGGCTATAGCGATGAAATTTCTGTTTAGAAATTCGGCGACAATAAAAAAAAAGTCTGTTTGAGTTATAAAAAAATCGTAAGATAATTTATGAGTATGGACTTTCTGTAAAATTAAACAAATCGTGAATGCCTAATCAACCTATCGTGAGTTCCAACTATTATTAAACTGTAGCTGCCCATTGCCCAACCTTAAATTATAAGATTTTTACAGCAAAAACGAATTATAAGGGATTTAATTTCAACTAAAGATTATTTACTTGTCTAAAAAGATCGTACAAATTTCATCTGACATTTATATTTGGAAAAGTTAAAATCTAAATAACTCGATATGTATATACTATCATTTTTCCCCATGCGAAATAAATTTTTCACTTCAAAGCGTGTATGTTTAATAAATTAGGTACAATAATAATAATAATAATATAAATTATGATTTTGTGTTATCATCATACACGATACAATAATAACAATGAATTATCGTAGCAACAATTTATTTTATTTTAGAATAGATATAGTTGCATCATTGTAACAATTTAAATTACTTACTATTATTAACGTCTATGTATACTTATTACTGTTTACTTATTAAATATTATTGCTTTTCTAATTCATGTTGGACTTGTAAACTTTGTTAACAAACTTATTAATTTATTCAATTTCATGGGCAATAAATGTTATATTTCATAAAATAAATCGATATCGATAGGTCAGGGTCAATTCGGTGGATCGGGTTATTATTTCGTTACTATTATTATGTATTAAAATGTCGTTAAAAATACATAATCTTAAAAAACATAAAATTATTGCGACGGGTCGTGTACCCCGAGCCAGTTGAGAAACAGAGGAGACCTCGTTTATCGGATTGCAGTTACACGAGCAGTTTAAAAACGCGCGTTACACGACGGTCGGCGCGATACGTATTGTGCATGACAAACATTCGGATGCAGTTGCGGATTTTCAAAAATTTTCTGGGGGGGTGTCCAAAAAAAAAAAAAAAATAGTACATCAAATTAATATAAAAAAAAAGTATTGTAGTATTTTTGGTACTGGAATATGGATCACTACAGAGTATCTGGGGGAGGGGGTCCAATATCTCTAGACCCCCCCCCCCCGGTAAATCCGCCACTGTTCGGATGGGTGGACGCGAGCAGTCGTCGGTGCTCGTGTGCAAGCTGCGCCTTGATGACGAGAAGTGTTCGATACACAGGGCTGTTGGAAATAATTGTCGACATTTCTTCAAAGTTTTTTTTTTTAGCTTATCGTTCTATTAACGTTGTTAAAGGGTTTTTAGATTTATTCAAAAACGAATCGGTTGTCTTGATGATTTCGATTCAAGTGTTTCGATTGTTGTTTAAAGCGCGTGGCGCACAGTTTACGGTGACGCTCACACTTCGTCGAATGATAGGCTTCAGCCGTATTAATTTTTGTAATTTGCGCGTTACTGCGGTCGTGTACCGTCGTATAATTGGTCGTAAACGCTGACAATTTTGGATCGGTTTTTTTGTTTGTTGCTGTCCAACGCAATATTATTAGGCGTCTTCGTCGTCCGGCGAAGAAAAATTCACTTTCGTCCAACTAATATGGCTAAAAATCGTATATACGTTTGTATAATAGGAAGCACTACGTGTACTTTTCAGTTATCGCGTTGATAAAATGGTCGACGGTGTTGTTTACTTTAGTGATTATACGTCGTATGCTTTACCAGCTTATTGAGAACACGCGTGTGCACGATTGATATGTCATTAATCCAATGAATTATTTAAACGTTAATTTAATTGCAACATCACGTTATGGAATTCTCGGTAGCGTGTAAAACGATACATTAGCGATTTCCACAGTGACATTACCAAGCGTTACGAGAACACTTCTCGAAACATTGAAATTACGACACGTCACCGTCTAATAGTGTGATGACGTGAGATTATGATAAGTGACATTGTTTTGTAATAATATAAAACGTGTCTAGTCTTACTAGATTCGTACACAATAATCAATATATATACTTATAGGATTTTCATTACTGAGAAAGATCAGTGCAAAAGAGGTTGTTGTGACCTGTCGACACGTTATTAAAGTATACGGAATTGTTCGAAATGTTTAATGAGGCTACATAATATGTTGGCACTGAGGCACCGAGTAATTGGTATGTTTAATAGTGATATAGGCGGAAAAATGCGTGTCCCACTTGTTTAAAAAACCTCCGACTGTCGGATCGAGTGCTTACGTGCTGTTTGAGTAAACTGTGTTTACACGCGATTCGTGTATTGTGTTTTGTATATAACACGCGTAGACGTAGAACTTTTGATTATTTTCCACGAATGATTTTGCGTGATTCATTTAGGCAAACACGGAAAGTCAATATATTTAAGTGTTTGACTAAAAAACCGTTCAACGTTCTTCTCGTATATTTTCGATTATCAGATTATTAAATAATAAAAAAAAAAAAAATAAAAAAAAAAAAACGAAAAGCGAGTAATTACTCACGTAATAGTATTTTGTCCGCCGACCTTCGACAAAGTACTTATCAGTTATCTCGTAATTTTTAATCTGCTCACTGTTTAATAGTATATAGTTGTATATTTTAATTATATATACATGATATTGTGTGTATCGTATATGTAAAGAATTCAATTTATTATAATCCGTTGTACTCGGCTTAAATTACACGAAAAGCGTATGTATCGTGTGTCGCGTGGCGATGTGGTGATTACTTCAATTATTGTTACGCCACGAACGAAGTACTGGATTTTCTGGTCGAAAATACGTTTGATTTTGGGTGTTATACGGTATTTCATAAATTACATAAGACATATTATATTTAGATACGAACGTAATTTATGTTATCGTATGTACCCAGCGGTATTTTCCGGTGTCTATTTCTAACATTTATCGTCAGATATGATTTAATTGGTCCTGTGTTTATTATCAGGTTTATTAGTGAAATTATTGTAAAATAACCCAGTCCTTTGAAGTAGGCGAATACGCGTAATGTTTCACATTCTGTACGTTCAATGCAGACGCTATCGAATTTTGAACACTAAAACGTGACTATTTCGGATGTTTCCGAGACGTGACGTCTAGCACGTGTTGTGTGTGTGTGTGTAATGCGAGTAAATTGAATTACGATCGATGATAATATATTTTTTTAACTCAATAAAATGTCGACAACATATTAAAACGTTTTTGCGGTATTACGTATACAGAATATTAAAAACGAATAATAATAATAATAAATAAAGGTAAATTGTTATCGCTGAAAAGCGGTGCCCCTATTGACCGCTTGCTTGTAAAATACGGTCGTATAAAATAATCGTATTAATACCGGGATAACATGTAAAGTTGTCTCTTGTTACTTGTAAAATCATTAACGTTTCGGAGCGTCGCGACTGATCGAACGCTGCGTGTGTATATATATTTATGAGGAAATTGGCGCAACTGCGTCTATATTCTCAGGGGTACTAAAATTACGGACAACTCGTAAACCTACAGGGGGGGCGTCACAGACGGATCGGTATCGTGTTTTTGATTTTCGTTTCGCGTAAGTTGTACCACAAGTTGTTTCGTTGTTTCGTTGTTCGTCGCCGTCGTCGTCGTCGTTGTCGTCGTTCGGGGGGTTGCGAAAACCGCTTCACGGGCCATTTGCGCGGCGTGTGTCGTATTTCGAACGTGTCATTTTTCTATTGTGCGACCGCGTCACGATAATAACGTTACATACGTACACGCGTACGCTCGCCTGGTGCATTTTATTTTGTTTTAATTTTTTTTTCCGTTCCAAGTTGTGACGAATTGTCCGTCGGCGCGGCGTGCGCGCGTACGCACGGCGGAGGTCGACCATTATTATCGTAACCTTATGTCGCCGAAGAGAGAGAGAGAGAAAAGAAAAGAAAATGTATGCGAAAAATGATTTTCCGGCCGAGTCGAGGCCGCGGCTCGTTGCCGTGTGTCGAAACTATCGCCGCCGCCGCCGCCTCCGTGAAAGGTGGTTGGTGTGTGGTACGTGCTCGTGGTAGTGGTCGCGTGTGATAGTCGTGACCGCGGGTGGTGTGTGTGTGTGCGTTACCCGCTTTTCCGGGCCGATTTTTCCCACCATCGCGGGATGTACGTTTCATATATAAACTCCGGACGACCGTTCCAACAGCACCATTATCAGTTTTTCCTTCGTTCGACGAACAACAGCAACGATTAATAAAACAGCCACGACGACGACGACGACGACGACGACGATATTTTACGATTTCGTCGCGTGCCACGAACAGCAGAATAATATCAGAAAACATGGGCTCCACTCTGACTCCTCTGGTAAGTACGATTTTTCGTTATTTTCATTTTTCGCGTTATATCCGAAACACGGCGGTGTACCCTACACAATAACTGTCCGTAATATAAATAAACACGGCGTAAACACTCGTTCACGCGTACACTTCCAAAGTACGTGCGAGAGCCGTTTTCGTTTTGTTTGTTCTCGCCGATCGCGCTTTCGAACGGTAACGCCGTCGTCGACTTCCGCGGGTCCGTGTCTCACAAAAATACGTTTTTGGGCCAGGGGTAGTTTTTTTTTTTTTATTATTACGGTTCCAATAAATTTTTATTAGTCTCGCGCGCGCCCGTAAAACTCCGTAAAGTCTCCCGTACATTCCCGTCGACGGCCTGCCCCCGTAGCGCCGCGCGTATGCGTTTTCCGTTGTAAACAACTAGAGTTTTTTTTCCCTTTCTCTCCGCCACCGTTCCGCGTTAAACCTTTCCGGTGTGGGGGGGGGGGGTGGAGAAAGGGGAGACGTATACGCAACAACTCGGTAAAAAAAAGGGACGCGCGCACACTTCGTTACGGATCGTAAAGTACCGTCAGTCTACGCCGTTGTGATCGTAAAAAAAAAAAACCATACCGATATATATATATATATAATATAAGTACATTGCGACAGAAGAAGAAAAAAAAAAGTACAAAACGAATCGTAAAATTGTACAAGACATAAGAGTAGAGTTAGCTTTTTAATGTCTTTTCTTATTCTTTTTTTTTTTTCGAAATAATTTGTTCGAGGTTTTTACGGGTTTTTGGCCGGCGGATTTTTTATTTTTATTGCTCTCGCTTGCCCCCGATTTTTCGCGCGCGCGCACGTGTATTGGCGTTACGTCCGATTCCGTGTATACGACGCAAACACGCACACACAAACATTTAGAAAAAAAAAAAACACCGTTTAAAATGTTTTACAGATAACCATCGCGTGTTTAGTCGGTTTGACGTCTTACGGCGCGGCCAAATTGAGCGATAACGAAGTAGCGGAAGGGTAAGGGTCGCCGTTGCATTATTATTATTATGATTATTATTCGCGACCGCATTGTGTGCGGAGCGGCCGGCGGGTGTACGCGTGTGTTTGCGTTAACGTTTTCCGTCTAACGCAGAGTCATAAAGCACACGCATTACCATACCGGTGACGTGGAACACGCGCACAAGCACGACGGCGAGGCGCACCACGAACACCACCACAAGGGAAGCGCCGAGCACGCCCACCATCACGGCGGCGAGTTCGGACACGGGCACCATCACGGCGGCGAGTTCGGTCACGGGCACCAGCATCACGGTAGCGCCGAGCACAAGCACCACCACGGCGGCGAGTTCGGCCACGGGCACAAGCACCACGGCAGCGCCGAGCACAAGCACCATCACGGCGGCGAGTTCGGCCACGGGCACCACCACGGCGGCAAGTTCGGCCACGGGCACCAGCACCACGGCAGCGCCGAGCACAAACATCACCATCAGGGGACCGCGGCACACAAACATCACCACGGCGGCGAATTCGGACACGGGCACGAACACCACGGCAGCGCCGAGCACAAGCACCATCACGGCGGCGAGTTCGGCCACGGGCACCATCACGGCGGCGAGTTCGGACACGGGCACAAGCACCACGGCGCGGCCGAACACAAACACCACCACGGCGGCGAGTTCGGGCACGGGCATCAGCACGGCGGCAAGTTCGGACACGGACACGAGCACCACGGGAGTGCCGCGCACAAACACCACCACGGCGGCGAGTTCGGACACGGGCACCAGCACCACGGTAGCGCCGCGCACAAACACCAACATCACGGCACCGCCGACCACAAGCACCACCACGGCGGCGAGTTCGGCCACGGGCACAAGCACCACGGCAGCGCCGAGCACGCGCACCACCACGGCGGCGAGTTCGGACACGGACACCACCACGGCGGCAAGTTCGGCCACGGGCACCAGCACCACGGCAGCGCCGAGCACGCGCACCACCACGGCGGCGAGTTCGGACACGGACACCACCACGGCGGCAAGTTCGGCCACGGGCACCAGCACCACGGCAGCGCCGCACACAAGCACCACCACGGCGGCAAGTTCGGACACGGGCACGAACATCACGGGGGTGCCGAACACGCTCACCAGCACCACGGTAAAGCCGCCCACGGTCACCACCACGCCGGCCACTCGAAGCACCATCACAAGCACACCGTTTGAAAACAGCGACGTCCCTGACGGTCAAACACTCTACCCCACCATTGCGTAATAATAACAATAACAACAATCATCGCGATCAATGAAATATAAATGTAGCGACTATTATTATATACACACACGTGCGGCCAGACGACGACGAAACGAGACTTGGTCGCATTCATTCCCGTTCACCGTTTCCACATCCTGTTTCTCATCCGCTCTTGTTCGCGATCGGTATCGAATTTACCAACACGGTGAAGGTTATCCGGACAAATGTTCTACTCGTCCTCCTCCTCTCCACGTCGTCACCGCCAACTTCCTCTTCCAGCAGTTCTAGTCGGTTTTTCGTTCGGCGGCCACGGGACGGATTCTTGCTGACGACGCTGTAAACCGCTGCTGCTCTATATACTACTACTACTACTACTACTATTGCCACTACTATTGCCACTACTATTGCCACTACTATTGCTACTACTATTACGGTCAATCGCGTACCGTGTTCTTACATGTACGCGTACGAACCGTCGGTTGTTGCCGCTTGTAATATTTGTTCTGTGATAATTTTTAAGTGCTCATTTGTGACGATTTTGTTTATTTTTTTCGTTATTATATACCACTTGTTGTTGTAACTGGGTCTTTTTTAAATTTATATATATATATTTGTTTGTTTGTTTGTTTGTTATGTATTTATACCGTGTCTGTTTAAGGTTGTCTAATCAAAATTGGCGGTTTAACTTCCGGTTTCTTGTTGTGAACATTATATTTTATGACATACGCGTACATTTACATTTTTATAATATTTTATTGTTACCAGTGTCGATTGTTTTTGTTATTAAAAAATATTATTTTGGATATAATATGTTGTTGTTCATGTGCCGATTGTTGTAAATTTGATTCGCACGCGTCCATTATAAAACGTTCGTTTCCACCATTATACCTTACACGCTTACAATTACGTGTAATAAAATATACGTATATATATATATAAAAATAAAAAAAAAAAGGAATGAATAAGAAATTACAAAAACGACGTGTTACCATTTATCCGTATCATGATACGTATGTACGTGTCCTATATAATATAATACCTGCAATGTTTCACAAGTCCCCCGATAGTATATTACCCTTAGTGTTTCCATGACAAATCAATATTTTCGTATTCATATTTTTCCACATTCGTCCAGTAGTAAATATCACTTTACATCTATTGTTTGTAATAGGTCTCTTCAGCTCATTTCACGTCATATTTATAAATATATTTTGTTTTTTTTTTTGTTGATGTCCGTTATGGAAGTAGTGACTGATACGTATTTCGTGTGTTTACGTATAAATATTACCGTGATTCTATCCGCAACGAAATATCGTTAAAAAAATGTATACGGCTTTTGAAATAGGTGGCCTGTCGTATTCGTAGGATAACTAATCGGCCGAGGTGAAAAAAAACCCCCAAAAAAAATAAAAAATCAAAGACCATGGTAGCCATGCGAGAGAGCGGCGATTGTGTGAAACGCGCGAGCGGCGGACGTTTTTACCACTTATTAGTCGAACAGGCATTTGAAATATCCGAGACCCGCGGCGACTCATAAAAAACGTAATATCCAAGCGGTCGGGTGGCCGCGTGGTGGCGCCCGTGCGCGTACACAATAAAAACGGAAAGACCAAAAAAAAAAAGTGCGTTTGTCTTTCCACACACGTTTCGACGTAGCGCGCCAACAGTCTGTCCTATTGCCGAGGTTATTGGACCGTTTAACTCTCGTAAATATTGTGTTGCCGCACACTTACCGCCCGCGTAATTTCCGTGTCGAACGCGATTTTTTTGTTTTTTCTGTACGTTCCCCCCCCCCATCCCCGTCATACGCGTAACGCGTACGCAACCGGGGAAGGAGTAGAAAGAAAGAAAAAAAAAACTTGAATATAACTACCTAACCGCCAGAGTAATAATTTCGTTTTCGTTTTACGTTTTTAAAGGGACCACCGCAGCCGGGGCAGCCGTTCAAGTTTACCATCGGTGAGTCGTGCGACCGGATCAAGGAAGAGTTCAATTTCCTGCAAGCCCAGTACCACACGTAAGTGATACACGTTTATCAATACGATCCGCCGCGGCCCGCGGGCGTAAAACTTAGACGAAAACACTCGGCCGTTACGTCGTCGAAGAATTCGCGTTCGGTGACGTGCGAATGCGTCCATTGGGGGGACGACTGATTATTATTTATCGATCGTGAAAATAATAATGATCAACGATTTACTCGCGTCTTATCATATATATATATATATATTTATATTTCATACTCGCAATCCGTACGCCGTTCCAACATGTATATATATATATATATGTATGTACACACTCGCACACCGGCATAAACGCGTCAATCGAGACAATCGAGTTGCATATATGTGTGTGTGTGGTGTGTGCGTGTGTATCACGTACGGTTTGGTTTTCAGCCTGAAAATGGAATGCGAAAAATTGGCCGGCGAGAAAATCGAAATACAAAGGCATTACGTAATGGTGAGTGAGCGTGAAGGTCCCGGACAATTAATTATGTAGCATGAACAACCGCTGTGTATACGCAATGCTTAAGAGCCAATTGATATTGCCGTCGGCATTAACGACGACGACGACGACGACGACGACCCTCTATAATAATAACGCCTGTGCCAAGTCCTTGTTTTACGTGTTTTGCCGACACGCGGTTTTTTGATAATCCAGTGAAACTTCCATATTACCCAGTGTGTCGTCACGGGGAATTAAAAAACAAACATTCCTGTCATAGAGAAATTCGTTGAACATAACGGATTGACGTTTCTGTTTCTTCAGATTGAGTGTTTGGAACAAAAAAAAAAAAACGTTAATAAATACAATTATTCTTCTCCGCCTTTGTCTTTCTTCTTTCAGAATCATTTCTATACGAATGCATTAAAATAGGCAATGTTTTTATCATATCTTACAAAATAGCATCGTCGTCGGTAGGCCATAATCGTAAACGATCCTCGTCGAGATTATTTATTACGCCACAATCCATTGGATTATCGTTGGACCTTACGTGCATATACGAACAGTACGATTATGAACAGATTTGATAATTTTTCGTTTATTTCGGCTCGTTTTTATCATCAATATCGACAGCTTACCAACGATTTCTGATGTCGCCCGCGCCTTTTTGTTGAAATCGTAATTTTTTTGTACGATTTTTTTTTCATACCTTGAAACGCCTTAGTTGTTTGCTTTTTATGTTAGAACAAACCGTTAAAATAACTCGCTTTTCGGTAACCATCAAAACATTTTTCATGCTCAATAGCCAACGTGTTTTGTGTTCGGTAAGCATTTACTTATACATTTTTCTAAATAAATGTTTATCCCGTCCGCATTGAAAATATTTTTTGGGTCAAATTTTACAATTAATTTTATTGTTTTAATACTTATTTATTTAAATATATACACATATTTAATTAATTTCCGGAAAAATCGCATTTTCTTTGATTAACGTACATGTGATATTAGCATATTATGATGTTTTCGTACAGTAGTAGTAATCACTTGAAGAACATCATTGTCAGCTTCTTCACAAATGCACGGTTTCATTTGTTTTCTATTGTCGAGGAGATTATTTGATTTTACTCGTTTTAATTGTACGGTATTTTTTTAATACGATTGAAAAAGAACTTACAGTGCATTTTATTTGTATTGACCGCTGGTGCTGTAAAATTGCATATTGAAAAACGATATTTGATATCGACTACAAGACAATAATAATTTATTCGTTAAATAAAATTATCATATTCGTTATACGGAGATTAATTTACTCGATCAGTAACTGTAAAGGCAACCCAAAAATATTTCGTTAAATGTGGAAGTTTCACTGCATATATATATATATACATGTATGTATATATATATATATATATATATTAAACGATTCGTTTTTTGTCACATATTCGTTCATTTATATGTCGTCTTCTTACAAAAGCCTAATATCTTGTGCGCTTCGAAACCATTTTGTGTTGTACAAAATCACTATATATATATTTATTTAATTTGGCTGTCGTTCAGTATTATTTGCTATATACTACACTTACCTAAAGTCTGTAAGTTGATTTAACATATTGCCAAAACCATTTTAACTTTAAAATACAGTTGACCAATCTCCTCAGGCGTTTTTCAATAAATAGACTCGAACGGATTTTTATTTTATAACAATTTGTTATCATTAAGTGCCACATGCTTTTTGTAATTTGAGTGTTGTAATCGAATCAACAAAATATTGTTTTACAGTTTCATGACTATATACTTCTCTGTTTAATCACTCGCAAGCTCGCCATTCATTTGGATGTTGTATTATATTGTACTTTCGTGTACTTGTCTTTATATTATTATCAGTAGTAATATGTTCCCATTTTGTTCATTTATTACTAAAACGCGTCTTTCTGTAACGTCGTCGGGAAGACGTTCGTTCCAGACTAAGTCTAAAATCGTGTCTCTGTACATGAATTCCCACGGTATTAATGTCTATTTGCTAATTTTTTTCTGTCGTTCAAATTGTAAAGCACATATACTTATACTAGCATAATAGTTCTATATTAAGTAGAAGATACTATATTAAACGACAGCTTTTTTAATTGTTCCAAAACGGTTTGTTGAAACCGAAATCTGCAGAAAAATTAATGATTTTCCAATAGAGATCTGAACTCATTGATTTCCATCATTTTATTCGGTTTGTAAATAAATAAATTGTAATATAAACTATAAAATTTAATTTCGAAACGTGTGTGTGTACAGTACAAAAAAAAACTTAATACGTGTGTGATGCTTGACGTGGATTTTTGACATATTTTTATCTAAAGGAAGGTCCGGGTGCTCATTGTTCAACACCCTGAGAGGTCCGACTAAATATCAATAAATTTAATTTTAAAACAAACTGGTGGTGACCTAAATGTTAAACACAAATCATAGGACTGTTACATCTCAAATTAAAAAGAACGTTCTCTCCTCAACAATCAACATTAATCAATTCTCCATTCTAACCCTTCCAAATCCAACATACTAGTCTTCATTTCAAGAAACCGTACTGACACTGGTCATTTCAAGAAAACGTACTGACATCTTAGATATATTTATTGCAAAAATTTCGTTTAATATTAATCATTTAATAAAAAACTTATTGGACTTTTGTTCTGACCATTCTCCAGTTTTAGATGGCCTACTCTTTTTTCAGTCTAGCCAACCAAGACTTTTTTTTTATTGGTAATACATCCACTGCCCGGAAAGGCAATCTAACGTCGTAATCTAACTAGGAGTTTAATAAATTGGGAAAAATTTCGTGCTATTATTGACCAGAAAACTAAATTAAATATAAGTCTGAGGTCTCCAAACAAATTTATGTCAGCAAAATGGAGTTCATCCATCCAACCTCTTAGAAATAACTCAAAACCCTTCTCAATTCCTGCGCACGTTCGTGAACTAATAACCCAAAAAAGGTGTTCAAAAGCCCTGTAGAAACGTACAAGACTTCCCTCTGACGAATGAACATATAATAACCTCACATCTTCTCTTAAATGTGTTTTACATCAACTTCGAAATGAATCTTTCAATAACTGGATTTCATCACTGACGACAAAAGATGGGTCACATTGGAGAGCAACCCGTGATTGTTTAAAACCCAAACCCACCCAAGCCCCTCTAAGAAATACTGACGGTACTTGATACAAATCCGATAATGATAAAGCTAAACTTTTTCGTTCTTATCTTTTAGGGGTTTTCCAACCACATTATAATATTAACAATGATTAATTTACTATAATTGTTAAAGATTCGCTTAATTATTTCTTGCTACTTTATCTTGCCCCAAATCTTTCTCTCCGAGTGAAGTTCATTACAATATTAATTTTTTCCTATAAAAAATCACCTGGGATAGATTTAATTACAGCTGAAGTAGCTTACCAATTATCAAAAAAAAAAAAAACGCTAATTCATTTAACCTATTTATTTAACACAATTTTAAGACTTGAATTTTTCTTCCCAATAGAAAGTATCACTTATTATTTTAATTCCCAAACTGGGTAAACATCCTGACGCTCCGTTTTCATATCACCCAATAAGCCTTTTACCAACCTCTGTTAAGCTATCTCCTGTACTATACAATATCTACACTGCGAATCAACCAACTAGTTCTTATACTTCTGTAGTCGAATTTACTGACGACAAAGTCATCTACACTTACGAAAATTTGTTTTTTGCTAGCCAACACTTACAAAACCATTTAAATGATTTAGCACATCGGTACTTCAATTGGAAAATAAAAATAAATAACGAAAAGTTCTTCCATATTAATTTTACCCTCACTAAAGGTACTACTCTATCAGTTCTTTTAAACAATGAAATCATCCTATCATCTTCCTGTGTTCGACATTTAGGTCTGACACTAAACAAACGTTTAACCTGGTCAGAATATATCAAGCAGAAACGACTTCTATTAAACTCTAGACACAAATCGCTTTATCCGCTCTTAGATAGACATTCTAAACTTAATCTAAACACTAAATTGTTAATATATAAAACCCTTCTAAAATCAGTCTGGTCTTATAGAATCCAATTATGGAAAGCAGCAAAGAAAACAAATATTGACAAAAATCCAAACCGTTTTGGAAACGGCTAAAACAGCTTACAAATTATACCATGCACGACTTGCTAATGATTGAAATCCGCAGATTTCTGCCCTCGATTTTAACTCTACTCCAGGCAACCCTCCTAGGAGGTTAAAGTGTAATTTGAGTAGAGACTTAATCTAATACAAACCAATAACATGCCAATAAGTGCCACCGCTGGGTTAACTACTTAAATCTAGTCATTCATATTTATATAAATAGAATACATGCTTATTATAAATATTTTTTTACAGACCGTATATGTATAATAAAAGTTTTAAAAAAACACAGTCAAGTTTGTTTCTAGTTTATCCGCCTATTCTTCTAATTGGTTTAATTTCGGCGTTCTCAAGTTCTACATACGAATAGTTTAGTTTATATAAACTAATTTAACATTTAAATGTTACTATTTCACTATTTTATTTATTATATGAACAGATCAGATTTGATTTTTTTTTTTTAATGTTGATTTATATCAAATCTTAACAATAGTCTCCTAATTGCTCAACAGTATTATTCGAAAAAATATTAGAACCGAAGAGGTTATCAACGATAAAAAAATCTTTTATGTTAATGTCGGTAGAATTTAGAAATATCAAAATGTATATATTTTTAACAGAATTTATAATTTTATCTCATCAATACACGATAGTCTGTTTAAAAAAATTTCTCGTGTATTCTTACTGGTATAACTGGTAAAAAACATTTTTATTTTATATAGCTGAGGTTGCCGCCTTCCATTTCACGAGAACCCATAGACCTCTCTAAATTTGCACCTATGTGATGCTTGTGTTTAATATTTTTGTTTATATATGACACCATATATTAATTGTATATAAAGACACATCACATACACGCGGAATGTTAATAAAAACATTTATTTCGATCATCTACACTACGATACTGCTGTTGTTGTGTATGTACGATAATGGTAGTAATAGCAATATCAATAATGCTGTTAGTCCGTTTTGCTGCTCACTTACTTCTGTGTATTATGTGTTTTACATTGTAATAATATAACGCGATTAATCAAAACATTACAAACGATATATATATATATATATGTGTGTGTACTTAATGCATTGTGCCGACAACTCGTATACTAACTGTAATAATTGTCCGTGCATACTATCATCATAAATATGTATTATAATGTATATTTTAAAAATATCACTATACGAAATATTTCGGCTTATCAAGTGTTTTCGAATAAAACCCCTCTGGGTGGTGTATGTGGAAGAAATACAATTTTTTTTGACGATGAATTTCACGTTTACACATATCCGATAATATATTTGTCCTGTCTGTATTGTTTAATTTTTGTTTTTGTTTCTTCACATTATACTAACATAATGCTTATTTATTTATTTGTTTTGTTTTGTTTTTTTTTATTTGTTTTTGTTTGTCCCTCGCCAATCAAAACAGTACCAAAATGGAAGTCGAAAAAATCGTCCAAGAAAAAACGGAAATGCAAAGGCATTACGTGATGGTGAGTATAGGTCTAGTATAGTGTTCACACGAGAGCAGCTTTTGTTCGGTATGCGTAGCTTTCAGCGGGCTTTTGCATGTCGTTAATTATTCGTATTTGTTGTTGTTGCACGAATAACATGATTTTTTTTTTTTTTTGGCTGATATTAACAAATTAACCCGTGGTGATTTGTTTGCTTATGTGTGTGTATATTTATATATAAAAATAACACATTTTTGTAAGTAGAAAAAGAAGAAAGGACGACGTGGTTATCTGCGCAATACCGTTAAGTTTCATCGACATTTAACTAATAAAAGCTGATACTTCGTGGAGTCGAAAATATATTTATTTGTATTAAATTTTAAGTGCTAAGCATTTACCACCGAAGGAAAACTATTCTAATGATTCGCTTCGCTAAAACAGATTACCAGACATCGGTCTTTAACGCTTTGTCTGAACGATTCGAACAGGATTCTGAGTTTTTTTTAAATATTACATCTATTATACTTGTTGAATTATCATTCACGAATTATTTATAAAAATTTCAAAACATTATTGTTCCCAAATAAAAATACGTATTAACGTGTGTATCTTGTTTTCATCAAAAGAAGGAGAAAATAGTCTCGTTGCGAAGAGTTCGTTTTTTGATTTTAGTAGCATTTAATCGGCTTAACGGTATTTCGCGAGAATTGACTCGTCGTGATATATGTGTTGATTGATTACACATATGTCGTCGAGTGTACATGCGCGCTAATCGAATTGTTTTGTATATTTACAGTACTACGAGATGTCCTACGGCCTCAACGTGGAAATGCACAAACAGGCGAGTATTTCAATATTATAATAATATATATGATTTTTTTTTTTTTTTTTGACATATTTCCACCTCGTGTCGCGTAACATCGTCGAGAAATCTTAAACATTTTATCCCCTTTTCTCCCTAAGCCATGTTTTTTTTTTTTTTTAATCCCGTTACTACTGTGCAAATTTCTGGAAAAGGGTCGTTAAAACCGTCATCCTACCGAATTAATATTTCGTTTTGTACAAAACGCCTGGGGGTAGAGTGACGGCGAAAACACACGGGAGGGAATGCTGTTGTATGTAGAAAGAGAGAGAGAGAGAGAGAGAGAGGGAGTGCTCTCTTCTTTTTTTCTTCTTTTTTTTTTTTCACTCTACCCCTGCTGTCATCCGCTGTAAATTCATTTCGACGAAGTAATCGTCCGGACTGTTTTCCGCCCTAGTACTTTTTTTTCCCAACACAACGTAATCTTTCCGACCCCTCCGGTTTTTTAACGAGTCCCCGATTAACTTGGCCGTCCTCGAAATATTGTAGCGCGCTCCCCCGTATAATAATAACAATAAGTGCCCCGGGTGTGTGTGTGTGTGTTTGTGTGTGTATAATATATACGTATACGTTTCTCGTCGTTGAAAATCCATTTCGGGCTCTGCCGCAATTTTCGACGTGATGGCGGTGAGGAGAACGAGCGAAAAAAATTTAAATAAAGAAGACGCGAGAGAGAGAGAGAGAAAAAAGGGGGAAAATAGTAGTAAAAAGGCGAGGACAAAAAAAAAAAGAAAAAAAGGAGTGATTTCTCAACGTGACAGTAACGGCGGCAAATGCGGCACCAGTAGCGCGCAATTAACCGTATTTTTTTCCCCCCGTCGTATAACGTTACTTATACTACCGCGCCGACGAGGGTTTTTTTTTATTTATTTTTTTGTTTAAAGCATTGTTCTGCCGGCGATATAACTGCGCCCGCGCGTTTGTTTGTTTAAGGTTATGTACATCGTATACACACGCGCGGACACACGTATTATGTGTACACGGTTCAAATCGTTGATGTGCTGCGTGTGACGATGAGACTCGATACGACGTTGTGTACATAACACTCGAGCGCGCGTTCGAGTACTTAAACGACTCCGTTATTTGCGGCGGTCATATGGAAAATATGTATTTTACGAGCGGTTGGTTGTGTTTACGGTCGAGAGAGAGAGAGAGAGCGAGAGAACGTCTAAACAGAGTGCGTGACGTACGAAAGAAATGAAAAAGAACGACGGGTAAAATTGCACGAGTGTAGGGCATAGGAGGACAGAGAAACACGTCGGGAAAAAGCAGAAAAGAAGCGAATATAAAAAAAAAAAAAACGGGGTTGGAGGTTAGGAAAGGAGAGAGAGGAATAAAATATAATGTTGTGTACGGTGCGAAAGGAGAAGCGGCTTATTTATATAACCGCGACGGGATATCCCCTCGCCCACCCCGGCGTATAGCTATTAAAACTCTGAGAGTTGGCACGTATTACAAGGGTCGTTTGCGAGTTCTATATGCGTGCGGGGGGGACGGAGGCGGGGGCGGGGGCGGCCGCTCCGCGCCACTCGTGTCGAGTGGCAAAGCCCGAAGGAAAACATTATACCCGCGAAACACTCAATCCCCGACCGTTTTCCGGTCCCTTCCGCCCCTTCGCCGCCTCCCGACACTCGATCGCCTTCGACGCCGGCGGCGGCTGCGTATATACATATAATGTATAACGGGCGGCGGGATCGGTGGAAAGAGCGACAAAAAGAGGGTCGTGTCGTCGTCGCGTACGAAACCGGAGGGCGATAACACGAGACCGTTTCACCCCTTGAGAGAAATGACGCCGCCGTTAGTGTACGTAGCACACGCACGCCGTATTTATACCGCGTACACGTATTATAATTTCACGGGCATCATAATATGATCTGTAAACGGGCGGCGGTTTGTCGACGTCCCCTCGCGGTACGTTCCCCCGTTATATGTAATATATTGAAAATAAAAACGACCCCTCCCGATCGGTCTCTAATTAATTTCCCGAGCGTCACGCCGTTAACGACGTGTTTTGCCGACGACGCTCGCTTTCGTGCACGCGCGCGCGTCAGACGAAATCTCGTGTCCCGTCGTTTTATGCGCCTCGCATACACTCACCACCACCACTACTACCACTACTACTACTACTTAGGGTGGCCAGAGACCCGGGTTCCTTATTGTACGGGAAAGCACCGCATTTCAAAAGTCTGTCCCCCGCCGTACCGACAAATGCTCTCGGGACGTTAGGTCGTCACGTATTTCACTAATACATACCCTTTTCCTTATAATAATAATAATTAAAAACAAAAAAAATCGACAATATCGGTTATTATAATTTTTCCCGTTTTTATTCGCCTGAGTCTGCACCGTAATATATATAATCGTATCTGATGATAATATCGTATCAACTGATTAATTTCTGATGTTTACGTATGTGACACATATTATTAAGTATTTTTAATTTGATCACGGAATACAATTTTTTTAACCTAACCTAACACATGTTTGTCCCGTATTTTTATATATATAATCTGGCCACCTCACTACTACTACTACTACTACTCACGCGTCCCAAAAGTAACGAAGAGCTCCTTCTGTGTTATGAACAAATCTTCACCGATTAGTGTATGGAAGTAGCGTTTTCTTATTTTGTGGAATTTCGCGCAGTCGAATTTTTCGCGAACGTAAAGTTCTGTTTTCTATTCAAAGAATATTCTCTCCGAGATTATGAGCAAGACAAGACGAGTGGTTTTCAGGGTTCAACGAGCCGAACACATTAAAAAAATGTGTTGACACGAACGTCGACACTAATCTCGCACAAGTTTTAATAAATATACTATTTTTAAAATCAAAATTCCCGTTACTTTTGGGTCCGTCCTCGTATTTTATTTATGCACTATTACATTATTTTTCATATTATAACTGTAATATTGACTATTTTTTTTTTTTTTTTAGACGGAAATTGCGAAGCGTTTGAACGCCATCATCGCGCAGATAATGCCTTTTCTTTCACAAGAGGTGAGCTATTCCAAAATGTATTGTTTTTTTTTTTTTTTTAATCGAGTGTTTTACATTATATGTATATAGTCGTATATTCAATATCGCAAAGGAATCGTTATGATGTACCTACTATAAGAACACGATTTTATTTTATTGTTGCAGCATCAACAGCAAGTAGCGACGGCGGTGGAAAGAGCGAAACAAGTGACCATGACCGAACTGAACGCCATAATAGGGGTAAGATAATCAACAATGCAACCCCATACATCGGTAGTGTTTATGTGTGTGTTGTTGGGTCGTAATAACGAATAACGGGCGGGCGGTTGTGGGGGAGGGGGTGTGAAATCAATAAAAAAAATCGTTTCGATTTATTTTACTCTCTTTCTGTGTGTGTGTGCGTGTGTAATATAACACGTAGACTCGGAGCCGTCCCAAAAGCAATCGAGCCCACGGGTGCTGCGGAGGTGTGCGCGTACCGCGGCAACAATAGTTGTTGGTTTTCTGGCGAATATGTGTGTAGTACAGTCGCGTCCCTTGCCCGGCGACGGGACGGAGATGCGCTTTGTCCAGTCCGGTCACGTGCGCGTCGGAAGTCGTCCAGGACGTGGCGGGGCACGGCGGCGGTAACGCGTGTTGAATATTGTATGATGCTGTTTTTCAGAGGCGCGTCGCGAATAAAAACGTCGTCTCCGGCGCAAGGGTGCGAGCGAGAACGTATACAGCGATCGGGTCGTGCGTGAAGAGGCGCGAGGTTGGCGGCGCGTCGTGCGTGTAAACGAGCTCGGGCTCGATGTCGTCCCGGCGAACGTGCGGAGTCGTTCGTATTTTTCGCCCACGCGCGTCGGGTTAGGTGGCCGTACGATTTCTCGCCGTTGTTCGTGGCGCGTCGATCCGGTGGTATGTCGTGTATGTGGTTTCGCGTGGGCAACTGCCCCTCCCGCGGGCTAAAGTTTTCTTCCAAATATAGTTTTAAAAAAACATTATAATATAATTTTATATTTTTATATAATGAATAATATGTAAACATAGAGTGCGCGGTGCACGATAATTTCGTGTAGTCCAACTTTAAGCAAACCACAAGCGATACCGCGGTTATAACGAGTGCTTATAGATAAGCGGCAACACTTTTCTGCCCCCCCCCCAGCCAGCAAGGTCTGCGCACGCCTATGCTTCTAACCGGGTACTAGGTGTCGTGCCACGTACATAGCCGGACGCGGACGCAGAGGGGAGAGATATTTTCGATTAACGTTCTCCGGCGTCCGCCCGCCAAGTGGGAACCTCTCAACGTTTAATAATGACGGCGGCGTCCGAGGGATTCTGGGCGGCCGGCGGCGAGTGAAAGAGAGAGAGAGAGAGAAAGAGAGAGTGGCGGTTATGAACGACGACGAAGGGGAACACCCTTGTGCCGACGATGAGAAGCTTCTGCTAATTGCGCACTCCTCTCTCCCTATCGCTCTGTCGCGCACCCTCGTGCTTTCTATCTCTCTCTCTCTCCGCCCCCGTCCCAACTACAAATGTTCCGGACGTGCGGTTTTTCTCAACGCACTTCGTTAGTCGGCAGCCGGTAATTATTATCGCCGCCCCTTCCGCGTCGCGTGTTTACTATAATATGTATATGTACGACTTCCGGTTCCGTTTTCTTACACACACACACACACACACACACACATTATATTTAGCGCGTGGCCTCTTACTCTGAAGAGGGTCGCGAAAGTTTTACCGCACGCCATTATTGTAATGTACACTGCCGCAGACTATATTTCGCATACAACGATCATTGTTGTTCGGCTGAAAGAATAATATTTCGCAATTATTAAAATGAAAACGGAAAAAAATCAAATCGTTCTATAGTTTTCCGCGTCTCGCTCCTCTCCATTACGTCTACTCCATTCGGTCAGCGACACATATATTTGTTGCGTCCGAAAGGCTTGGCGATAAGCGCGTGTTTGTTTTAAAACGTTCCGTCTGTTTCCGGATGAACATGTACGCAACACGGATTTTCCCCTCTTCAACGGAGACGGCCGCGGATTTAATTATGTACCTACGAAAATGACGAAAACGGTTTGAAAATAACTTTTCAGTATCATTCGGTCGCGTAATTTCCCACGTATAAATCCGCAAAAACCATTGACTGCGTATTGTTGTCGTCCGCGAACATATAAATTGTCGCACACGTGTTTATACTAATTGGGAAATTGTTTTATTCCGTTTCGGATTTAGAGAGCTTATTCGAAATTTCGAATATGACATTTAAGTTGATAACATCGCAACAACACACGCTTACGCCGTCTTCCCGTGACACTGACGCAACCATAGAGTTTATATATATTTATATACCTTTAAACGGTCGATGGTCCGTCATTTATATCGTGTTTATTCAATTTAACTGTCTGGTTTTTTATATTCTCACTCTTTATATATATCCGACTATTATACCACTCGTGTGTATTACGTATAGTTGTGTTTGGATGGTTTTTTTTTTTTTGTTATCTGAACTATATTATTCGTCACAAAACTAGTGCTTCATTTCGTTAGGGAAATCGCCATCAGGAACAATACGACGTTTAAACGATTGAAAACAAAAATTCGTCGTTTGTATTATATTTTTTTCCAAGCCCCCTCCCCCTCCCCCGTATGTGATGCTGGTGCTGCGCGTTGATGAGAAAAAAATTCGTTCACACAGTCATGTCCATTGTTGTGTTTGGTTGCCTCCGCCGTTGTCGTTTCTCGCGTCCGTCAAAAGACTTCCGTTGTGTTTATATCAACGCCCAGCGACGACGGGGATACCGGCATAGGGTAGTTGTGGTATGAGGCGGTGGAGGGGTGGAAAGGATTTTCGTTTCCGCACTCAAAAAAAAAAAAACTCCCTCCGGCGTTAATGCCACTTGAGTGGTTTTTTTTTTCAAGTGTTTGAACAAAGCGGTTTGTTTGTGGAATATATATATATATATATATATATTTACACATAGTGGCGGCTCTTGGCTTGGACGACAGGACGATCACAGCACTCCCTACTTAAAATTATTATTTTAATTTTAAATATATGAATAATTTAATTGTTTATTCAAATGTTATTAAAAATAACAACATACATTTTTTTGATGTACCGTTTCTGGTGAATACCAGAGCCAAATACGCATGAAATGTGTGTAGTGACGTATAGGAATGAAAAATAGTGTCGTCCGAGATGTATACCGTCATCTAAAAACACAGTAAGACGCGCTTTGTACGTGTGCCTGCGGATACATTTAAACCGCTTTCGTACGTAAACAATTAAAATCAAAACTTGTTATTATTAAGAGGTCGACTGTCACAATATTTTTCAGGATTTTTGACCAGAGGCCGTATGTACAGATTTTTGTATTTTACCAGATTAGTGTCGTGTACAGAACCGAAGTTTTTGCCAATTATAATTCTAAACTTTTTTGAATAGCATAAAAAACTTTTGTGTAGAAGTATGGAAAAGACTGTGCTCACGAGAGTCAATCTATTATTATCAACGATAATTTTTTTCCTCCGGCCTGCACGATTCATAAGCACCTAGAGCATTATCTCCGGCCATGCAATAGAAATATCGGACGATTACTACTAATGATAAGCCATTTCGGTTTTTTTTTTTGTAATTTGAAGAGAGGACTATTTCATATTTAATGTCGCACTCCCTCCATCAGCGACCACGAACCGCCACTGTAAATATATATATATATATATAATGTGCCAACGCTGCTGTTATCATTACGGACTAAACAACTATTTAAGATGGGGCGAATAAGGCGTATCTCAAATCCCGTGTTGTAAAAGACCAACACTATTGTTTTGTGTTTATAATTATGCACATCTAACAGGGGTGGCCAACATTAATATGTTCGCGAGCCGCACTGATAAATACAATGATTACTAAGAGCCCAAAAAAATGTCAGTCATTATTATAGATTAGATCATTATTAGTATATTTTTGTTTTCGTAAATAAGACGCAAGTTGGCCACCTCTGATATATAATATATGCTATATGACGTACAAGTTCATTAACGAACAATACCTGTTGTAAACTTAGTCGTTTTTTTCCATTCCTTCGATAATTATGTACAAATTGTCGTAATAAATAAATATCGGTTTGCGAGAAACGATTTAAGATTTGTTCGGCGGAGGAAGCGAAGGGAGGAGTAACAAAAAAAAAAACTGCGCTGAAACTCGACCGGAAACCACCACCCAATGACGAGAAAATGACGACGAGCGTCACGTGATTGTATATAGTATACGTGCCAGCAATTTTCAAACGGGGTGTGATGAACTCGGTTCGGGGTCGAGTGCAAAATTATCGGAGAAAATTAAATGGACCCTTTCAGTGCGCATACTGTTTAAATATGAATATAACCCTGACCGTTATTAAACATTTTGCGTTTTATAATAATCTATTTCGCTGTGGTGTTAGATGAATCAACCGTCAAATATTCTACCTAGAGTACAAAATAAATATAGGTATATGTTTAAAACCAATCGAGTTCGAACAATGTAACTCACAGTTGTATTTTCATTTATCTTTTAAATTTTGTAACACTTACAGTTTTTTCCAATTAATTTCATTTGATAGCATGTAGGAGGTTATAACCAATATTTATGTGAAACCGTATTTGTTTTCATATCTTGAGGCGCTCGTGGTTTTACTGAAACTGTTACCACAGGTGTGGGCGCACTATTATCGCCCAAGTTTATTACGTACTAGTTACGGGACGTGCACACGATATGTGTATAATGAATATGTTAGACACATGGGAAATGTATACATATTTCTGTTCAAATTTTTAGGCCCAAAACGTTTATTATATGTCGTTTTTTTGTTTTTTTTAGCAACAACGTCCAGATCTGCCCAGGTTATTGGTAAGAATGACATTCAGATTTATACACAAGCATATTTTATGGCCGCTTTGAAAATCAAGTCTTTTTGCGAAAACTAAATTTAAATAATTTTTGTTTTGTTTTTAAGCGATTGGACAATCCGTTCGAAATGTTTTGTTTTCTCCCCGAAGAACCAAATTTTAAACTTATTGTGTATTGTAGAAGTGAAGTGAACTGTATAATATAATTAAGAGCTTCTGGAAATTAACACAATATTTATTGTTTCGAAAACAATTATATTTGTGTATTATTATATTTGGGAGTATAATTCAAAATCAACTGTTTTTATGGCATTATTTTTCCATGATATTCCGAACTACAAAGGGGCAAACACGGATCTGTTTATTTTGCACGATATTTTGTAGGAATATTTTTAGATATAAAATATCTAAGAAGACCTTGTCTTCCAAATAATCATGAACGCTTATTAGCTGATTTTCGTATATTAGTTTTAGCTTTTGGTTAAGAGCACGACTATACTCGCATTTGTCGTGCCCATTTATCTGACGGGTAAAAATTAAAAAATTACACTACGCGTTTTTTCAGTGTGACGTTTGTATTGAATTTAGATTTTCAACACCGATTGCCAATTTTAAAGATTATATAGTATTATCTACGCCATAATTTCAGGGTTTTTCAAAAATTATAATTTTGAAATAAAATATCCTTATTTTTAAATAATTATAACCGGCTTCAAAATTATAATTTTGGAAAAACCGACGTGATAGCATAGAGGACAATTCTCTCGTCTTTAACATTGATAATACTCGTGTGTGTTGAAACTCCAAAGTCAACCCAAACGTTACGCTTAAAAATTGCATCATGTGATTTTAGTATTTTGTCTGTTAATTAGACGGTAGAGATAGTCTCAGCTTAAGTATTGCCTTTAAACATTTTATTTCAGTTATTTCTACCTAAAACAACGAACTAATACGATTTCAAAGGAGTTTTATGTGAGGAGCTAATTTTCTTTTATATTTAAATATTTCTAAAAGTACTACCGTGTAGTCGATCTTTAATAACACATCCGAAAAATATAAACATCGGCTTAAACTTGAAGAAGCAAATAAATTTCACAAATGGACGGAGAAAGTCGTAAAATATTTAGTTTTTTCCGCAAAATGACTAATTTTCCAAACGATACACACGAATATATTATATTTATGTATATATATATATATATACTCATTACATTCTTTATAGGTTATATATATTCCCACCGTGTAAAACCTAAGCGTACGTTTTATCAAATTTGGCATTTTTCTCTCCGCAAACGAACATTTTTATGGCCCTCTTTAAAGAATACATATACTCGTATGATATTATAACAATAATGTTATTACGACTACCACGAGATGTGCTCTTAGGATGACATTTGTAACATAATAAAACGTGTGCCCGGCTTGCTACAGGATACACAGTGGCGTATATCCTATACTTAAGACGGTACTCGAATACCTACTATGAAAATGTACTTTGATGGGTGTCTGTAGTTAGTTTATTGAGTTATGGAAATAGGCTGGGAGTCATATACAAAACTGAACTCGAAATATTTGAAAATAGTACAAACCTCGTATTTACTTTTCTAATGGCTCTCAACCAAAATCATTAATCGTAGACACATCATAATATAAATTATAATATTTTCCATGTGAGGTAATATGAGAGTAGTTCTTTCTAATAGTACACAGCAAACCCACAATAAAGGGATAGTGTTCTAAATTCGTTAAATCTTAAACCTCTTATTTGTTTATTAAGTGTGTAAACTTTTCAAAATATTGTAACTAATCTTAAAGTATAGAATTTTCCATTATATGATATTAGTGAACAATAATCAAAGCAAGTTTCTTAAGTATAATGTCGTTTTTATAAAAACTATATGCAACGAGTATGTAATATAATTTGTAAAACTACGACTTTTGAAAGAGGGAAGACTTTTGGCACGAAAATAGAGGTATGAAATTTTCTTTTAAAAAAAAAAAAAAAAATAGAAGACGGTAGAAATCCCATCCTTCCTGGTGTCATAACACTCTAAAACTGTGAATCTCGCTCGGGTCACTGGCCTGCGGTAATTTTCTTAGGATCGTACACTACTGGGTCATCAGGAGGACATTTATACTCGAACGATGTTGCCTATAAATATTGTACAAACGACGCATCAATTTTTGTTACAGCAACAAATGCACGCGCAACAGCTACCACACGCCGGTCACGCACCGCCCATACCGATGATGCCTCATCCTGGACTCCCGGGACCGCCTGTGACCGCGGCCGCCAGCCTGTTGGGCTTGGCCGGCGCGGCCGGTTCGTCGGCCCATCCACTGTCCATGCTAGGCGCCAAACCGACTGATATGCACAGGGGCGCCGATTCGGACAAGCCCTCGTCAGCCATCGGTAAGTACCACCTGCTTATGTATAATAGAAATTATTAACTATTAAAAAAAAATTAAAATAGATAGAAGTCTAAACTGTTTACTTTTTATGATATTAATACGTGAGTCTGCTACAGAAGAATCATACATTGTACCAATGTATAATACAACAGTGCCCGTAGTGTTCGACTGTATGATGAAATGGTTATTAGTTTTATATATTAATTTAGTGAAGCCTGAGAAGAAAATCAAAGTTTTGACATCTCTGAGACTATATCATTTGTATGTGTGTCATAAGTAAATCTTGTGGTGGGACGAAAAATGCAGAAGAAATCAAGGCCGAGGGTTTTGAATGTAAAATGGATTTTTAAAAAAAGTATTCCAAGACAATCGTATGTGTTTATCAATGGATGCTACTATTCATTCATTTAATAAATGAAAGTAAACGAAAATCGTCTTATATCACGTTTGACTATTGTTTTTATGCGTGAGCAAAATGAGAACTAAAGTGATTAGCCAATGGGTTTGTTGGTAGATTTATACGTAGATGGAAAAGCGCTTCGGTTTGACAAAGTTTGTTTCGATTCGAAATGATTGAATGAAATTCTGGAGAGTTTTGTGTGTAGATTTTTGCAGTATTCGGGGTACACTTTTAATATTTTTATTCTGCATACGTCTATAGTAAATCTTGTAACGGACAAATGTGATAAGAAGAAGAAGAAAAACAATGTACTAGTTTACGTTTTTACTGATAAAAGCGACGGAATAAATACGTTTACTAGAGTTTCGGCCAAAAACTTCGTGTAGTTTTTAATTTATATTTCTCTCTCTCTGTATATATACACCTTTCCTCGGTGTCTATAAAATTAAAATGCATAGGAAGAACGCGCTTACACACATGATGTTATCATATAATATATGTATATGTGTATTTGTACGCGTACGTGCACACAGAAATAAACATCCCTCGCGACGGTGCGAGAACACGTACGAGCGTAGGGAGAAAAATTGACCGTGCGCGCTTCGAAGTGTCGAATAATGGTAATGAGACGACTGTCGGCGTATACTGTTCGTATCGTCGTCAACGTCAAAGGATACCGCGGGCGCGTGATCCGGATGTGGTGGCGGCGGCGGCGAAGGAGTGAGAGGAGCGGTGGTGTGTGCGTTTGGCGCGCGGAAGAGAGTGCAACTCCGAATTGTATTCGTATATGATGCTGTACGGACGAAGTCGACGAGAGGGTGTGCGTACGACGTTCTCTCGAAAAAGGGTTTTAATAATTTCCGCGCAAATCTCTTTACGCCGTACGTGTTTAATACATACACACGCGCGCGCACACGTCACACATATTCGAAATAGAGCTACTGTAACGTGTGCGTGCGCGTGTGTGTGTGTGTATCCCTCTCTTTATTTTTTATTTTTTTTATATCCCCGAGCCACTTATTGTAACCGTAATCGACGGCGGCGGACCGTGTCTCCCGGTCGGACGTTATAAACGCCGCCACGCACGCGCATCAATAAATCGGTTGTCGTCGTTTCATGCGCGCGCGCGCGTGGGGTCGTGCGACGACGTGTACACGAAAATAATAATAATAATTAATAATGACGACGACAATAACAACGAAAACAAAATACCGGACGAAACACGAATTTCCTGTATCGAACTCGCGTTAAGAACGCAATTTTTTTTCGAATTTTGTTTTTTTTTTGTTTTCACGTCGCCGTTTTCAGGTCAAGGGCGCTCCCGCCGTCGCATTTTCTTTCACACATGTTTCGCCCGAATTTTACGTCGTTATTTTATACGAATTCCCGATTTGACACGATTTAATGTGTATACAATGGGGTTACGCATTGTGTGTTATCGATCGGCCGGAACATTGTTGTAATTTTCTCTCGCCTTCTCTCCTTTCCACATCGCCGACACATCATTATTATCGTATTATTGTTTCGATATATTGGTCACTTTTTTTTCTTTTTCCCTTTTTTTTTTTTAACATGCTCACCGCGCCGCCGCCGCCGTCGTCACTGTACACGTATATATATATATATATTATCCCGATTCCCGTTCACCTAACCCGGTCGTATCGAAAATCGCTCTAGTTATGTCACGCACAACACGGTATTGCGTTGTTAATTTTGGTTTTTGTTTTTGTTTTTCAGGACTGAGTTCAGCCGAAGAAAGACACGTGAGTAACAGTATAGTATTGTAAACCAATAACGTTATGGCGAATCGATTTTCTCAATACAATAATAACGACAACACATGACGCGCGTGTGCGACGTTGTTGTGCTGGTGGCGGACGCGTGTGGAGGTTCGCGCGTAAATCCGCCACTGCCGCGTGCACCGTTCACCGGCCACTTTCCCGGGGATGGTGGGTCTTCGAGCCGCCGACCGTGGCGGATTTCTCGTCCGGGCCAGCGAGGGGTGGACGAAATTGAATTAATGCACCCAGGATAGCACTTAATGAAGGGACGCCTTGTTATACTCCGGTTGTTGCCGTCGCCGCCGCCGCCGCCGCCGCCGCCACGCCGCGACGGGGTCTCGGCCCTATCGCCCCGTCGCCCGGCCGACCCTTCCGGCCGTCAAACAAACAGCGTGCGAGGGTCGTCTCCCCGCCGAACGAGGGTCCGGCCAGCGGCGGCGTGTATAATATCGGAACGACGAACCTCATCCATATGTATATGTCATCTGGCCGGCCGCGCGCTCCCCGCGAATTTAAATGCGTGTCAAATTCGATAGGGATCGGGGCTCCGGTTTTACCCTCTATTTCCTCTTGCGGAACGAAAAAAAAAAACTCCCCGACGCCACGCTGCCGCTATATAGCAGCACCCTTCTCTTGCTGCTACACACGCGCGCGCGTTATTATTATTATTATTATTATTATTATGATTCCGACGATCGCAACCCCCCGTGGCCGTTTTCGACGTGACCGTACGTGATTTTCAACAGCGTGTTATTAATTCCTCGACGTGTACACACACACACACACCCGTACGAAATATAATAAGCGTATATACGCCTTTTATTGTTGTTATTATTCTCTTTTTTTATTATTTTTTTTCTCGCGCGCCCCACGCTTCCCGTCCACGCCCGTGTTCGATGGTAATTCGTCGTGCGGATATTATATCGTAATCCAATACGAGTCCGCCGCCGGAGGGTTGTCGTCGGCCAGTTTCCGATTACACCGTGCGCCGCACGCACCGAACGTCCGCGTAAACTCGCGGCGGCCTCGCAATTACACGTATCGCACGATGTTGCGCGTACGGATGCCGCCGACCCGTGCACAGGACCGCGTTTATTTATACGTTTCGTGTTCGCGTAGCGCGACGTTATTAAGCAAGGAGAACAGCGACGGTGAATTGTACAGAGAACTCTTGGTGATGGTGGGGGGGGAATGAAAAAGCGAGAGAGAGAGAAAATCCGTGGAAATCTACCGTAATCGGGGATTAGTTTTTTTTTCCGCTCGAGCTATTTCTTCTTGCCAACAATCCGTTTCGTCTTGGACGGCCCTTTTTTTTTTTTGACGACGACCCCTCGTGGGGATGGGCAACGTGAAAAAATCGAGGTTATTTCTTTCCTTCCCTCTACCCCACATCCCTTCAACCATTCTACGTATAATGCGCGTATATATACGAACCCTCGATTCGTGTAACAAGAGGGTAAACTCGTTTAAGGGCGTAACGATAAAGTAGGGAGGAAGAGCTGTGCGCAGTCGATGCGGTAACGTTATTTTCCGGTCCGTTTCATCAACCAGTCGTCCCTTTCTAGGGAATAACCCCGCAGGCTTTATGTGCGCGCGTGTGTATATATATATATATATGTATAGTCGTGGGGATAGGGTGGAAAAAAAAAATCAAATAATAGCATAAAACAAGACTTTGGAAGAACGAATTACGAGGTCGACATAGTAATAAAAGTAATAATAATCCCTCGCGACTTTTTTGTTCTGTTTTTGTAACCGGCATTATTTTTATGCGCGCGCGCGCGCGTATTCCGAACGAACCGGGTGAATGCCGGCGAGAACGTTGTAATCGGTTCGGAATTAAAAATATTACGGCGATCGATTGGATGTTGTTGAAGGACACGACCACGACGACTGACGGTGGGGCACCACTACGATAATTGCGACAACGCGGTGCGTTTCAATCAAAACGACTGGAAAATTATTCTCGCTCCGGTTACGTCGCGGCTTCCGCGTAATGTACCGCGGGCGTACAACGTTTGCAAACGGCTTTGCGGCGACGAGGGCGTCGTAAAAAAAGACAATTTTTTTCTCTTGTTTCCGAGGCGGTTTTTACGACGTTGTCCGACGAATTCGTGACGACGAACGTACGAATAAATCGTGCCCCCGCCGACGTCGGTTATCTCAATTGGATTTTTTAGTTCTTAACCCTGTAATCGCCGACACGTATGCATAAAAAACAAAATCATATATATATATTATTAACTAATATAAATATATACAGTAGATAAGTCGTGCGTTTATTTATATATTATTTTGCGTACGTCCGAAACAACAAAAGTCGTGTTTTGTTTTTTTCCGATAACAGTTAGTAACCGTATGTTCGCGAAGTCAATCGTGTTATTAACATTTCTATCATATTATAATATATCTAATGTTATATTGTGATAAATAATGATATCGAGTTCATAATTAACCCATTGACTTTTGTGTATGTTATGTTATATATTATACGTACTGTGAAATCCATTGCAGTCAGTTAATTATCTAATTAAATTTCTACGAATGTTCGTGATTAATAGATTTCGTTTTAATCTGCATATATTTTTTTAAACATCCCGATAATTTATACAGAAAACACCAGAGTACAATAAATAGTTCTTGGCGTACTTTAATTATACATAAATGGTTTCATTTATCGAACGGTATAGATAGGCTACTGGTATCGGCGGTCGGTCGTATATTTGAACAATTTTAAAACAAAACACGTGTATTTCGATAAATGTTTGTTTTCGTTGTTTTTAATTTACCGAATAATTTTCGATCGCATTATTAAATAAAACGAAAAAAAAACTTGTTGTCATAATAACGCGTTTGACCTGAAACGGTTAGGAAAACTACAAACAAAATGGAATCCGACCGAAACGCAACGCATCGTTATCATCACCGTATGATACGCTGGTGTTACTTTATAACGTACGCTAAGAGTATATATTCGCCAGTTACTATCGCGACGAGAGTAATACTCGCCAAAGAACGGGACAAAAACATTACGAACGTCCGCAAAATTGTAACGTGTAATATCTTTCGATGACATTTTTTGTGTTTTTTACTCCATTACGCTTACACCGTTTCCGAGTTTTGAATAATAAGGTGTATTTACATCGGAGTACAAATTCGGTTCGGCGTGTATAATCGGATAATATCGACGTTTCGCAATGTCGCCAATTCATAAACAAATACCTGTAAAATTAGCATATTGCACACGGACGTTTCCGGGTTGGCGAACGGGATTTCATCGCGGCCGATATTGTTTTTATAATAATAATAATAATAATAATAATAATAATAATAATAATAATAATCATCATCATCATCATAATTAATAACAGATCGCGCGCGCGTGGTGCTTGCCGGGCGTGGGACAAGGGTCCTACCGTGTAATTATTGTAATCGGAACCATTAACACGAGAGGGCGGCCAAAAGGGTTGATTCCGGGAGACGCGACGACTAATCTCCGCCACATTACCAGCCGGTCGTGTGTGGGCGGGCAAGTGGATCCGGCACTCCAACGCCGCCACCCTTCTCTGTCGCCGCACTCTGCGTCTTCCGCCGGCCAATTCGTCATTCTCGCGGCGTCGTCATTCATCACGTCCGCCTCTCTTTCGCGGCGGCGGCGGCGGCGGCGGCGGCGGTCGCCAGATCGATAAACCGCGTACACGCGGACCGCGCATTATTATTATTATTATTATACACCGCGTACGCTTAACAGCACTCCGCATTTGTACGTCGGTATGATTGTTGTCATCGATGTTAAATACGTCGCGGGAGGTTTGATAATACATAAAATACGTGTCGCGCCGAAATCTCGGGCCCGACGATCTCGCGTCGAAACAACAACGATAAATAAACCGTCATACGACCGATAGGGGGGGAGGTCGGGGATTTCTCCCCGGGCGTATAATTTTCGAGGGCGAATTTTTAAGGTTTAAGGTCATCTCCTGAAATGGGCGTAAGTTTTTCGTTTTCCCCGGGCGTTAAAAAGTTAAGATCCGGCCCTGATTACACTTGTATTTGATAACGGCGCGTCACGTCTCAAGCCGATGTCCGTACGGCGTGACACGAATCTCCCAGCCGAAATCGCTCGTCGCCAATATCGGAAGGACCCGAGACCAAAAAAACGTACGGGGAACAGACATTGTACTGTCTACTGTCACCGTCCGCCACTGTCCACTGTATACTTTACCGTGCTGACGTAGTCGAATGGCACGCTAATGTCGTTCGCATTAAATCAAATCGTTTTTTTTTTGTGCTCGAGCAAACGATTTGTTTTTGTGGTATTCGTCCGTCGGCGAACGATTTAAAAAAAAAAACGGATTTTTTCCTCTTACTTTAACGCCCGGTCGATTAGACGGTTTATTTGCCGACTACTACAAATG
This sequence comes from Schlechtendalia chinensis, assembly GCA_019022885.1. Classification (NCBI taxonomy): domain Eukaryota; kingdom Metazoa; phylum Arthropoda; class Insecta; order Hemiptera; family Aphididae; genus Schlechtendalia; species Schlechtendalia chinensis. The sequence continues at coordinate 17,264,144 of CM032339.1, read as the reverse complement.
CGTGTCTGTGTAGGTATTAGTACGACAGTATGTCGTTTTGTACGTATATAAACGACGAGGTAAATGAAATGAGGACGAGGTAAAAAACCGGCGCGTGACACTGCGGCGTTCGCTTTTTTTTTTTCCCGTCGAAACTAATTATTTGTTGAAAAAAACGCTTTGTGTAGTCGGAAATTATTCGCCTTCGGCGTTATTTATTTTTTCTCGTTCGAGACGTTTATCAGCGTAGATTTTTTAAAGTTTACTAAAGCGTATACAGAGTGACTTTTTTATCATTAGCCAGCGATCGTCTGTCAAGATCTTAAACAAATTTGATTACGGGTGTTTTTATCCATTATTATATCGTTCAAGGATTATTTACAATCCATTTTAAAAATTGTCCCCTATACCTTAAACAAATGTTAACTTTTGATTTTCAAATGACAACCCGTCTGTATTTTTCTACACTGTTTTATATATAAATAACTAAAATAAATAAATGAAAATTGCTTTGGGTTTTTTTTTTCATTTTCAATGTTCCGTTTATGAATGATTGTTAACAAAAAGTTTTTTATAATTAAAATCGTAGGTTGCCAATTAAAAATCGAACGTTAAACAAATAAGGGATGGCATGTAAAAATAGTGCGTTGAACGCGCAAAACTGTTTTAAAAAAATATACCAAAAATTATTTTTCTAGACTTGGCTCGCGATTAAATTATCGCCCTGTATGTAGTATGTGTCTACTTAAACATCAGTAATAGGTTAGTCGGAACATATTTCGTTTGGTAAATATTGATACGTCGATCGTAAAGTGTAGTATACGGTATAAAATGTGTATTAGTAAAAGTTACCTGTGCACGTATGCGGCGTCTAATCGAGGCTCGTGCACATCACACACACAAAACCTCACCGTATATTATAGACATGGACATTCCCGGGGAATTATAAAATGTCCATCATCGGACGAAAACAAATATCACAAAAGAATCAAGTCTATTGTCTGTAATTTTGTTTATACTGTGAGTTTATTATATCTATTTGTTATTTATTACGGAAAATTGTTATTTATTCTTTCGAATACCTCCATTTTTTGTATTTTTACAACGTGGCATTTGTGAATTCGCTGCGATTATTTACATCTTATTAAAATTGAAATGTTTTTTTCTTTTTTAATTTCCTGTTATTTTCGATCGTTGTGTTGTATTGTAACGATACGATTCTCCTTCACTTTCATCGAGATCTCTTTATTAAATTCGTACATAATTTCTGTTGGAGGATACTAATGAATCGTGTTCGATAAAAGAAAACTGTAAAAATATACGAATAATATAATTCGTTATTGTGTAGCACCCAATATTGGTTACAACTTTTCTAATTACGTTGAAATATTTATTCTATTTCTTATTATTAGAATTATATTTCAATAGAAAAAAATCTTATCGAAACAATTTTTGACGGTATTACATGTACATTTTTTAATATCGATTTCGTCCATAATATGTCTTCGGTAATAGGGTGTGATGTATATGTATATATATAAATAGATAGATTAAATACACTATTTTAGGAATGTATGCTAATGCAGATGTATAATTTTGGTTCCGGTGATGACGAAAGGGTTCATACGGGTGGGCGAGTGGAGGTAAATTCAATTGTCGTCCGAATCGATCAAAAATCGTCGCGCGGCCGATCCGTCCGAGAATTTCCGAACGAATTATTTGTGACGACGTTATTTTTTTCTGACGATTCGCCGGCGCGAGTCGAACCCGACAAACCGAAGTGAAGCCTCGACCGGACCGGAAGAACTCTCCGCGGGACGTACGTAACGTGTGTAACTGAAGGACGTCACGTGCGATCCCGGACGAAAACGTTTTGATTGGCCATTGCTACACGTGCGTTATCCGATAAGAGCGCGCGTACCGATTTGATGAATTCCAGTCCGCTTCGAACCCGAACGGGGTGGTTTCACCCCCGAGGGCCACCGAAGCAAACGGTCGTCGTGGGCGAACAGGCGGTTTCGGTCGATAAACCACTATCGCGTGTGAATTAATCATTTTACAAAACGCTCGCGTGTTTGTTTGCCCCGCTTACGCGCGCGCGCGTGTGTGTGTCATGTACCACAGCATTAGCACACGACGAAACACGATATTCGTGTTGACATTACGCGCGCGCGCGCACCACGCGTATAATTATATATGCACGTTAATGGTTTTACGCGCTCCCCGAGTACGTTGTAACGCGTATACCACGAAACGTCGGCCGCGGTCCCTGTTTTCCCGTCGGAAACCACCCTCGGTTATAATTCGCAATAAAAAAAAAAACAACCACGACCGCCGCCGCCGCCGCCGCGGTGGTTCTCTCGTGTGTAAGCACGTTTATATTAAAGACGACCGTCGTCGGGTCAATTGATAAATTCGGCTTTCCCCCCCCCCACCCCCGCTTAGCGAACGAGGTGGGTGGACACGGGGGAGAACGACAGTCTAACCGCGGTTGGGTTAGGTATTTGTTTGTTACGTCTCTCTTTTTTCGCTTCCCTCTTTTATTTTATTACTACGGAACACAATGAATGCGTGCGTGTGCGGAGAGAGAGCGAGCGGAGCGGAGCAATATCATCTGTCAGACTACTGTCGGTGGGCGTGCGCACGCGCCTTGTGTGTTTTACACGAGGCGGAGTAGGAGATCGTTATCAAAACGGGACAGCGCGCGTGAGGGGACCTGACGCGTCATCGGCGGCGGCGGCGACAGGGTAGGAGAATAGGGGATGAGACGTGATTGGATTCCGGAGGGGCGTGTTATTAATCCCCGGGTGAAATACGCGAAAATCCCAGCCGGCAAATTCATCACGCGCCGCGTTCGTGGCGCGGGGACGACGGGGTGTAGGTTTTTGTTGCCTATCCGACTCGAGCTCGTCTCCACCACCCGCCGCCGCCGCCGCCGTACGAGAGAAAGAACACACTACTACTAACCCGCGCACCGTTCGAAGCAAAACGTGTATATATATAATAATAATAATAATAATAATGATAATAATAATAATGTAGCTTCGCTCGGCGGCGTCGACAAAAGAGGAAAGGAGGACGGCGGGACCCTTTTCGCTGGCTCTCCCGTCCCTTCGCCGCACCCGCGCGTCTATACGTTTATGTATATATGTACGTACAACGGTGTCGGTAAGACGACGACGACGACGACGACGACGTGAGCCGATTACAAGTTTGCAAATGAATGAATTAAAGCCGCGCGCCGCCTCCCCTCTCTAACTCCGCGCCGGTAGGTGTATAAACTGTATTGTGCGTGTGCGTGTGTATGTACACGAGCCCTTCGCGTTGCGCGACGCGGGCGGAGGGGTTACACACGGCCGATTAGTTCTCGATGAAGTTTAAACCGACGAAGACGACGACGACGACTCGACTATACACCATACCCGCCTCCCACCCACGTCGCGTTCACGCTCATCGCGCGCCGACGGTAAAAGCTTTCGTCCACCCTCACCGTCATCCGGCCCTTCGCTTTCTCGCCCGCGTACACACAGTCAATTGTCTCTCGGAAGTTATGTCACCGCCCGCGCTCGCCTCGCGTCCGCCGCAAAACATCGACGACGCCTCCTCCTAACGAAACTCCTGCTCCCGCCGCCGCCGCTGCCGTATTATTATTATTATTATTATTATTTATGCGCATCACGTACTTCTCTTCGGGGCGTCTGTATACGCCCGTCGTAATAACGCGTGCCAGACACAACAATATGTGTGCGACGACGGTTTTCATCCGCTCCTCGTTTTCGATAAGTATTTTTTTTTTTTTTGTGTTCCCGCCGCCCTTCTCCGCTCGTGTTTCATTTTCGTTCGTTCGTTAACGTCACGCATATATTATATCTCCGAGGGAGAGAGAGAAAAAAAAAAAAATGTCGGGTTTTTATTCCTTCTCCCACCCCCCCGCGTAGCTTATACGTGTGATAATTAAATTCGTGTTTATACGGTTGGCGTGCGTGCAGTGTGTGTGTGTGCGTGCGTGTACACGACGTCTAATTCAACGACGACACGAGTCGAGTTAACCATAAAAAAAAAAAATAAATAAAAAGCGACAACGCGAAAGTGTATAGTAAAGCGTTGATTTCGGTGTTTCGTTTCGTTTCGTTTTTTTATTTTTTTTACTCACGCGCGGTGACTGATCGTCACCGCCGCGAATCGATTATCACGACGTTTCCGGCGAAACGTCACAAATGCTGATCGCCAAAAACCCGTTTCGATCGTGATCGATTCGCTTTTCAACGAACTGGGGGGGGGGGGGGAAATCGCGTTGTCTGTGGCCGGAAGGAACTCGACAGCCGACGGACGGGGGGGCTATCGCGGTGTGATTTTCTTTTCGAACCTTTTACGCGCGTGCGCACTCGTGTTCGACCGAATACGGTTGTGTGCGTAGGACAATGAATCCCGGACGCCTCTCGCGAATATGCCTTTTGCGATTCGTCGTACGTTCTTATCAATCGGTACGACACCGAAAGACGTTATGTTCGAAAACGGTTTACGACCCCTGTCGGCTACTTTCTTTCCCTCGGGACGTCGTCTCATACTTTCTCGGCAACAGTGTCGGGCTGAATTTTTTTTTTCTTTCAAAGCGACGCGCTTAAAAATCTCTTAAACCATCGGCTCGTATCAATATTGACGCGTTTAAATTGCAATGACCGTAGAACCAGTACAGTGCGTATATGTTACCTCTTGCAGTCAACAGACAGCGAAAATACTTAATCGATTTAGTCAAACAATACTGACAAACGAAATGATGTCACAACAAAAACGGTTAATTTTTTATCAGGTCTTTAAGCACTATTAAGTTGTGATATCACGAATAACTTAGCTATGTAAATCACATTTGAAATACACTTCTTTTCCTTGATTAATTTAGTTACTTGGCGAGGATTTATTTTGTCTGGTATAAATGTCAATGTCCGTATTAATAGTTTTGATTCATAATGAATTCTTAATTTCTTCATATATTATTCGTTCGTTGATTATTTTATACGTCGTCTGTATGTGTTGTATAAATGACCGTTCTAACGTATAATAAAATCCTCACAGAGTTGATAAATTAATCAGTGAAAAGAAGCGTATTTTTAATTTTTTTTTTACTTAGCCATTTTTACACGGAGTCAAACGACGTGTTTTTGTTGTGATATTAATGTATGACCGATCTTGATAACCAACCGGCTCCGTCGTTAATTCGATCGCGTATGGTAATTATCATCATCGACGGTACTCTATGTTTTATGTAATATTTTAGTCTGGTCGAAAGTCGGAGTCGAGTGTAGTGCGGGCAACGACGAAAGGATGATTACTCTTTTTGATTTGAAATCAAATTTTCATTAGGTTTCTGCGTCGTCGTCGTCGTCAGCAGCCCGAGCAATGAGACCGTATTCGTAATTGAAATTTATTAAAACACGGTGAACTTTTGCACACTTAAATGACTAATCGACTGGGACGAAAAAGACCGTCTAGAGAGTTGCGCGAGTGTGTGCGTGTATGTAAGAGTGTCGTTTAAAACTTGTCCGCCGTCGCACGCACACGCACACGCACACGCACAAAATCTCGAGTTACTTCCCGTCTCTGTCATGAAAACAGTTCCGCGCGGAGAAACGCAACATCTTTCCGATACGTTTCCATGATCGGTTTTTTTGTTATTAGCGCGCGCCGTTAGGTCATGTGTTTCGTTAAAAACGAATTTCGACGGCACGTAAGCGATTAAAAAGAATAAACCCCTCCGGGGAGAATAATCCGAAGGGTGGCCGAGGGATCGTAAACAACGAATACGCGTTTATTTATCAAAAATAACGACGACGACAACAGTTACGGTAGTGGCGAAAATGTTTCAATTTAACGAGAAACTTAACGTATATAACTCGGATGAAATTCTCGTCCGGATCCGAAGCAATTAACACTTCAATTGGCCTCTCATAACGACCCGACCTCCTCGCCGCCTCCCTCTTTTCTCGTTCGCCGGGGAAAGTCGACTCTGTTTTGTTTTTTTACCCCTCGTCAGCTTGACTGTCCCGAGTCCAAAAAAAAAAAAAAGAGAGTCGCGTACGGGTTTTTACGGCTCCGGGGAATCGGATTAATCGTCTTGTACACATTATATATATATATATATAAACACGCAGGAAGGTGGAATGTTTTTATTGGGTCCTTAGGGTACAGTCGGTCGGACCGGGTGGGCACGTGTATGAAGTACATGTATATATATGAATCGCGGGGGGTCCTAGGCGAAAAACGACCGAACGCGCCACATGTTTTTATTTACCACCTCACCGCCTCCCTTCCTCACCGGGACCTCTTTTATGACACACGTTATTTATTTCCCGTCGCCCTCAACCGCTCCGCGCGCTCGCCGCTCTTCTCCGTCGTCGTCGTCGTCGTTATATTTCACAACGACCAAAACGTTATATTTTTCCCTCGTATTCGTATTTAATGTACGTATACATTCACTACACCCTCGCGACGTGAGACGACGAGAAAAAAAAACACATACACACCGTAATATATACACACGCACGTACGTTCAAATATTTGGTTACCGTTTTTCCTTTTTTTTTTTTTAACAAGCGGCCCGAAATCAGTAGAAAGAGAGAGATAGAGTGATGAGTGTATAATATATAAATATACATACGCCGGGTACAACAACAGAACGCCGCTCTGATGCGATGTGTTTGGTTAACGTTTTTTATTATTATTATTATTATTATTATTGGTATAACTTTTTTTTTTTGTCGTTATGTTTATACAGAGGAGTTCTATATCGCCTGCGGAAAGGGAGAAATTTCGCGTCAGGAGCTCGCCGGATATTGAACCGCACAAGAAAGTGAAAAAAGAAGAAAAAGATTGTCACGTAAGTTTTTACTCGTGTGTGTGTGTATATATATATATAAAACGATTCTACACGAGTCACGCACACGTAATCACCAAGCGCGTGCGACTCGATGATATAACGTCTCGCCGAACTTTTTTTTCCCGGGCCGTTAAGCTTTTATATCCGAACGTGTATATATATACTGTGTACTCCTAACTTATATGTTGGTCGTACACGACGTCACACGCTGTGTTTCTCCCCTTCGAACACGTTTTATTAAATCGTTTTTTTTTTTTTTTTTTTTTTTGTCGTTTTTACAGGCGAGCGATGGTGAAAAAAGCGATCAAGATTTGGTTGTCGACGATGCCAGCGAGGTACGTTATAATGTCATTTGCTTCTTGTCCCCCGTTATATGACACCATAAGTGTACCGTTATATATTATAAAATAATAATACAACGTGAATTGATATCTCAACGTCCATATAAATAAAATGGTTTTATGTAGCTTTATGATTTTCACGATTAAATTATTCGCGTGTATACGCGTATCAGGTGTAAAATTCTCTAAACCCGAATATCTTTCTATTTTTTTTTCAATCAAATATTTTTTCATAATTACTATTTACGTTTTGGTTCTCTTTTCACCCGTGACACTCGAGAGTATCTCTTTGTACAACTTGATTAGCGACACCATTCGTTAAGTTAATATAATGTGTGCTCGTGCTGTTTATATATATATATATTTTTTTAAAGTGTTTATTACAGTGGAACCTATTTAATGAACTTGAAAAACTCGTTAAATAAAAATTCCGTTAAAAATAAATTACTTTTTTCCCCCTTTCTCTTATTTATTACATCAAATGTAAACATATACGTTATACAGAATAATAGTAAAATATAAAAATACACTAAAGAATGAAATAAAAAAAAAAAATTACTCGATATAATCATCCTGTCGAATCGTTTTCGTAAAAAAAAAAGGAAAAACCGATCGTGTTAATGCTCATAAATGAATGAATGATATATATATGTATCGTTCGGACACGTTTTCGGCGAGGTGATGATGAAATCCGACGAATAGTTTCGAAAGCAGCGACAATTTTTTTCCTCCACGGGATGAGGACAAAATACCACTGAATGGTCTTGTTCGTCTTTCTAATGTCCTGGATATATCCCCTACACGCGGGGATTTAAAAATCGATACGCCCAAAATAACGCTCTGCCATGTGATAATAACGAAACGTTGTGCCCAACAATAAACACGATATAACGTTACGCTACAGCGTGTTCAACGACGCATGAATGATGTTCAATAATAATATTCCGTTTTCCAGGACCCGGTCTCGCCGCTTAACGGTACAGCCTCGCCCAGAGAAAACGGAATTGACAAGTTACAACCCAAAAAGGAACATATCGGACCACACAGGTATGCTATTACGTGTCGTCGTTGTTATCGTTTTCACGACGTGCGTAGGTGGGACATACGTGCATGCATAATTTTTTTTTTTCAAACTATACCGTCCGTTCTGTTTTTATTGCCTGTTCAGTCCACGAAGCGGGACTTCGTCCAACGCCAGCACTCCATCCACCAAGAAATTGGAAGACAAACCCAGTACACCGATATCGAAGTCGATTACGCCGACGAGCGGCGGTAGTGGTTGTAGCGGAGCCGCTGGCTCCTCGATGAAACCCATGGTCAAAGGACCATCACTAGGTACGTTATTTATTTGTTTGTTTATTATTATTATTATTTGTTTAACGTGATCCGATTACAATCGACAAACGCCGGGAATAGGTGAAGAAGTACAAACAAATACGATATGCGTTCCTAGAAAAGGCGTAAAAAAATAAAAAAATAAATAGATAGATAGAAAAAAACGCTCCGTATCGAAACGATTAAATACAAAAACGTCGCGTTCGTACGAAATAATCGTGTACTGGGAACGGTGATAATAACACGAAATGTCGACTTCACTTGTTCGTCCGCGGACGGATTACGCGTTCGTGTAATCGTCGACCCTTCGACGTCGTTTTTATTCGTGCCGCCGTTGTCGTTTGCAATCGACGGTTTTTCGATCCAAAAAAAAAATCGTATCGATCGGAAAAAAAACAATAACACAACCGTTTTCGATTCACAGCGCAATATCCGCATTATCTGGCGGGAGGTGCCAATCCACACGATCTTCAGGCGGCCGCGGCTGCTGCTGGCGCTTACGGCGCCCTGCACAATAACTTACCGCCCGCGGCCGCGTTGAACAGTTACCCGAGACCAGCGTTGGTAAGTAACTGATCCAAAAACCGTCAACGCACTCGGAAATCATTTTTTTCAGCGTTTTTTTTTCTTTCTTAACAGGTCGGTTACGATCCTCACGCACAGATGAGAGCGCCGCTCGGACCCGGACTGGGAATACCTGGCGGGAAACCGTAAGTTTTTTTCCACTCTTATTACGCAGCTGTTGTTGAGTCGGCGCAATGGACGAATAACGGATTTGGTTTTCTCCTCCTCCCCTTCGTCCGATCGTATAGGGCTTATTCGTTTCACGTGAGCGCCGAAGGTCAAATGCAACCGGTGCCTTTTCCTCCCGACGCGCTGATGGGTCCTGGAATCCCGAGACACGCTCGTCAGATCAACACGCTGGGCCACGGCGAGGTCGTGTGCGCCGTGACCATCAGCAACCCGACCAAGTACGTGTACACCGGCGGCAAGGGTTGCGTCAAGGTGTGGGACATCAGTCAACCCGGGTCCAAGTCGCCTGTATCTCAACTAGACTGTTTGGTACGTTCGTCGTTATTATACCCGGCGCCGGTGGAGGAACGCCGTAATCTTCCTCCGGCCGTCGTGTCGTCGTCATAAGGCGCAACGAGAGAACTCAATAATTTTCTTTTGTTTTTTTTTAGCAACGCGATAATTACATAAGATCTGTAAAACTGTTGCCGGACGGCCGGACGCTTATTGTCGGCGGTGAAGCCAGTAATTTGAGCATATGGGATCTGGCCTCGCCCACGCCCCGAATCAAAGCCGAACTCACGTCCAGTGCGCCAGCGTGCTATGCGTTGGCCATCAGCCCGGATTCGAAGGTACGGGTTCGATATATCGTTTTAGACTTGATTATTTTGATTTCGTTATTTTTCGTCGTTATCTATACGTGTATAATTCGTACAGTCGACACTCCGAAGCGTTTACAAGGTTTTTATCTTAAAACGGTTTCGATTGTTGTCGTAATGCGGTTTTTTCGTTTCATTATTATTATTATTATTTTGTTCGTGATTGATATACAACACGGAGGTTATATTCTCCGAAACACGTTTAAAAATGGTTTTTGTGTTCCCCTCTTCTTTAACGATGGCGGTTCATTGGATCCACACAACCACGCGAACAGTGTTGTTGTTGTGTTTATGCTACGTACCAGTCATGTGTTTTCGAACACCAACAACAATGTTTTCGATATTATCTAAAAACCGTTCGATTTTGTTTTTCGATTTATGTAGGTTTGCTTTAGCTGTTGTTCGGACGGTAACATAGCTGTATGGGATTTGCACAACCAAACGTTGGTAAGACAATTCCAAGGGCACACGGACGGTGCGTCGTGCATAGACATCTCTTCAGACGGTTCAAAGTTATGGACTGGCGGTCTGGACAACACTGTACGCTCTTGGGATTTGAGAGAAGGACGACAGTTACAACAGCACGACTTCTCATCTCAGGTACGCCGACTGTCGCCTTTTGAAAATACATTATACAAATTTACTAACGTTGACAATTGTGTAGATATTCTCGTTGGGATACTGTCCTACCGGCGAATGGTTGGCTGTCGGCATGGAAAACTCCAATGTCGAAGTCTTACACGCTCTGAAACCTGACAAATACCAACTGCACCTGCACGAGTCGTGTGTGCTCTCCTTGCGCTTTGCGACATGTGGTAAATGGTTTGTGTCGACGGGCAAAGACAATTTGCTGAACGCTTGGCGCACACCATATGGAGCTTCTATATTCCAAGTAAGTTTTCATGCCGCTCTTTTGTGTACTGTGATTTTTTTTTTTTTTTCGAACCTTTTTCACATTGTGCGTGTGTGTTTGTTTTAGTCTAAAGAATCTTCTTCGGTGTTAAGTTGCGACATATCGGCCGATGACAAATACATTGTGACTGGTTCCGGAGACAAGAAGGCAACCGTTTATGAAGTCATATACTAGTGAATAACGCAAAATGAGAATTTCATCGTTTCGGTGTTCATTAAGTGTAGAAGAGAAACTCCTCAGGTTTATTAATCTAGCGTTTACTGAACATTTTTTTTTTTTTTTTTTTGTGATAATTATTTCCAATCTAATATTACGACTACTATAATATGACTTAGCCTGTAAACATTAATTTACACGTAGCGTATTATTATATGAATATAAAAATAAAAATGAATCTACTATTTAAAAAAATTTTTTATCGAAAATTGTAAATAATAAAATTAAAATAATATTTGCGATAAAATTATTTAATATTTTACACCTTTTCTTAAAATTTAATACTTGTGCTTCAATCAAAAAATGTCGTTTATTTTGCAAAATTCATTGATATCCAAAACAATCACTATGAAATGTCAGCACCATATATATTTAATTTTCGAATTTCAACTATTTTGTGAATAATATGAAAATAATAATATTACGAGTTAATATTATGATAAGTCCCAATATAAAAGATCTTTCGAATATATAAATAATAATATTATTATTATTATTATTATTATCATTATTATTATTATTATTATTATCATTATTATTATTATTATCATTATTATTATTATTATTATTATTATTATTATCATTATTATCATTATCATTATTATTATTATTATTATTATTATTACATTTTAAGTATTGTATTTACTTTACTATTTTCTTAAGTGTTAACTTTGTTCTTTTCTATTTTGTACAAAATAGTAGCTAGAAAAATTACCCTATAAGTTTTTGTTAATTTTTTTTTCATTAGGATCTTGTAGGTAAATCAATGCGATGATTATTATTATCTCTAGATGTCTTTTATACCTAAAATAGATAGAGAACCCTTTGGAAAAAAAATTAAAATTTTATTGTTATTTAATAATTATTTATGTTTATTTTAATGAATACATTTCTCCCGATATTTTATAATATTGTGCTATGTAGTACCAAGTATTTTGTTTAATAATTTATAATGTATAGTGTTCAATATAGATTCTGTACAATTCATTATTTATGCAGGAATCGGAAAATATAAAAGAACCAATTTATTATTAATTGTTGACTTGTTGCTGCTCTATTCATAACAATTTTGTATTGTGGAAAATCTCACACTATATTATTCAAACAATTTTTCAAATAACGAAAAAATTGTAAACAATAAAAACTGAAATAATTTTTGAAAATTGTTATTTTTAAAATTAAAAAAAAAAAAAAACAGTTGTACTCTTGTACCGGTGTTATTATGTGCACAGATGCAGTCACTATAGAAACATAAATCAGCCTCAAACTGGTCAAGGCAACAATCGCTGTATGAGCACTTCCTATTTTTATTTGGTTCTGTATTTGAAAAGGTTCACAGATAATTAATCGACCTTCAAATGAACAAATTTCTAAGTACTTTATATTCTGCTTGGCACTTGGGCAAAAGATATAATTTCGGCTTTTGCCCAACAAATTGAAATATGATTTATGATCAATGTTTTAATTGGGAAAATCTATGACACATTCGAATTTCAATATTTTATAGTATTGCACAGTTTATTATTATAAAACAAAATAAATGTATTAATGTCGATTTTTGTTTTTTTTTTTTTTGGTCAGAGCCAATGTTAATTTCTAATATATATATATATATTATTTTGAGCATTTCCAATTACAGTAATTATAATTGTATACAAGTCCATATCAAAGATAATAATTTAATATAAAAGGTCTTATATTTTCCGTTGTTATTTAAATATTATAAATCTTAGCTACTATAAATAAGATTTAGCTATTTATACTTTTATTAATGGATATAAATATTTGTAAATATTGTATCGAAAACGTGTTGGTTTCTTAACTAATTTCATTTGTTTTATTTTATAATGATAAGTTATAATATACCATACCAAACTAGCCACTGAAATCCAAATCTATCCCAATAAACAAACAAAAACAACGCATTCGTCAAAATGTTTAAAACATTTATTGCATGTTTGATTTTTATTTTGGAAGTACAGTAGAACGTCGATTATCCGAACCCCGTTATACGAACCTCTATTGTCCGAATGTTATTTCGTTTCAATTCATGTATCCGAACGTTAATACTCAATGCGTAAAACATCACGATGCACACGCCCGGTCGCATTTTATTATTAGTACAAAATAATATGTACACGTACGTAATTTAATAATGTTTATCTTAGCGACGTTCACGTGCGGCTAGCTTATCACTACATATTGTATACTGGACATCTGTATTATTTTTGTATTATATATATATATATATTTTCATTCTATCTGGTTAAAACTGGTTGTCGTAATACATATCTGCTTTCCAGTCATGTTTAGTTCTCTAAAGTGTACACATCTTTATACACACATTGTATTAATATGGAATCAACTTCAGCATATAAACTTATCCAAACTTTCGCTTATCCGAACTCGATGTGGTCCCAATTAGTTCGCATAATCGAGGTTCTACTGTATGTAAAAATTTTAAAAGTATTGAAATATTGATTTTTGTTATTTTTGTATTGTTTTTCCCGAATCGTCAAATATTTAAATATTTTTTTAATGTCGCTTTGGTTACATGAGATGAGTAAACGAGATACGTTAAAATGACAAAAAAATTAATTAAATTTAACAATGGTCATGTGTTATGGCAAGAATTCTTCCTCGGACCTTTTTGGTGACCTGTGGGCCGACACTGATAAAAACTGTTGTACACTTGTATCTGTGCATATACTACTCTGTCTATCGACACTGAATATAAAATATGTCCAATCTAAATGTACAAAACGAAATTGTCTACTTAAAGTTGTTGCAGTTTGATGATCGACATCCGAGTACTACGAATAAAAGCTGGTGTCTCCCAAGAATCACTGCTAGGACCAACGTCGTTTGATTTCTACTGTCATGGCATATCAACACCGCAACACCATCAACTGACAATTATTACACAAAACAAAAACCTAGAAATTTCAATAAAAAAATCTATAAAACTCAATCGACGAACTATCCCGGTGGTTCTCAACACGGAAACTTAACCTAAATCTCACCAAAAGCGATTAAAAAATGTTTACCCTGAGAAAATACAAAAATCCAACTGTAGTATAAATTAATAACCAAAAAGTCCAATGTAATAGCCAGGATGATTGTGATGAAGCAGTTACACAATGACACAAGTCTTTTCTTTCAAATTGTCAAAAATTGGAACAAATACAATTTAGTGTCCATGTGAATTTTTCATTTTTTTTTCAATATGTTTTGAAAAATTTACATGGGTACTAAACTGCATTTATATCCATAAATGTATTCAATAATAATTGTTATGTACAGGGATGGAAGTTTGAGGTTTTGTAAAATTACAGATATAAAGCCTACACTGGCTACATTTTACTTGGTCGGCTAAATAAATAAAAATAATGAATAATATCATTCATATCTCCAATAATATAAATATCTTTTTATTTTAATATTCATAATATTCTCTATATTATTTCTCTATGTATTTTTTCCAAGCAATTTCACTTTTTATATTATTCTTCTGTTGTTGTATTTTCTTCAAAAATTACCTGATGGTGACTTTTTGTCGAAACCAGTAATAATAAAATAACTTACAACAACTGTTTTATATTTTATTTAATACTCAATGACTTTTTTGTATATTTAAATATACAACTATATATATATATATATTTTTTTTTTTTAAAAATAATGTATTAATATATTATTAATTTTTTCATTATATACATCTAAAGGAGCAAACTGTGAAGCAACCCAAGAAGATGATAATCCGATATTAATTGACCCAGTAAGACTACAAAATAAAAGTTCAAAAGTATCTTCTGATTCTGACACCGAATATATTTCTAATTTATCCCTCTCTTCTTCTACATTGGCGGATCAGGATTCCGTTAATAATGATGATTTAAATAATGTTACTTTGGAGGATTGTTCCGTTACATACTTATTCAATATGTTACGTATTCTATAATCGATGGTTAAGGCTAATACATTGATAAGATTATCACGATAACGACACTCCGCTAATTATGTCTAGTACGACGAGTACCGTAATCGGTATACGTGTACATTTGAAAATGAATCGAGTTACGGATTTTAGTCGCACTCATTAAAATTTGTACGTTTACGAAAATTCGGCAAGAGATAAATGTGGTGGTACGTACAGATATTATGATGAAAACACGAGTGATTGGCTTTTACGAGAGGGAAAATAATAAAATTGATTTTTCCGACCGAGTTCAAGAGAATTAATCTCGAAACTTGACAAACATGTCTCAACGTCGACTGTTTATTGGCAAAATGCTCATACTAGCAAAGTTAAATAGACGTTAATCAATATTTTTTTTTCCTTTAAATCGTTACATATAATAATAACATAGAAGTTTACACAAGTCGCAGGCTAAAATATTTCGAATAGATTAATGCGAAATAAGATTATTTTGGTGTGGAAAGGACGATTAAGTTTCAAAACAGCAAATGAGTATGTAAAGTATTACTAAATATCAGGGACGTACACAGGGGGGTGTTTTGGGTGTTCAAACACCCCCCAAAATGTTTGGTTATTTACTTATTCAATTTTAATATTATATTATACAGATTATGTTATATTATTAGACAGGTTTAATACTACATTATGTTTGTGGACCACTGGCTAAAGCAATATAAAAATTCGTATACTTATTAAAATAAAAAGTTCTAACTTTCAATTAATGATTTTCAAAATCACCCCCAAAACTTTTTTCTGTGTACGTCCCTGCTAAATATAGTCGAGAATAAAGTTTAATAGATATCTAAATAATATATAGGCAAACGATTTATTGAACACCATTTGATATGAACTAATTGGTTAATAATTATTTTTTGTTATTATTTTTTGTCATAACAATATTATTTTCGACATGTACACGTTACTGTTACAGAAAGAAAAAAAATGTTGTTGGGATTATTTTGTTCGTGCGTGCATTCCCGTTTGGTTTCGTACCACAATTTCGTCATCGCGTTTCTTTTGGTCATTTCGCATTATTACGTTTAGGTTTTAATGTACACCGCCAAGCGCAAGCCCAACACAATGTTTCGTTCTTGGTAGCATGTTTTTTTTCAACGTTATCGAACGTTTCCACAAATGTTGTTCTCGACGAACCCCGTTCGTCCACTCTACGAAATTCGTCCTCTGTAATCACACATAATACATTGTTACATTACTTATGACTGAAACAGTAAAGAAGATAAAATTTGATTTTCTCTGGATGAATTTCGTACATGTTGCAAACAGGGGTTTTTTTTTGTAATTTCTATGTCAATTTGTTTAACGTAATGCGATTTAACGAATTCGGCAATAAAAACTTCTTTGTTCCGAGCGAAAAAAAAAAACGTACCAGAAAATAAAACGTTCGAACTACCATTTCCGTCGATCGGTTACAACACGTGGGAATGAGTTCGTTCTAAGACGCTCGTTTGCCTGTTTTCCGATTTGTTGAAAAAGTGACAACGAATCGTGTTGTAAAAGTTCAAATACTCTTAAAATCGACGCGCGCGTGTTATACGCATAACTAACATAACTGTAACGAACGTTTCAACTTCACACAGTTCGCGCGTAGGCACACGTGCAATATTGCGAACACGTCGTATAACATATTATAAGTAAAACAAAACCGTACACGTCGTGTATCCTCCAAATGTATGTTTATACGTTCCTCTGTCCTCTCCGATCGACGCGCGTTGACCTCCGACGACCGCCAATCCGTTCGCCGTCACCTTCACGTCTAACGTCCGCGCGTGAACGAAACGACATTCGAATTACGTTAATGGCAGTGTCGCTCGACACTTACATTGGAACGTTCCGTTCAAAAATCGTTCCACATCACGCTAAGGAGACGTTCGGCGCAGACACCGAAGTGAACTGCTCTCGACCACGTTGGCGGACAGCGCTCCTTCTTTCTTTAGTTCGTTGATAGATCCACACAGACGAGATGCCGTGGTCGAGATATATGGACGCGCAAATCTCGAATTTGAAAACGTTTAGATTTCTTTTGGAAAAATTAGTCCGTTTAGTGACGGACGTCGAATTCGAAAATCGGT
Source organism: Schlechtendalia chinensis (assembly GCA_019022885.1). NCBI lineage: Eukaryota > Metazoa > Arthropoda > Insecta > Hemiptera > Aphididae > Schlechtendalia > Schlechtendalia chinensis. The sequence goes on along the minus strand of CM032339.1, from coordinate 17,247,026 downwards.
CGAAGCACTTTTTCGATAAAAATCCGTCCTTCGCGTAAAAGTATTTTTGTCTGTGCGCTACTCAAATATGTATCCGCCCCCTCACCACGACAAGGTGAGTTCCAAGAGGGGGAGTCTTTTTTTTTATCACCCACTACCCTAAAAGCCTGTCAAACAATCCTCGGAACATTGGGTTCCCATTATTAATTAAAGAACAAAAAATAAACAATTTTTTACTGAGATGAGTGACCCAGACACGCTAACGAATACAAATTAATGTATACATTTTGTGCATAGGCGCGTGCTAGAGGAGGACCGCAAAACAGTGATTCCCGCTCAGCAAATATGTATTTATACCCACAGAACATCCGACGTGACCCATTTCTACTTTGTGGAGAATCGAAAATATAATGTAAAGAAGATCAAACATTTTTATTATTCGTTACAAGCGTTCGGAGAAATTTTGAGCCGGTAAATTAAGTGCCGAAAAAAAACAATATTATGTAAGTTGAGTCCCGTTGCAAAAAACAAAAAAACAATAAAAGAAACAAGCCGCGGCGTGTTTTAGACGTCGTTTATGTGAATTACTAGGTTAAAGATTTCAGATTTTTGTCATCACTATATATTTAAAAACAATAGTAAATCATTGCATTCGATAACATGATGCCGAACGTAGTTTTATAAGTAACCAATGTAATTTCATTTAACGCAGCGTTCGTTTCAGTTACGTTTATTGGTATGTTGGGAAGAACGGATAAACACACATTCCTTATGTTTCTATTTATTAAAGAAATAACATTTAAAGGTAAACTATCGTTATTAGTGTTTTTCAATTCTCATAAAACAAGCTTCGATGGCAGTGTCGATATTTCCTCTACCGTTCTCGTCTTGAGATCATTACTTAATTTTCGCCGGTTAATGTCTTTGTCTTTGGGTTTATCGTGATTGTGTACATTGAAAATTTCAGTATTATCACTGATTTCAACGATTTAGAAAAAACACTTACATGTACTTTTGCAACGGATCCATTTCCGTACACCATCAACATTCAACGTTTTATGAATCTTATACTCATACCCGTCTTTTAAAAACACAGTATTTTTTTCACTAGCAATGATTTCCATTTTCAAATAATTTTACACTACTACATATTGTTCTACGTTACTACGCACATACACTATTCTGAGTAGGTAATAGAGACTTTAAAATCACAAATATAATAATTTCAACTGTAACAGTATTTACTAATCAAGGTTCTGAACTTTTCAGATGATAATGCACACGCGCACACATATATACATATACATGGGCGCCCAATGGGGGGGGGCAAGGGGGGACATGTCCTCCCCTGGAAAATAAGTATAGTTGCTAAAATTGGTATTTTAACATTGCCATTGTAAAGGTCGACGTTTTATTTCTGTTTTATTTTTTTAACATAAATAAAAATATTTTAAGTAATTTTATATATATTAATAAGCATTATTAATATATTTGTTTATTGAACAAATTTCCTTTCTGTTTCTTCTG